>JAVSCE010002349.1:0-249108 GCA_032199065.1 Smutsia gigantea | reverse complement strand
GAGTGACACAGTGTTTCAATTTGTAAAAATGGGTAATAAAATAGCATTTATCTTGTAAGATTATCCTGAGGATTAAAGAATTAATATAAATAAAGATCTGAAAATAGTGCCTGACACATGGGAAGAGCTTAAAAAAATCTTAGCATAAAAATTATGTGATGGAGGATTAGGGCATACTTTTCAGTACACTAATGTATACTTTTAAAGAAATAATATTTTTAAAATTCCTATTCAACTAGAAATTACTTTGGGAAAGAAAGATAATCAAGGAAAAGATTGGTTTCAGTTTATAAGTAGTTGGAAATAAGACTGAACTTTTCCAAAAATAAAATATTAAATAAAAAAACAAATTATCATGAAGAATTTACATAAAATTTAAAACATGTTAGAACAGCTAAATGCAATGAGTGATCATTAGTACAATAATCAGTTTAGTTTAGTAAAAACTACTCTAATGTACTAGCTGTTATAGTAGGGATAACTTGTTATATGTAATATATATGTAAATCAATAGATGATGGATGGATGTTATAGATAGATATGGATATAGATATAGGTATATGATGGGTATAGGTATTTCCTTAGTCATAATAAACTTTTATAGGGATAATTGGGAAAAAATGAACACTGACAACAAAAAATAAGCATTGTGTCAATATTAAATTTTCTGAACAACATAATTGTGTATCATTGTAGAGGAGAATGCTTTTGTTCTAAGGAAATAAAAGCTGAAGAATTTAGGAATAAAGTGTCATGATGTCTGTAACTTATTTTTCAATCACACAGGTCTACACACACACAAAAGAGAATCATGTACGGTAAATGTTAACATTTAGTGAATCTAACAATAAAGCAAAGTAAAACAAAATAAACAGCACAAAAACTATACCAGTCAGTAATGCCTAATATTTTATTAACTCATTTGTATAACACCTGTTTAGTCTTTCTTGCACATCCATATCTTTTCTATTGGAATGTAAATTTTCCTTTCTATACATTCTCTAGTAAGAGACATTGCAAACAATGGGAGTTTAAGAGATGCTCCGTTGTTAATTACTGACTAGTATATCAATAAGCACGTAAAAGCTATTAATGCAGGGTTTCATCACACACGGAATGATCTAGAATACGGTGGTGGACACTGCTATTGCTCCGTCCAGATTCACGTGGATCTCTTTTACCCCATCCATTAGCACTTCCTTTTGCTTCTGTTTCTCTTGTTTCCCATAGGCAGTATCCGCAACAACTTCCAAGAACTGGCCTTGCCCTGTGGACCCACTTTGCCCACTAGTGAAGCCAGAAAATCCAGAACCAGAAATGCCTGGGAGTTTTCCTCCCCAACACCACCACCCTAGGATGATCTCACCTACTGACTCATCAATGGGCCAGTATGAACATCCAGCTTTCTTGACTCAGGTTAAGAACCAGCCTGAAATGTAACATATTCCATAATTTCCCTAAAATTGGACCCACTCGTGGGCCTTTTCCCCTTCCCTGCTTGGCTTCTCCCACTTTCTTTCCTGGGTTTTTCCTGGGGAAACACCTTCTAAATGTATCACTTGTATCCAAACCCTGCATCATTCTAATACAAATATATTTCATTGCAGATTTTACCTTTTTTCTTGAACTTTTTTACCAAATTAAGCATTTATTATATACCCTGAGTAGATTGTAAATTAGAATTCTTCCCAGATACCAATTTTTTTCAAAACAGTATGCATATTTTCTTCTCCCATCTTAAGTTTTATTTTAGGAAAACATTGTTTCCTAAGAAAGTACAAATTCATACTTCAGAGCCTTAGACAAGATGACTTCTTAAAAAGGTGGCATATAGAGAAATTATAGTTTTAAAAATACACAGGGACTTCCGGGAAGATGGCGGTGTGGGCAGGGCGGCAGAAATCTCTTCCCAACACTATATTTATCTACGAAAACACAGAAAATACATCTATTCCTAAAAGAGAGACGGGAATACACAGGAAAGCGCACAGCGTGCAGCTACACCCGAGAGGACTTGGCACCCCAAGAGGCGGGTAAGATACGGAGCCGCGACCCGGCGGGACCCGAGCCCTCCTCCACCCCAGCGCACCGGCGGGAGGAGAGGATCCAGAGCCGGGAGGGAGTGGAGGTGCACCCCGCGAAGTAGCCAGCCCCGGTGATCTGCGCGGGGAGCGCTGACCCACATCGCGCAGTGCAGCGGAGATTGGAGAGACAGAGGGGCAGGATCTGAGCGGGGAATGCGCCAGGGTGCTTGCAGCCGGCTCCCGGGAAGGAAAAAAAAATAAAGCGCGCGCTTTCTTCAGCGGTCTTAAAGAGACAGGAGCCCAGCGGAGGAGCCGGATCGCCCCAGCACACTCAGCCCAGCAGGCTGGGAGTCCTGGGGAGTTTCAGACTCCTTAGCTGGCGACTGAGGAAGCGTAGCCATACTTAACACTTCTCACTGAGATCAACAGCCTCCTATTCGTTCCCACCCCTGCCAGAGCGATAAAGGGCCCTGCGGAGCGGCACAGTCACAGCTGTGGAATAGTGGGGCAATAGCGCCACCTAGAGCATTCCCACAAAATCTACGTCCGGTGGCCATTTTTTTTTGTTTTTTTTTTGTTTTGTTTTGTTTTTTCTTTTCTTTCTTTTTTCTTTTTTTCTTTCTTTCCTTCTTTTTTTCTTTTTTTTCTCTTTTTTTTTCTTCTTTTTAAAGTCTTAAAGAGCCCAGCTGACATACGTGGCAACTATCAGTGACCAATTATACAGCCATGAAGAGACAGAGGAATATGGTTCAGCCCAAAATCAACCAGACAACCCCAGAGAGGGAGTCTGAAGGGATGGAAATGCACAGCCTCCCTGAAAAAGAATTCAGAATAAAAGTCATAACCATGTTGATGGACCTACAGAGAAATGTGCAAGAGCTGAGGGAGGAAGTGAGGGAACTGAGGAAAGACAATACAGAAATCAGACAAGCGATCGACGGGCTTAACAGCAGAATGGATGAGATGCTAGAGACTGTTAATGGAATAGAAAACAGAGAACAGGAGTACAGAGCAGCTGAGGCAGAGAGATATAAAAGGATTTCTAGGAATGAAAGAATATTAAGAGAACTGTGTGACCAATCCAAACGGAACAATATTCGCATTATAGGAGTACCAGAGGAAGAAGAGAGAGAAAAAGGGATAGAAAGTGTTTTTGAAGAAATAATTGCTGAAAAATTTCCCTCGCTGGGGAAGGAAATAGTCTCGCAGTCCACCAAAGCCCACAGATCTCCCAACACAAGGGACCCAAGGAAGACAACACCAAGACACATAATAATTAAGATGGCAAAGATCAAAGATAAAGACAAGGTATTAAAGGCAGTTAGAGAGAGAAAAAAGATCACCTACAAAGGAAAACCCATCAGACTATCATCAGACTTCTCAACAGAAACCTTACAGGCCAGAAGAGAATGGCATGATATATTTAATGTTATGAAACAGAAGGGCCTCGAACCAAGAATATTGTATCCAGCACGATTATCATTTAAATATGATGGAGGGATTAAACAATTTCCAGACAAACGAAAGTTGAGAGAGTTTGCCTCTCATAAACCACCACTACAGGATATCTTAAATGGACTGCTCTAGATGGAAGCACACCTAAGGCTAAAAAGATGTCACCAGAGAAAATAAAATCATAGCAAAGAAAGCAGACCATCCAAATACTAACTAAAGGCAAAGAATAAAACACCTATTATAGAAAGAATGGAGGAGGAGGAATAAGAAGGGAGAGAAATAAAGAAACATCAGACTGTGTTTACAATAACTTAACAAGAAAGTTAAGTTAGATTGTTAGATAGTAAAGAAGCAACCCTTGAACCCTTGGTAACCACGAATCTAAAGCCAGCAATGGCAATAAGTACATACCTATCAATAATCACCCTAAATGTAAATGGACTGAATGCACCAATCAAAAGACACAGAGTAACAGAATGGATAAAAAAGCAAGACCCATCTATATGCTGCCTACAAGAAACTCACCTCAAATCCAAAGATATACACAGACTAAAAGTGAAGGGATGGAAAAAGATATTTCATGCAAACAACAAAGAGAAAAAAGCAGGTGTTGCAGTACTTGTATCAGACAAAATAGACTTCCAAACGAAGAAAGTAGCAAAAGATAAAGAAGGACATTACATAATGATAAAGGGGTCAGTCCAACAAGAAGATATAACCATTATAAATATATATGCACCCAACACAGGAGCACCAGCATATGTGAGACAAATACTAACAGAATTAAAGGAGGAAATAGACAGCAATGCATTCATCTTAGGAGACTTCAACACACCACTCACTCCAGAGGACAGATCAACCAGACAGAAAATAAGTAAAGACACAGAGGCACTGAACAACACACTAGAACAGATGGACCTAACAGACATCTACAGAACTCTACACCCAAAAGCAACAGGATACACATTCTTCTCAAGTGCACATGGAACATTTTCCAGAATAGACCACATACTAGGCCACAAAAAGAACCTCAGTAATTTCAAAAATATTGAAATCCTACCAACCAACTTCTCAGATCACCAAGGTATAAAACTAGAAATAAATTTTAGAAAGAAATCAAAAAGGCTCACAAATACATGGAGACTTAACAACACTCTCCTAATTAATCAATGGGTTAACGACCAAATCAAAACAGAAATCAAAGAATATATGGAGACTAATGACAACAACAACACAAAGCCACAACTTCTGTGGGACGCAGCAAAGGCAGTTCTAAGAGGAAAGTATATTGCAATCCAGGCCTATTTAAAGAAGGAAGAACATTCCCAAATGAATAGTCTAAAGACACAATTACTGAAATTGGAAAAAGAAGAACAAATGAGGCCCAAAGTCACCAGAAGGAGGGACATAATAAAGATTAGAGAAGAAATAAATAAAATTGAGAAGAATAAAACAATAGAAAAAATCAATAAAACCAAGAGCTGGTTCTTTGAAAAAATAAACAAAATAGATAAACCCCTAGCCAGACTCATTAAGAGAAAAAGAGAATCTACACACATATACACAATCAGAAATGAGAAAGGAAAAATCACGACGGACCCCACAGAAATACAAAGAATCATAAGAGAATATTATGAGAATCTATATGCTAACAAGCTGGAAAACATAGAAGAAATGGACAACTTCTTAGAAAAATACAACCTTCCAAGACTGACCAAGCAAGAAACAGAAAAACTAAACAGACCAATCACCAGTGACGAAATCGAATTGGTAATCAAAAAACTACCCAAGAACAAAACCCCTGGGCCTGATGGATTCACCTCTGAATTCTACCAGACATATAGAGAAGAAATAACACCCATTCTCCTTAAAGTTTTCCAAAAAATAGAAGAGGAGGGAATACTTCCAAACTCATTCTATGAAGCCAGCATCACTCTAATACCAAAACCGGGCAAAGACCTCACCAAAAAAGAAAATTACAGACCAATATCCCTGATGAACGTAGATGCAAAAATACTCAACAAAATATTAGCAAACCGAATTCAAAAATACATCAAGAGGATCATACACCATGATCAAGTGGGATTCATCCCAGGGATGCAAGGATGGTACAACATTCGAAAATCCATCAACATCATCCACCACATCAACAAAAAGAAGAACAAAAACCACATGATCATCTCCATAGATGCTGAAAAAGCATTTGACAAAATTCAGCATCCATTCCTGATTAAAACTCTCAACAAAATGGGTATAGACGGCAAGTACCTCAACATCATAAAGGCTATATATGACAAACCCACAGCTAACATCATACTTAACGGCGAGACGCTGAAAGCTTTTCATCTAAGATCGGGAACAAGACAAGGATGCCCACTCTCTCCACTGTTATTCAACATAGTACTGGAGGTCCTAGCCACAGCAATCAGACAAAACAAAGACATACAAGGCATCCAGATTGGTAAAGAAGAAGTCAAATTGTCACTATTTGCAGATGACATGATACTGTACATAAAAAACCCTAAAGATTCCATTCCAAAACTACTAGAACTAATATCTGAATTCAGCAAGGTTGCAGGATACAAAATTTACACACAGAAATCTGTTGCTTTCCTATACACTAATGATGAACTAACAGAAAGAGAAATCAGAAAAACAATTCCATTCACAATTGCATCAAAAAGAATAAAATACCTAGGAATAAACCTAACGAAGGAAGTGAAAGACCTGTACTCTGAAAACTACAAGACACTCCTAAGAGAAATTAAAGAGGACACTAACAAATGGAAATGCATCCCATGCTCTTGGCTAGGAAGAATAAATATTGTCAAAATGGCTATACTACCTAAAGCAATCTACAGATTCAATGCAATCCCTATCAAACTACCAACAGCTTTCTTCAATGAACTGGAACAAATAATTCTAAAATTCATATGGAACAACAAAAGACCTCGAGTAGCCAAAGCAATCCTGTGAAGGAGGAATAAAACAGGGGGAATTACACTCCCTGACTTCAAGCTCTACTACAAAGCCACAGTAATCAAGACAATTTGGTATTGGCACAAAAACAGACCCACAGACCAGTGGAACAGAATAGAAAATCCAAACATTAACCCAAACATATACAGTCAATTAATATTTGATAAAAGTGCCTTGGATATACAATGGGGAGATGACAGCCTCTTCAGCAGCTGGTGTTGGAAAAACTGGACAGCTACATGTAAGAGAATGAAGCTGGACTACTGTCTAGCCCCATACACAAAGGTAAACTCAAGGTGGATCAGAGACTTGAATGTAAGACATGAAACCATAAAACTCTTAGAAAAAAACATAGGCAAAAATCTCCTGGACATAAACATGAGGAACTTCTTCATGAACATATCTCCCCGGGCAAGGGAAACAAAAGCAAAAATGAAGAAGTGGGACTATATCAAGCTGAAAAGCTTCTGTACAGCAAAGGACACCATCAGTAGAACAAAAAGACATCCTACAGTATGGGAGAAAATATTCATAAAAAACGTATCTGATAAAGGGTTGACATCCAAAATATATAACGAACTCATGCAACTTAACAAACAGAAAGCAAATAATCCAATTAAGAAATGGGCAGAGGACATGAATAGACACTTCTCTAAAGAAGAAATTCAGATGGCCAACAGGCACATGAAAAGATGCTCCACATCGCTAATCATCAGAGAAATGCAGATTAAAACCACAATGAGATATCACCTCACACCAGTGAGGATGGCCAACATCCAAAACACAAACAACAACAAATGTTGGCGAGGATGTGGAGAAAAGGGAACCCTCCTACACTGCTGGTGGGACTGCAAATTAGTTCAACCATTGTGGAAAGCAGTATGGAGGTTCCTCAAAAAACTCAAAATAGAAATACCTTTTGACCCAGGAATTCCACTCCTAGGAATTTACCTTAAGAATGCAGCAGCCCAATTTGAAAAGGACAGATGCACCCCTATGTTTATTGCAGCACTATTTACAATAGCCAAGAAATGGAAGCAACCTAAGTGTCCATCAGTAGATGAATGGATAAAGAAGATGTGGTACATATACAGAATGGAATATTATTCAGCCATAAGAAGACAACAAATACTACCATTTGCAACAACATGGATGGAGCTAGAGGGTATTATGCTCAGTGAAATAAGCCAAGCCGTAAAAGACAAGTATCAAATGATTTCACTCATATGTGGAGTATAAGAACAAAGAAAACTGAAGGAACAAAACAGCAGGAGACTCACAGAACCCAAGAACAGACTAATAGTTACCAAAGGGAAAGGGACTGGGGAAAATGGGAGGGAAGGGAGGGATAAAAGGGGAAAAAGGGGCATTACGATTAGCAGAGGTAATGTTGGGTGGGCATGGGGAGGGCTGTACAACTCAGAGAAGACAAGTAGTGATTCTATAGCATCTCACTACACTGATGGACAGTGACTGTAATGGGGTTGGTGGGGGGGACCTGATGAAGGGGTAGTTTAATAATCGTAATATTGCACATGTTATTGTAAATTAATGATAATAAAATAAATTATATTAAAAAAAAAGCAAGATCCATTTATATGCTGCTTACAGGAGACTCACTTCAATCCCAAAGATATACACAGACTAAAAGTGAAGGGATGGAAAAAGATATTTCACATAAACAACAAGGAGGAAAAAGCAGGTGTTGCAGTACTTGTATCAGACAAAATACACTTCAAAACGAAGAAAGTAGCAAGAGATAAAGAAGGATATTACATAATGATAAAGGAGTCAATCCAACAAGAGGATATAACCATTTTAAATATATATGGACGCAACACAGGAGTGCTGGCATATGTGAAAAAAATACTAACAGAATTAAAGGAGGAAATAGAAAGCAATGCAATCATTTTAGGAGACTTCAACACACCACTCACTCCAAAGGACAGATCAAAACCAGATAGAGTATAAGTAAAGACACAGAGGCACTGAACAACACACTAGAACAGATGGACCTAACAGACATCTACAGAACTCTACACCCAAAAACAACAGGATACACATTCTTCTCAAGTGTACATGGTACATTTTCTTCTCAGATCAAAAAGGTATAAAAAAGGAAATAAATTGTAGAAAGAAAACAAAAAGAGTCACAAATACATGAGACTTAACAACATTCTCTTAATGAATCAATGGGTTAACGACCAAATCAAAACAGAAATCAAAGAATATGTGGAGACTAAGGACAACAACAACACAAAGCCACAAGTTCTATGGAATGCAGCAAAGGCGGTTCTAAGAGGAAAGTATACTGTAATCCAGGCCTATTTAAAGAAGGAAGAATATTGCCAAATAAATAGTCTGAAGACACAATTACTGAAATTGGAAAAAGAAGAACAAATGAGGCCCAAAGTCACCAGAAGGAGGGACATAATAAATATGAGAGAAGAAATAAATAAATTGAGAAGAATAAAACAACAGAAAAAAATCAGTGAAACCAAGAGCTGGTTCTTTGAAAAAATAAACAAAACAGATAAACCTTGAGCCAGACTCATTAAGAGAAAAAGAGTATCTACACACATAAACAGAATCAGAAATGAGAAAGCAAAAATAGCGACAGACCCCACAGAAATACCAAAATTATAAGAGAATATTATGAGAGTCTATATGCTAACAAGCTGGAAAACCTAGAAGAAAAAGACCATTTCTTAAAAAAATACAACCTTCCAAGACTGACCAAACAAGAAACAGAAAAACTGAATAAACCAATCACCAGCAACGAAATTGAATTAGTAATCAAAAAAACTAAGCAAGAACAAAATCGCCGGACCAGATGGATTCACCTCTGAATTCTAACAGACATACAGAGAAGAAATAAAACCCATTCTTCTTAAAGTTTTCCAATAAATAGAAGAGGAGGGAATACTTTCAAACTCATTCTATGAAGCCAGCATCACTCTAATACCAAAACCTGGCAAAGACCTCACCAAAAAAGAAAATTATAGACCAATATCCCTGATGAACGTAGATGCCAAAATACTCAACAAAATATTAGCAAACCGAATTCAAAAATACATCAAGAGGATCATACACCATGATCAAGTGGGATTCATGCCAGGGATGCAAGGATGGTACAACAATCGAAAATCCATCAACATCATCCACCACATCAACAAAAAGAGAACAAAAACCACAGGATCATCTCCATAGATGCTGAAAAAGCATTTGACAAAATTCAGCATCCATTCATGATCAAAACTCTCAACAAAATGGATATAGACGGCAAGTACCTCAACATCATAAAGGCCATATATGACAAACCCACAGCTAACATCATACTTAACAGCGAGAAGTTGAAAGCTTTTCATCTAAGATTGGGAACAAGACAGGGATGCCCACTCTCTCCACTGTTATTCAACATAGTACTGGAGGTCCTAGCCACAGCAATCAGACAAAACAAAGACATACAAGGCATCTAGATTGGTAAAGAAGAAGTCAAATTGTCACTATTTGCAGATGACATGCTATTGTACATAAAAAACCCTAAAGACTCCCCTCCAAAACTACTAGAACTAATATCTGACTTTAGCAAAGTTGCAGGATACAAAATTAACACACAGAAATCTGTTGCTTTCCTATACACTAATGATGAACTAACAGAAAGAGAAATCAGAAAAACAATTCCATTCACAACTGCATCAAAAAGAATAAAATACCTAGGAATAAACCTAACAAAGGAAGTGAAAGACCTATACTCTGAAAACTACGAGGCACTTGTAAGAGAAATTAGAGGACACTAACAAATGGAAATTCATCCCATGCTCTTGGCTAGGTTGAATAAATATTGTCAAAATGGCTATACTACCTAAAGCAATCTACAGATTCAACGCAATCCCTATCAAAATACCAACAGCTTTCTTCAATGAACTGGAACAAATAATTCTAAAATTCATATGGAACCACAAAAGACCCCGAATAGCCAAAGCAATCCTGAGAAGGAGGAATAAAACGGGGAATTACACTCCCTGTCTTCAAGCTCTACTACAAAGCCACAGTAATCAAGACAATTTGGTATTGGCACAAAAACAGACCCACAGACCAGTGGAACAGAATAGAAAATCCAAACACTAACCCAAACATATACAGTCAATTAATATTTGATAAAGGAGCCTTGGATATACAATGGGGAGATGACAGCCTCTTCAGCAGCTGGTGTTGGCAAAACTGGACAGCTACATGTAAGAGAATGAAGCTGGACTACTGTCTAACCCCATACACAAAAGTAAACTCAAAATGGATCAAAGACCTGAATGTAAGTCATGAAACCATAAAACTCTTAGAAAAAAACATAGGCAAAAATCTCTTGGACATAAACATGAGTGACTTCTTCATGAACATATCTCCCCGGGCAAGGGAAACAAAAGCAAAAATGAACAAGTGGGACTATATCAAGCTGAAAAGCTTCTGTACAGCAAAGGACACCATCAGTAGAACAAAAAGACATCCTACAGTATGGGAGAATATATTCATAAATGACATATCTGATAAGGGGTTGATATCCAAAATATATAAAGTACTCATGCACCTCAACAAACAAAAAGCAAATAATACTATTAAGAAATGGGCAGAAGACATGAACAGTTTTCCAAAGAAGAAATTCAGATGGCCAACAGGCACATGAAAAATGCTCCACATCGCTAATCATCAGAGAAACACAGATTAAAACCACAATGAGATATCACCTCACACCAGTGAGAATGGCCAACATCCAAAACACAAACAACAACAAATGTTGGCGAGGATGTGGAGAAAGGGGAACCCTCCTACACTGCTGGTTGGAATGCAAATTATTAGTTCAACCATTGTGGAAAGCAGTATGGAGGTTCCTCAAAAAACTCAAAATAGAAATACTATTTGACCCAGGAATCCCACTCCTAGGAATTTACCCTAAGAATGCAGCAGGTCAATTTGAAAAAGACAGATGCACCCCTATGTTTATCGCAGCACTATTTACAATAGCCAAGCAATGGAAGCAACCTAAGTGTCCATCAGTAGATGCATGGATAAAGAAGACATGGTACATATACACAATGGAATATTATTCAGCCATAAGAAGAAAACAATTCCTACCATTTGCAACAACATGGATGGAGCTAGAGGGTATTATGCTCAGTGAAATAAGCCAAGCAGAAAAAGACAAATATCAAATGATCTCACTCATATGTGGAGTATAAGAACAAAGAAAAAAACTGAAGGAACAAAACAGCAGCGAACTTACAGAACCCAAGAACAGACTAATAGTTAGCAAAGGGAAAGGAACTGAGGAGGATGGGTGGGATGGACAAGGAGGAAAAAGGGGCATTATTACGATTAGCAGATGTAATGTTGGGTGGGCGTGGGGAAGGCTGTACAACTCAGAGAAGACAAGTAATGATTCTATAGCATCTCACTACACTGATGGACAGTGACTGTAATGGGGTTGGTGGGGGGGACCTGGTGAAGGGGGTAGTTTAATAACCGTAATATTGCACATGTAATTGTAGGTTAATGATACCAAAATAAATTATTTAAAAAAAAGGCAAACAAACAAACAAAAAAAAGATTTTAACTCCATGTCCATTTACAGCAATACCGCAACTCTAAGTGGCTGGCTTTTCTGCGTAACCTGGGAGATGACAAAGTACCTGTGAAACCTTCCCTCTGTTTGGTACAAAATCCATTTGTCCAGCACTGGCTGAGGAGGAGGAAGACTTGGGCCCTTCCCTGGATGCTCACACTCGAGTGGAGTAGGCAGCCACTGCAGCATCTCAGAGCAGCAGGGGTGGTAAATATAGGTGGCAGGACAGGGCAGGGGGACCTTACCAAGAGGGCTTTTCCTGGCAACTTTACATAGATGGGCTTCAGGATTATCCCAGTGAGCTGACTATGATCAGTACATCTGGATTCGTATCTTACAGGCTATGTGACCTTGGGCAAGGACTTAGCCTCTTTGTGATTCAGCGTCCTCATCTCCAAAGTACAACTAATATCAGGACCTCATGGGTTTGTTGTGAGGATTAAGTGAGTTAATACACAAAAGTGTATAAGCAGTGGCTGGTGTATACTACATGAATGCCCTCTGCTACCATTTTTAGGAGCCCCTTGAAGAGAGGGGTCCTGCTGCTCCCCACACAATGTGCCAGATCACTCAAGCCTATTGCCTAGTAGTCTAAGCACTTGCTTGAATCTCTGCTGTAGGACTGTCTATAAATCTCCCCTCCGGAGTCCGTAGTTGGTAGTCATCTTACTGAGATGAAGACAACTGGTGTAATCCAATTATTGAAACCAGTCTGCCTGGTCAGGATCCCTTCTCATCAGAGATGTGCCAGGTGAAACTGACGCAGCCAACTTGGTCGGAATTTCACTTTGATTGACTCCATCCAACACACAGGCTTCTCCAGGCCGAGGTGTCAGCTGACGGGGAGGGTGGTGGGGAAGGCAGAGTGGGTTGATTTTAAGCCGGTGTGAGGGCGGTTGCTTGCTTCCCTGTCTTAGGGGCACTGTCTCAGGAAGTGCATCCCTTTCCTGAAATTCTCAAACATGGTAAGTTACAACACCCTATGCACAATGTGGTCCAGTGAAACAGGACAGCTTTCTACGGGCATTTAAAGAATGCTCCCCTTCTCTTTCAGGGACTCTTCAAAACTACTAGAAATAAGTAATAAACCTTTGTTATTGCTCCCAGGCTGAATTAATTTGCAGACTATTTTTCTTAAGCAGGATGCAGTATTATCATCTGAGAAGCACTTAATGTTGTTGATGTTTGAAAAATGAGACTATTAGCCTACAACATTTTTTTTTTAAACAAAAGAGTCAGGGAATGTTGGGCCAGGATATTCCCAAGACTCCTGATTAAATTCCTGATTGATCTGTTAAAGTTAGCAACCCATGCCCCCATTCAACTGTAGTCTTTACATACCCAGCTTTCTCTCCTGCTGCTCCTGAACTGGGGTCCATCCCAGGAGCTGAGTTGATCTCCCTCCTGTCTGTCTTTATTCCTTCATTCTCACTGGCACCTGTATGTGAAAAGCCCTTTTCCTGCTGCTTCTCTGCTGTCCTAAGTTAACATTTCCATTTCAGGCCCCACTTATACAAAACCACACTTGTCTTTCCTGCTTCTAGTCCTGTTACCAGGGAGTAGATTATGTAATGACATTCTCTAGTTTCATGTTGCCTCATTTTTATTTATCTAGCCTGACTGTCAGCAACCTGATGGTTGATGGTGAGGAACCTGGCCTTACTTTTCCTTTTTTTTTTGATTAATTAAAAACACTAGACCTTATACCAAATAATCCAGTACAGCTGATTCTTGAATAATATCTAATATCTAGGAGGCCTCAATAAACAAATTGAAAAAACTTTAGAGATTTGCAACAATATGAAAAAAACATTTTCTTTACTGTAGCTTACTTAAGAATAAAGTACATAATATATATATCATACAAAATATGTATAAATCAACTGTTCATGTTATTGGTAAGGCTTCCCAGTCAACAGTAGGCTATGAGTAGTTAAGTTTTGGGGACTCAAAAGTTATATGCAGATTTCTGACTGTGCAGGAGGTCAGTGTCCCTAACCCCAGTGTTGTTCATAAGCATTATTTTGATGTCACCAATAAAAAGACTGTGTATTTGGGTACAGAAAAACCTGCATTCAAATTCCAGCTTGAATATTAACATCCAGTGTAACCTTGGGTAAATTCTTTCAATTTTTTGAGTCTGCTTCCTCATTTTCAAAAATGAAAACAATAAACTTTCCACATAAACCTATGTTAGAGTTAGGTGAGAAAGGCTCAATATTGATTCCGTAAAGAAATTTCTACAAAGAGACCGAACAATATTAATTATATATGCAGTTTTTCTTTGCTATTTGCTTTGAACCAGGAAGAAAGCTTGGAAAATGATAAGTCACTAATAAATATAGGTTCTGATACATACAGACTTAAGTTAAATTCCTAACACCATTATTTAATAGCTGTGTGACTGTGGTAAGTCATTTGCCCTCTCTGAGCTCCATTTCTTCATTTGGGAGGTGAGAATAATCACACATGTAATATAGTGACTCACTTAGAATGGTGAATGACCCAGGATGCTAGCTCAGGAAAGAGGAGTTTCTATTCCTTTTGGTTAGACATTGCCTTGAACCATGTCTGGCTCTCATGTGTCATCAAGTCTTGTCTCTTCAGACAGGTGGTAAATAAACTATGTGAGGCTACTGGCTTCAATGCCTAACTCAGAGCTGGGTGTTCAGTACAGATGCTTAGGACAGTTTCTTCTGGGCATCACTTAGTCAAAGTGAACTGCTCTCCATGATAACCAGCTGCCCTTCTCCAGTTGACCTAGCTCATTCCAATAGGGAGAGGGGAGGGAAAGTGAATTCACCGTAGGGACTGACTTCTCTGCTCATATTGAAAAGCAACTGTTATTTGTCAGAGTTCAATCAGGAGAATCAAAACTACTCTAGGTCTTTCAACAGAAATAATTTAATATAAGAAGCTGGTTTCCCAGGTGACAGAAGAAACTAAGAACCCAAACAACTGACGCTGAAGCAACTCAGAGATCAGCAACAACGGAAAGCTGCTGCCCCTCTTAGGGATCAAGGGATGATGGGAGGCTGTTGTGTGACCACAGCGAGGAGCTAGGGATGTCAGGCTGGAGGGGAAACCAAAGAAAAACTGAGTGGCCAGAAGCATAACCTAAAAGGCAGAGGAGGAGCACTGGAATCACCCAGGAGACGTGCTTGCTGCTGTAGTGAAGGGAGATATGGCCTGACTTCTCCCCTTTCCACCAATATTCCCCATTGGTCAAACCTGTCTAGAGGCCAGCTGCAAGGGAGCCTGGGAAACATAATACACAGCAGAGCATGGGAAGGGGTGATAAGCTATCTGAGGGCAAACAGACAAATGACCAGCCAAGCCATCTTTCAATAATATATGTAAAGTACTCATACAGCATATGATAATAGGTACCAATATAATTATTACTATAATTCTGTATAACTGTCACTGAAAGTTTATTTATATAAGTATACTAAATACTTTATACATATTATCTCAGTTAATCTTCACAACAATCTTCTGAGGTACACATTCCTAACAGTCTTATTTTTACAAATGGCAAAATCTCATTGTAGAGAGGTGAAGGGATTGATGTAAGTCACAGCAATAGCGTTTGAATTTAGGATAGGAGCCCAGATTTATGTGGTATCAGAGTCTTTGCTCTTAACTATGGTCCAAGTTATTACTTATAACATGAATCATACTGCTAACAGTAAAAGGGAAGGTACTAGATAAGCTGAATACAAAACTTCTCGTAATTACTGGGAGGATATTTTGAAGACCTACATTTCCAGGGCTGAAAGCCTAGAACATTCTGTGAGCATTAAATTTGCCCTTACAAAAAAAGTAGAGATTAGAAAAAAATCACTTAATGTAGTTTATAGAAGTCCATGGTGTTCCCTCTTGAAAGTAATAGGGTATTTTTGCTAAGAGGATGCCAAGTTCAGTGGCTTCTGTAGGCTTGCTGTTTACTGATATCTGATATGCTTCAACATCTGTTGCCCTTCTCGACTGATGGGTGCTTCATTTCAGCACCTCCCTGATGCCAGGCTGGTAAAAAGCTTTGGTACTGAGGTCCTCTAAGACACTCCTAGGTCAGTGACGCAGTTTTGTTTGCAAGGCAGGATGTTCGCAAGGCTATGAAGAGGGAAGGAATATTCAGGACAAAGAGATGATGGGACATGCCATCCAAGTTATGAACCTGGGCGGTCCCTAAGCTGAAGTCCAGTACTGGTATCATGCTCTGGGCTCTTAAGGTAGTACATGATACTTCTGCTTCTTCTGTGAAAGTTCCATGGAAGGATTTCTGAGTTATTTTTTTAAAGGAATGGCAATTTTAGAATTTGGCGCCAGGGAAAATATGGTCTCTTTTGGAGAACTGGTATACTTCCTTGACTCTGTGAACACCATATGACTTGACATATTTCCCAGTTTTATCTTGGCTGCCTGGAAGCTCAAAGTAATCCCCTTATTTATGGGTCAGAGACTCATAGGCCAAATCTGTCCCATAAATCTGTTAGGTTTGGCACTCAGCAATCCAAGGTTAAGACAATTTGAATTTCAGTGTCCTTAGGCAGAGTATACATTCTCCAGCTTGGTATAGAATCAAATTATCTTGTCCTTTTCTGGTATCTTCCCATGTTTATATGATCTCCCTGGCATCTGAAGGCATATGAATGTAAGGATCCGCTAGTCTAAGTGGTTGGTGTGTTTTCCTCTTTCTACATAGTTTCTGATCTATGAGTTTTATTCTGCTTAGTCATTTCTTACAAGTTTCCTCAAATCTTTTATGGAAGCAGAGCATGAATGATAAACAAATTGTTTACTCCCCTAAGCAAAACTGCCATGAGCAGTGCAGGCAGCTGCCTTCCCACTGCCTCCAACGGCTAATCATTCCTTGGCCTGCCCACCCTGTACCACCTGTTAAAGGATTACCATGGCTCAGCCCTACCATTCCCTCAAGAAGGAGAAGAAAAGAACTTCTTCCTCACTAGTGAGTGAGGGTCCTGGACATGTTCAAGCGGTACCTGACCTATTTCTAGCATGTGATACATAAACCTAGCTCCAGGTGCCCTCCAAAGCACTGGACTTCAGGGGATATGCAGAGGATGGGCCTGGAGCCAGACTACCTGAACTGAAACTCTCATTCTGCCACTCGTCATCGATGTGACCTTAGGCCAGATTACTGATGTCTTGATGCTTCAACTTCCTGCTTTATAAAGTGGGACAATGATGCCCTCTACCTTACAGGTGTGTTCTGAGCATTATATTAATCCAGGAAATAACAACAGTGGTTTTCTGTGTGCCGAACATTGTGTTAAATGTGCTTTCATTCATAGAACTCTTGCAGCAACTCAGTGAGGTCAGTTAATATGGAACTGAGACTCAGAGAAATTAAGTACTTTGCCTAGCCAGGCTCATTCCCACAGCTACCAAGCCCAGGAGAAGCCCCTGGAGAGTAGCAAGGTGGCTTAGTGGGACCCTTTCTCTCTTATGTCCCATTTGATTTCCTCTTGTCCACAATGGATTTAGCTCACTTACTCTCTTTCACCCTCCCATACTTGGCAGGCAGCTGTTATAATACCACACAACTGAGCTGCCAACACTTATTATTAATATTTACTTTGTTGAGCTGACGTGGGGAGAGATTCATGCAAGATGGAGGCACATTTTCCTTTCTCTGCTTTCAGAGAAGGCACTCTTTGCAAAGACTAAAAGAAGATCTGAGGTCATATGGACCCGCAGAGTTCCAGCTCCATTACTACCAAATCCTCCATGGCCCAATTCAAATGCAGCCTTCTCAGAAGGACTTTCACAACCCTCAAAACAGTGGAGGATGCTTGTTCCTTGGTGCTCCCATTATCCCACTGTATAGCAATTGTCATTTAAATGAATAATAGCCAAAATTAAGTAAATGCTGTTTCACTGTATATGCACTGACATGTTTACTCCTTATATCATGAGCTGTGAGGTAATATATCTATAATGCAGATATTATTATCTTTTACAGATGAGGGCTCTGAGGCACCAAGAAATTAAGTCAACTCACCCAAGATAAGCAGAAGAGCCATCATCTGAGCCCAAGCAAGGCCCTGCTTAGTACTGACTTCTCCGTAATTGAATCTGTGTATGTCCACCTCCTCCCCACTAGACTGCGAGCTGCATGGGCACTGAGATGTGTTTAATTCTTCTTTGTCCTACTACCACCTAGGACTGTCCCTGTCACCTGGTAGGCTCTTGCTGATGAACCTTGGCTTGAAGAATTAAACAGGGAACCTCATCACCTACTTGAATCAAGGTCCACACACATGCATTTTCCAGATCTAGACTGTGGTCATCTGTCAGCTGAGCTCTTCCAGCCCACCCAGTCTCCAGTAGCGGCGGGGAGCAGAAAATGCATCCTGACACAACAGGAAGGACCCGAGTAAAAGGTGCATTCATGAGGGACAGAAACAAAGCCAGCAGAGTGATTAATTTGGCCTCCCCTTCGATGTTATGTTTACGCAAGTTGATTATATAGCACTTAATTATGAATTTGCCCTACTTAAACCAAGAGTGCTTTTAATTTTTAATGAGGTAAGGGAAGAAGATGCCTTTACTTAGTAAGGAGCAGCTATTTTATTTCCTTCTCTTATTTTGCCCAGCCAATTAATAACATTTCTAAGGAAATGCATTCCTCTCATGAATTCTCTCTCATCTTCTTCCCTACCTCCCAGATATAAAAAGGGATGGAAACAGACAAGACCTACTGAGAAACAAACTGGCTTCACCATCTGATCTGGTTGGCTAGGCTGCGAAGGGCCTTGTAAAGTGGAATACCACGGCACCCATAAACAGTGCTATCTGATTTTTTGGGAGTTGGGTGTGTCTGTTCCCAGAAACCACGACTCAGTTGTTACCAACAACAGAGAACACAGTCATGGTCTCCAAACAAGGCAATTCCCTATAACCCTGCATTGTTTCCTGGGTGTTGATGTCAGATGATTTAAAGCACAGCCCTGGGGCAGTCTAGACATAGAAGAGCACAGACACTGGAGTCAGATCTGGGCTTGATTACTAGCTCTGCCACTTGGTAGCTGTCAGACGCTGGGCATGTCATTTAAACTTTCTGAGCCTCAATTTCCTATCTGTAAAGGTGAGATGAAGAATCTAACCTGCAAGAATTAAATATTATCTGAAGTACTTTAGCACAGTACCCAGTTCAGAGGAAGTACACAGAAATAATAGCTTTCTTGTCTTTAGTAGAAGGTAAGGCAGGAAAATGAAAGCAGGGACAATGGAGTCACTGTTGAGGACTCCAGCATGTCTGTCATTATTGGCAGAGCTGTGGAGTCTAGATCAGTGCTGCTCAAAGGGTCCATCCATAATGCCACAAGGACCCAAAATATTAACAAACATACCCATTCTTCCATTAAGAACACTTCACTATGGAATAAATGTTATCTCACTGCAAATCTGTAACGAACCATTCACAGGTTGGCCTCGGGTCTGCAGACCAACCTGAACAGCCCAGCCTGAATGATTACATTGAATATCTGCATGTGGGTCCGAAAGACCTGTCCCCACCCTTCTGAGGGCCTAGCTAGGCTCACCTGTACCAACTACATTAATGAGCTCATGTGTCCTCTGACTCTGAGTCCAGCCAGTGGGAAGCCTGGCAGTAAACCAGAGACGGGGAGGATTGTGGGGTCAGTAACTCAGCTCTTTCCTTGCATGCTCACTGGTAAGCTAGCTGACATGGTAGTCTCCACACAGCCCTCTGTTCTGGGGTTCTGGGGTTCCAGTAACTGTGCCCTCCCTTCACCTTTTATGGTCCAGCTGTTAAAAACCCCAGGGTGCTTGGGGAGTTCCGGGAAGATGGCGGCGTCAGCAGGGTGGCAGAAATCTCATCCCAAAACTATATAAACCTATGAAAATACAGCAAATACGACTACTCCTAAAACACAGACCAGAATTTACAGCACAGCGCACAGCCTGCATCGGCACCTGAGAGGACTCGGCACCCCGTGAGGTGGTCTTAAAGAGCCCAGCTGACATACGTGGCACCTACCAGCGACCACTTCTATCACCATGAAAAGACAGAGGAATATGGTACAGACAAAGATCACCCAGACCCAGACAACACCTAAGAGGGAACCTGAAGGGATGGAAATGCACAATTTTCCTGAAAAAGAATTCAGAATAAAAGTCATAACCATGCTGATGGATCTACAGAGAAATATGCAAGAGCTGAGGAATGAAATGAGGGAAGTCAGGAAAGACAATGCAGAAATGAGACAAGCCACCGACGGGCTTAGCAGCAGACTGGATGAGATGCAAGAGACTGTTAATAGAATAGAAATCAGAGAACAAGAATACAGAGAAGCTGAGGCAGAGAGAGATAAAAGGATCTCTAGGAGTGAAAGAATATTAAGAGAACTGTGTGACCAATCCAAACGGAACAATATTCGCATTATAGGAGTACCAGAGGAAGAAGAGAGAGAAAAAGGGATAGAAAGTGTCTTTGAAGAAATAATTGTTGAAAACTTCCCCAAGCTGGGGAAGGAAATAGTCTCTCAGACCATGGAAGTGCACAGATCTCCCAACACAAGGGACCCAAGGAATACAACACAAACACACATAATAATTAAAATGGCAAAGATCAAAGATAAAGACAGAGTATTAAAGGCAGCTAGAGAAAGAAAAAAGATCACCTACAAAGGAAAACCCATCAGACTATTATCAGACTTCTCAACAGAAACCTTAAAGGCCAGAAGAGAATGGCATGATATATTTAACATAATGAAACAAAAGGGCCTTGAACCAAGAATATTGTATCCAGCACGATTATCATTTAAATATGAAGGAGGGATTAAACAATTTCCAGACAAGCGAAAGCTGAGAGAATTTGCCTCCCAAAAACCACCTCTACAGGACATCGTAAAGGAACTGCATTAGAGGGAAGCACTCTTAAGGCTAAAAAGATGTCACCAGAGAAAATAAAATCATAGTCAAGAAAGCAGACCATCCAAATTCTAACAAAAGGCAAAGAATAAAACACCTAGTACATAAAAAATGGAGGACGAAGAATAAGAAGGGAGAGAAATAAAGAAACATCAGACTGTGATTACAATAACTTAACAAGAAAGTTAAGTTAGATTGTTAGATAGTTAAGAAGCAAACCTTGAACCTTTGGTAACCACGAATCTAAAGCCAGCAATGGCAATAAGTACATATCTATCGATAATCACCCTAAATGTAAATGGAATGAATGCACCAATCAAGACACAGAGTAACAAAATGGATAAAAAAGCAAGACCCATCTATATGCTGCTTAGAAGAGACTCACCTCAAACCCAAAGATATACACAGACTAAAAGTGAAGGGATGGAAAAAGATATTTCATGCAAACAACAAGGAGAAAAAAGCAGGTGTTGCAGTACTGCATCAGACAAAATAGACTTCAAAACGAAGAAAGTTGCAAGAGATAAAGAAGGACATTACATAATGATAAAGGGGTCAATCCAACAAGAGGATATAACCATTATAAATATATATGCACCCAATACGGGAGCACTGGCATATGTGAAACAAATACTAACACAATAAAGGAGGAAACAGACAGCAATGCATTCATTTTAGGTGACTTCAACACACCACTCACTCCAAAGGACAGATCAGCCAGACAGAAAATAAATAAAGACAGAGAGGCACTGAACAACACACTAGACCAGATGCACCTAACAGACACCTACAGAACTCTGCACCCAAAAGCAGCAGGATACACATTCTTCACAAGTGCACATGGAACATTTTCCAGAATAGACCACATACTAGGCCACAAAAAGAACCTCAGTAAAGTCAGAAATATTAAAATTCTACCAACCAACTTCTCAGATCACAAAGGTATAAAACTAGAAATAAATTTTAGAAAGAAAACAAAAAGGCTCACAAATACATGGAGACTTAACAACATTCTCCTAATTAATCAATGGGTTAACGACCAAATCAAACAATATATGGACATTAATGACAACAACAACCAAAAGCCCCAACATCTATGGGATGCAGGAAAGGCAGTTCTAAGAGGAAAGTATTTTGAAATCCTGGCCTATCTAAAGAAGGAAGAACATTCCCAAATGAATAGTCTAAAGACACAATTACTGAAATTGGAAAAAGAAGAACAAATGAGGCCCAAAGTCACCAGAAGGAGGGACATAATAAAGATCTGAGAAGAAACAAATAAAATTGAGAAGAATAAAATAACAGAAAAAATCAATGAAACCAAGACCTGGTTCTTTGAAAAAATAAACAAAATAGAAAAACCCCTAGCCAGGCTTAGTAAGAGAAAAAGAGAATCTACACACATAAACAGAATCAGAAATGAGAAAGCAAAAATAATGACAGACCTCACAGAAACACAAAGAATTATAAGAGAATATCATGAGAATCTATATGCTAATAAGCTGGAAAACCTAGAAGAAATGGACAACATCTTAGAAAAATACAACCTTCCAAGACTGACCAAGCAAGAAACAGAAAAACTAAACAGACCAATCACCGGCAAGGATATTGAAGCGGTAATCAAAAAACGACCCAAGAACAAAACCCCCGGACCAGATGGATTCACCTCTGAATTCTACCATATAGAGAAGAAATAAAACCCATTCTCCTTAAAGTTTTCCAAAAAATAGAAGAGGAGGGAATACTTCCTAACTCATTCTATGAAGCCAGCATCACTCTAATAATACCAAAACCTGACAAAGACCTCACCAAAAAAGAAAACTACAGACCAATATCCCTGATGAACGTAGATGGAAAAATACTCAACAAAATATTAGCAAACCGAATTCAAAAATACATCAAGAGGATCATACACCATGATCAAGTGGGATTCATCTCAGGGATGCAAGAATGGTACAACATTCAAAAATCCATCAACATCATCCACCACATCAACAAAAAGAAGAACAAAAACCACATGATCATCTCCAAAGATGCTGAAAAAGCATTTGACAAAATACAGCATCCATTCATGATTAAAACTCTCAACAAAATGGGTATAGACAGCAAGTACTTCAACATCATAAAGGCCATATATGACAAACCCACAGCTAACATCATACTTAACAGCGAGAAGCTTAAAGCTTTTCATTTAAGATCGGGAACAAGACAGGGATGCCCACTCTCTCCACTGTTTTTCAACATAGTACTGGAGGTCCTAGCCACAGCAATCAGACAAAACAAAGACATACAAGCCATCCAGATTGGTAAAGAAGAAGTCAAACTGTCACTATTTGCAGACGACATGATATTGTACATAAAAAACCCTAAAGACTCCACTCCAAAACTACTAGAACTAATATCTGAATGGAGCAAAGTTGCAGGATACAAAATTAACACACAGAAATCTGTTGCTTTACTATACCCTAACGATGAACTAACAGAAAGAGAAATCAGAAAAACAATTCCATTCACAACTGCATCAAAAAGAATAAAATACCTAGGAATAAACCTAATGAAGGAAGTGAAAGACCTATACTCTGAAAACTACAAGACACTCCTAAGAGAAATTAAAGAGGACACTAACAAATGGAAATTCATCCCATGCTCTTGGCTAGGTAGAATAAATATTATCAAAATGGCTATACTACCTAAAGCAATCTACAGATTCAACGCAATCCCTCTGAAAATACCAACAGCTTTCTTCAGTGACCTGGAACACATAATTCTAAAATTCATATGGAACCACAAAAGACCCCGAATAGCCAAAGCAATCCTGAGAAGGAGGAATAAAACAGGGGGAAGTATGCTCCCTGACTTCAAGCTCTACTACAAAGCCACAGTAATCAAGACAATTTGGTACTGGCACAAAAACAGACCCACAGACTAGAAACAGAATAGAAAATCCAAACATTAACCCAAACATATACAGTCAATTAATATTTTATACATGAGCCTTGGATATACAATGGGGAAATGACAGCCTCTTCAGCAGCTGGTGTTGGCAAAACTGGACATCTACATGTAAGAGAATGAAACTGGACTATTGTCTAACCCCATGCACAAAAGTCAACTCAAAATGGATCAAAGACCTGAATGTAAGTCATGAAACCATAAAACTCTTAGAAAAAAACATAGGCAAAAATTTCTTAGAGATAAACATGAGCAACTTCTTTATGAACATATCTCCCCAAGCAAGGGAAACCAAAGCAAAAATGAACAAGTGGGACTATATCAAACTGAAAAGCTTCTGTACAGCAAAGGACACCATCAATAGAACAAAAAGACATCCTACAGTATGGGAGAATATATTCATAAATGACGTATCCGATAAGGGGTTGACATTCAAAATATATAAAGAAATCATGCACCTCAACAAACATAAAGTAAATAATCCAATTAAGAAATGGGCAGAGGACATGAATAGACATTTCTCCAAAGAAGAAACTCAGATGGCCAACAGGCACATGAAAAGATGCTCCACATCACTAATCATCAGAGAAATGCAGATTAAAACCACAATGAGATATCACCTCAGACCAGTGAGAATGGCCAACATCCAAAACACAAACAACAACAAATGTTGGCAAGGATGTGGAGAAAAGGGAACCCTCCTACACTGTTGGTGGGAATGAAAATTAGTTCAACCATTGTGGAAAGCAGTATGGAGGTTCCTCAAAACACTCAAAATAGAAATACCATTTGACCCAGGAATCCCACTCCTAGGAATTTACCCTAAGAATGCAGCAGCCCAGTTTTAAAAAGACAGATGCACCCCTTTGTTTATCGCAGCACTATTTACAATAGCCAAGAAATGGAAGAAACCTGAGTGTCCATCAGTAGATGAATGGATCAAGAAGATGTGGTATATATACACAATGGAATATTATTCAGCCATAAGAAGAAAACAAATCCTACCATTTGCAACAACATGGATGGAGCTAGAGGGTGTTATGCTCAGTGAAATAAGCCAAGCCAACAAAGACAAGTATCAAATGATCTCACTCATATGTGGAACATAAGAACAAAGAAAAAAACTGAAGGAACAAAGCAGCAGCAGACTCACAGAACCCAAGAACGGACTAATAGTTACCAAAGGGAAAGGGACTGGGGAGGATGGGTGGGAAGGGAGGGACAAGGGGGAATAAGGGGCATTACGATTAGCAGATGTAATGTTGGGGGGGCACGGGGAGGGCTGTACAGCTCAGAGAAGAGAAGTAGTGACTCTATAGTATCTCACTACGCTGAAGGACAGTGACTGTAATGGGGTTGGTTGGGGAGACCTGATGAAGGGGGTAGTTTAATCACCATAATATTGCACATGTAATTGTAGATTAATGATATCAAAATAAACTATTAAAAAAATTGTTCTTGGTTCCACAGTGACTGCATTGGGGTATGCGTAGGGACTTGATAATATGGGTAAATGTAGTAAGCACATTATTTTTTCATGTTTAACCTTCATAAGAGCGTACATCAATAATACCTTAATAAAAAAATTGTCCTTGGTCTTTAAAAAAAAACAAAAACCCAGGGTACCACATCCACCCTTGTGATTTCTCCATGCCCTGGTCCACTATCTTGTACTTGGTGCCTCTACCAAACTACCGTTACATAATTTGAGGGTGCCCTGTGTTGAAGACTTGACTAACACAGTGATAGTTTAATGTAAACCCAAATTCCAGCTGTCTATTATGGGTACTAGATTTTTAAATAATGGCAATCCACACTCAGCCCAGAAAAGTCCATTTCCATTTATGACTGATTTGAAAGATCCTCGGCAGGTCTTGGATTCTGGCTCCATCGCTTTCTAGCTGTTGGCTTTAGTAAGTCATTTAATTTCTCTTAACCTCTTTTCTCATTTGTAAAATTATTATATTAACAGTACAGGTAATTTCCTTCTATACCACTTATAACCTGGTATCACATTTTAAAATGTTCAAATTTCTTTGAAATGTATACGATTACATACATGCCACTCAAGTTTCTGTAAACAAGATAGTTTCTTATGGTTCACTGCAGAGTAGCAGATGTAACTATAGTAATGTGTAACATTATTGTATTACAGAACTGTAATAATCCTTATTTTTCTTCTGCATGTTTTTGATCCCTTCCCTCAATGCTGCAACCAGAAGTGTTTTGTTGACTTCAGTCAGACCTCTATACATTCTATGACTCTGATACAAGCTGTGTCCAATTGTCTGTGGTATGTATGCATACACATGTGTGTGTGTGTGTGTGTGTGTGTGTGTGTGTGTATATAGTTGTTTTTCAGCATTTTTTCCCAGTTACAGACAATTTCTGACTTAACAAAGAGGTCTTGTCTTTCCTGATCTCTCATTTAGTTCCATAGCCTCACTTACTGTGTTGAACATTAAGCTTATAGGACATGGGTCTGCTATTCATGAGTTACCATAGTGTAATGGAAAACAATACCCAACCTATTCATTTCATGAATATTCATGAAACATTCAGCTCATTCATTTCCAGTTAATTCCAGTAAGGAATTTTATTATGTAAAGTAAAGGCATAAATGACAATTAGAATGAGGAATAAAATGCTAATAAACCTTTGTTTCTAGGGAATGATCCGACATATTTTTTCAGATTTCCACCACTGTGAAATGTTGCCTCGAACAAAATGAAGTCAAGGAGATGGGTAAACTTTATTTTAGAAATACAGTCTGTAACCCTTTTGGTTTCTAAAGGACTCAATAGATATTTCTCTATTGTTTCCTTTTATAAAAGCCCAATTCTTAAGGTCCTGAGTGAAAAGGGGAGCAAAGAACTTAAAAGTTTAGTTCTTCTTAAAAGCAAAGAACTAAAATAAGACAATATTGGTGAGCCAGGTATGAAGTCTTCCTCAGGCAAAGGAATTAGAAAATTTCCAAAAAAGGGAGCAGACTTATTTTTATTTCTGTATTTGATATTCAACCAAACAGTAATGAAAAATGTGCGATGTTGATATTTTCTATACACCTTAACACCCTGTGAAGCACAGCTGTACTGTCATGTTGGAACCTATGCCTTCTGAAGTAAAGTGTATATATTTACTGGGATATGATTTGATCGTATAAAGAGGATGGGCTTTGTGTCAAGCAGGGTTTGACTATGTTTCCATGCTTCAGAGTCCTCATCTGCACAGCAGGGGCACTGTTAAATACCCACTGGTGGTTGCAAAATCTATGAATGATAAAGGATACAGAGCAACAGACCTGTTCCTGGATTACCCTGTAAAGAACAGGAGAGTCAAATGGTAGGTATCTTACAGACTGAAATAATTTCCTAAAAATAGAATTCTGATTTTGAGCTAATGTTTTGACATGTTACGGTTTCATTCTACAAAGTAGATTGGAACAAGGAGGTTTAGAATTAGTCAGAACTAGAATTTGTTGCCCTTTTTTTTTGTTGGAGAGGGAATGATTCTCAAAAAGATAAGAATGTACTGTTAACTAGGTGTAGCAATAAGTACAGTGGATGTTAGGGCCAGCATCACATTCTTAATTGAATTATTCTTTAAACTATTAATTACCCTTCCAGGAATTTCTATTGACTTTCTATGTATGAGGCATTGACATATGGGACAGGGACACTTAGAAAATTCAATCAGAAATCTGAATCTATTTTATTAGAAACCAGAATCTCCTATCTCCAGAAACACATGCTCAAGAAGCAAAGGGCAAAAGGCTACTAAAAAAAGGTGATCATATCAAGACCATATGTGAAATGAAGAGGATTATAAGAGGTCTGGGGACGAAAACTAAATGGAACTAAAATTCACAGCAAATGACTCATTGTGCACAAGAAATGTGAGCCCTGAATTCTCATACAGTATTGGTGGGAGTATAAAGTATTATGTATCACAATTGTTAAAGTTGGGCAAACTCTTTAACCAATTATATCTCCATAATTTATTTTATGGAAATAATTTAGGGTGTATGCAAAAATTTAGCTACAGAGATATTGGTTGCAACACTCCTTAAAACAATGAAGGCAATCTAAATATTTAAAACTAGGATGCTGGTAAAATAAGTCATGGTATATTCAATGTGGTAGAAAATTATGCGGCCTACAAAAATTATGAACAGACATGTTTACTGTATGCTTTTGTGGTAAGGAAAGGCTACTAAACAGTCTATATTTTATGAACACATTTTGTAATGTAAAAAGGTATAAAATGATTTTTAAATGTGTACCAAAAAACTAAAAGGATAGAAACAAGAATCTTAGTAGTTATTTTAGGGTAGGAAGATTAGTGTTTTCATAGTTTTTTTCAACTTAATTTTCTTTTTTCTCTATGCACATGAATTATTAGTTGTATTCCAGAAAAAAAGAAAAAAAGCAAATTAAGATTAAACATGCCAAGAAATGGGATGGTTTCATATTTCCAAACATCCATCATGTATAGTCTTTTCAAATCTTCAGAAACTAACATCATAGTAATCAGCTCTACTTTGCAAAATGTAAAGCTGGTATTTATGATGACAAAAAGCCAAACAGAACTAAATATCACAAAAAGTTGACTCTCACAAAATAAAAAAGAATGGAGCCATACTGTATCATAAACAAAAATCACAGGCTTTGAAGCACATGATAGGTGATGAATATAAGTGGCTCTAAACGAAGCAAACTTTGTGGAAAAGAATAGGAGAGGCTTCAGCTAAGCAATGGGGACATTTGCAAGGACTGACCTCAAGAGTAGACCACTGTGGTCAGCGTGGATGGTTTATTTTGTGGGCACACATTACAGAGAGGGTGAGAAATCACGGCTCTCAACAGGCCACTTACATGTATTCGTCTGCAAGACAGAGGCGTATGTCTGGAATGTGACAGGGAAAGCTGATGGCACGGGAACATATAGTCAATGGCTTAGAGGTGGGAACCTTCACACCGTGGGAGGGAGAAAGGTTTTGATTAATTGGTTGATTCCATGGGCTTATTTCCTTTACACTGGTACTTGCCTTAAATTGATTGCTGAATTCATTTTCATCTCTTGTCACCGTGTTTTACTTCAGAAGCTTCCTCTACTGCTTTTTCTTTTGGGGGGGGCGTGGGTGGGTGAGAGGAGGACAGGTGTCAAGATAAATAGCACTGTTCGAATTAAAGCTTGTTTTGTATAGTCTTGGAAAAAAACCTGTCTTTTAAGATAAGAAATTACAGAAAGCTAATGACATTTGCAGGGGCCCTGAAGGGAGCGAGGAGTGGAAAGCCATTCTGTGCTTCTGCCTCTTTGCCTTTTGATTGAGTTTTCTCTCATGGCATCGTGAAGCTGGTTTCTTTCTTTACTGTCCTTGCATTTCTTAGAATCTCTCTACTGTCTGTGCTTAGAAAATGTAAGCATGCTAATATTTCACAAACTTATTTTTTCCAGTTTGTTAATTTCCCAAGGCCTGGGAGCCTACAGAAGGTTATGGGATGTTCCCCACTTTCTAATTATGATTTGCTTTCTAGGATATTCAGAGAGAGGATCTCATTGGTGTGCATTACAGTCTAGAGAGTAAAGGGTGACTTTTGGGAGGGGGGGGTCACATGGAAAGGTCACAGAAGTCAAGACTGTATGGATTCTGTACTCCTGTGAATTAAAGGAGGGAGGAAGACTCCCTTCCTTGCAACCCCTCCTACTGACTCAGTTGCTGACCTTTTACCACAAAAAGAGACTCTCTGTGGTTTGATTAAATTATATTGAATAAGCTTCAGATATAAAGATTGTTGACATGATACTTGTCACACTGTCTAGTGGAGACACAGTTTTGAAAACAGCTCAAAGAAGACCACCATGCCCAGAGAGGGACATTCTTAAAGATACTCTGAGTCATTCTATTACTTTAATGCAGATAAATGGCTATAACAGTACCCTTAGTGAGATCCTAATTTGGAATAGTGGGAAGACTTTAGATGTCTAAAGAAAAGAGGGCAGGAAAGGGCTGAGGAGGAGAGGGAAAGAGGGACTATGAGGATGATACTATGAATGGATAAAACAAGAGGTGGAAGACAGGAATGGTGGGGAGGTTTCAAAATTTGGAATAGCAGTGGCCCTAATACTTGACCAATCTCTCCCATTAACACCCAACCAGAAAATTCCATCCACTATCCCTCCCTCTCCCTTTATCTGATGAAATTTCCCCAGAATTGAAATATATAGAAATTTTCAATAAGTATAGGTAAAATCCAAAACTGAGTCCTTCTGATTCATTAGGCATCACCAAGGGAAGATATATGGCTTCACCCCTTGCTGAATCCATCCATTTGTGGGCCCAGGAAATCAGGAAACCCTTCCTCCCCAGACACATAAGCCTCCTTCCTAGGTCTGCAGCCTGGGTGCCCTAGACTTTTCCCAGCCTTTCCTTTGTCTGCAGGATGTGATTCTGGCTGGGTCTACCAGGGTCTGCTTATCTAGAGAGGAAGTGAAATCCTCCATCCAATCACCCAATGTGTGGTCCATGAGAAGGCAAAACACCTGGCCGGGTAGAATCATTGAGTGGCTGGCAGAACTGCTCAGCTTTCTTAAAGGAAAGAGTGGCAGGCACCCTGGAGACCAAACTCGGGTCACTGACAGTCCAAGAAAAAACTGTATTGAAGTTCAGGTTGAAAGATATGCATCACATAGAGGAAGCAATTCTCTTTTATCTTGACTTGCCAGAATCCTGAGCTGGGCTCCAGGCCCAGGCACCCAGGCTGGAGCCTCTTCTTTGGAGAAGGGTGATTTAAGCCAAGTCTACACACATTTACGTTCCCAGAGCAGTCCCAAACATGATCATCATCTCGATGTCAGTAACTAACTTGGGGCTCACAGATGTCCCTGGAGGGTTCACAGGCTCTGTATCTCAACATTCCCACATGAGTGATAATTCTTAAACATTTTTTTTAAAGGAAATAAATAACACAAGAACTTGGAAAGGCCAGTTGATACTGTCTGAAGATAAACAATAAACAAGCATAAAGGTCAAGACTACATGGATTTCTCGAAAGCATGTGATGACAGAGCAGATCTCAGGTCTCTCTCAGCTAATGGCTCTCTTTACAGTCAGGAGAGGTACATACTTCCTTGGGTTGAATAAGAGACATGAACTTGTCCTTAAAATGTTGTGAGTCTTGCAGCTGCTACTCAAGCCACCAATTTCAAAATGTGACCTACTGTGTCTTAGACATTGTTTCAGAAGATCAGCAGAAAATCTCATGTAGTGAAAAAGATGTCAGTGTGGAATTAATCTCAGTTAGCACTTAGGGAAAGATGTGAGTAGAATCCTCTGGGAACTACACACTCCAGTTTTGACTAAGATATCAGTGAGCCCTAAGTCATGGGAGGAAGTATGTGATGGAGCAGCCCCGCCCTGCCACACTGCTCTTTGCACGCGCTGCAAACTATCTCCTGATTTGTGACCAGTGACGTTTAGTTTCAGAAATACACCCTGAAACATTTAAGAAGCCAAACAATATTTTCAAAGAAAAAAGAAAGAAATCAAAGTAGAAAAAGAATGAAAATCAAGATCCCCAAACCTTGGTTTCAATTCCATTTCTGCTCCTTATTTACTGCAGCCTTGGACAAATCGCTTAAAGCCTCTCTGAGCTTTGGTTTTCTCATTCATGTAAGACAAGGATAAAACACCTATGCCACAGGCAAGATTGTCAAGATTAATGAGGTGGCTCAGGCTGCTTGGGCTGCCATGCCAAAATACCATAGATTGGGTGTTTAAACAACAGAAATGAATTTTCTCACAGTTCTGGAGGTCGGAAGTTCAAGATCAAGGTGCCAGCATGGGCAGATTCTTGTGAGAGTCCTCTTCCTCACATGGCAGAAAGAGAGCACAAGTTCTCTGGTATTTCTTCTTGTAAGGGTGCCAATTCCATCATGACCGCATCTAACCCCAATTACCTCCCAAGGGCCGAATCTCCAAATACCACCACAATGGGGGTTAGGGCTTTGACAGGAATTTCAAGGAGACATAAACATTCAGTCCACAATACAAGGTAAATTATGAAAGATATTAGTAAGCGGCTCTACTGTTTTGTTTTAGCTATTATTTATCCCAGAAAGGACAAGGCATCTAGTTCTGAGAACATCTTCATAAATTGATACATTAAACTAATAATTGACAAGTCATTGACATTACAATAAATATTTCAGTGTGATGTTTTTGAGCGAGTACCAGAAAAATCCACAGAAAGTTGAGAATTCAACTAGACCATTTTTGTTAAAAAAAACTTCAGTTAAAGTCCACAAGGATTTATGAGTGGATTCGATTCCTTGGAAGAGATATTACACAAGCATCAATTCCAGAGGCCTGACAGTGTGTACTGCACCACACTTCCCAAAATGTGATCTGAAGAGCATAGCTGTTGGAATCAGGCTCGCACCTGTCCCTTTCTAACCCTGTGGCCTTCAATTCTGTCATCTTTCTTCATCTCTGCTTCCCAACTCCTGTTGCCCATGTAGGTTGTATGGGCTCCAGGAAGATGATATGCAAACACCTTGCATAGTTCTTGGTAGATCAGAGGGTCACAATAAATACTGCTCTGATTACTGGGCTATTAATGAAAACCCTGGCTTCTAGTCCTGACCTTGAGACCTTGGGCGAGTCATTTAAGGTCTCTGAGAAAGTATTTCTTGACTCTCAGTTGAGACCTGAGAGCCAGACTTCTTGGTTCTGGCATTGACTAGCTGTTCTGACTTCAGCCAAGTTATTTAACTTCTCAATCCCTAAGGTTTTTCAACTATTAACTGGGGATAATAGAGCTGTTGTGACACTAAATGTGCATTCCTGATCTGGAGAAAGAACTTATAATGTGCTATTTATTATTATTATAGGTAAAGAAATGGAATGGAAAGCAGAATGGTCAGGTCACAGAAGTACGAGGTAGGCAAAGTAGGACCTGAGTCCAGGCAGTCTGATTCTAGAGTCTGTGCTCTCAGCCTCTACCTATGCTGCTTCTCTACCTTTTTGTAAACCTGTTATTAATACTATTATTTTACCAGTCTCTTCATAAAACCCATGTGTGAAATGTTTTTTGCAATTTGGTGGTAGGAAAAGCCTTGTCTCCCACAAGAAACTAATGTTTCCTCTTTCTGAAAATAAGAATTATGCAACTTATCATGTGATCTTTTTGTCTTGGCTGCCAGGAAGCTCAGAGTCAAATGGTGTGCTCAATCACTACCACTAAGTTGTTTCATGACTCGTGTATCTTTGTTCCTTATTTACCCGTTTAATTCCTTTTTTTACTAACATTTTCATTCGTGTCTCTTGCTGACAGATGCCTCAAAGTGGTGTGGAAAGTGGTGGGTAGAGTCAAAATAAGTAAATGCAAATCTGAAATTTACATGAAAAACTTTAAGTTTTGAATTTTACCTGTTTCACTTGCTAAAAGAAAAATGACCAAGGTGAAATTTAAGAGAAATAACTTAAGAGTTGTTTTAAAGAAGAAAAAAGAAAACTAACAGAAAAACAGAATGATCAACACTAACTGAGGCCAAGTCAAATGAAAGCTGCAATGAATATGTCTGAGGCTAGAAGGGTTTGTGCTTTCCCTGGCTGGAACCTATCATTTCTTAATTATATCCTGCGTGTGTTTTGCAAGATGTGAGTGGCTGTCAAGAGAAAGGACGCCCTCAGACAGGGGGGGCCCATCCCGGCCCTTGGTCCTCACATACCTGAGCAGAAGGGAAATCCCCCGAGGCACAGGCGCCCAGAATAGCAGCACCCACTAGAACAGACTCCACCTCTTGCGACAGGACCACAGGCATGCCTGCACAGGACAGGGCGACAACTTGGTTAGAGAGCAGGGCAGGGCGCTGTGCAGGGAGCCAGCAACCAGCCCCAGCAGCAAAACCACCTGATGTGAAGGCAGCAGGGGGCTCCCCCTCCCAGTCCCCTCAGTTCCCTGCTCCTTGGGGTGACCTGATTTAAAAGGAGTTCACCGCCTATGTGCGCTGGTGCAGTAGCCAAAAGCCCCATGGGAGTTAACACCATCTACATCAACTCATGAGACCCCTTTGCCCAGGTTTCCCAGGCTGCTGCGACCTACTACCTGCCATGGTTCAAGTTCAGTTCAGCAAACATTTATTAAGTGATTTTCTGGGTCCAGAGACTACAGAGATGAATCTAACTCTCAGATAATATTCAGGTCTCACAAGGGAGACAGACAAGAAAGATAGCCCATGCTGGGCTTGGTTACCTGAGATGCACTGAGAAGAGGCAGGCAAGAAGAAGGTGTGGTCAATCCCTCCAGTGGCTTGCTGTTTCTCTCGGAGCACAAGTCAAAGCCCTTACAGTGGCTGACCAGGCCGTGCAGGGCTGGTGCCCACCCGGATCCTTCTCCCCTCCTCTGGTCACATTCCCTGGCTGCCTTGTTTTTGCCTGAATCTGCTTTAGGGCCTTGCCCGAGGGTTCCCTCTGTCCGGGTCACTGCCTCCCAGATGTCCACACTCCCACTCCCTCTCTCTCTGTCACGTCTTTGGGCAAATATCCCTTTCCTGACCTTCTGACTTAAAATGACACACTATCCACCCCACTCCTTTTCCCCCTCTCATTCCTCACCACCACCCAACACTGTTATTACTCATCTTGTTTATTGTCTGTCTCCCTTGCTGGAACATAAGCTCCATGAGGGCAGGGACTTCATGTAGTCTACTCCAGAATCCCTGGAATGGAGACTGGTATGCAGCATACAGGAAGTGCTTAGATGCAGAAAGAATAGATTTCAGGGATGGGGATGTGGGTTCATCAGAGTGGAGATGAGGACTAAGCAGGCATTTGAAGGGTGAACACGGGTCCACCAGGCAGGGAGGAACACTTCACATGCCAACTCCCAGAGGTTGAGGGCATGGTGAATTTAAGAATATTCATTTAAGATAGTTTAGAATTCTTAGGATTTTATATACCCATACGTGTGTGTGTGTGTGCGCGCGTCTAGCATACATAAAATGTTAAGTATAACTATATTTGCTAATCAGGAGATGGCAGCAAAATCCATGGAGGTAAGCTCTGTGGCCAGACCTATACCATCTTCTACTCAAGACATTAGATTTATTTTTCCAAAGACTGGATTTCTCTTCCCATCTTTTCTGGGAAGATTTCCCAGACATATCCTCCTCTGCACTCCACCTCCTAATGCATCCTCCTAATCCAGGGCTCCAGATGAAGGAGACCGGACACAGAATTCCCATGCATGTCCCAGAGGACTAGGAATACCAGTCCCACGTTGCAAGGTTAGTGTATAAGACTTTGCTAACAAGTGTCAGGGGGGTATGGTTTCTGAGAAAAGCTCAGTCCTGGTTCCACTGGCTCTGTGTCTTTCAGGAAGTCACTTGAAACTTTACCTCAATTTCCCTATGTGTAAAATGGGGATGATGTCAAGACAATACACAGGTGGGCCGTGAGGACCAAGAGACGGTACACATAGCACTGAGCATTTCACTAGCCCACATGAAGCCCTTGAGAATGATACTGCTACTGTTAGAATGAATACTGATAGTGAGTGCAGCCCCTCTACAGACACTCCACTTGGGCTGAAAACTGGCACAGTGGGGAAGGGCCAGGCCACATGGAGGGCTGGGCTGGCCAAATGAGAGGGCACTGCCTGCCTCTGCAGAATATGGAGATCTTGCAGAAAGGAGTGTGACTGTGACACCCTCAGGGACCTGGGACTTTTTAGAAGACAGCACCTCCAGGTACCATTCACCTCCCATCCCCTCCCTACCCTGTCAAAGGCCTCACTAGTTCTGAACAGGGAGGAACTACTCCCAGGCCCCCTCCTTAGGAACTGGGAACTGGAGTGAACCTGTGCCATCCCCCATCAGCTCTGAAGTTGCAGCCCAAAGTGCTCTGTAGCCAGACTGTGAGAGCTGGATTTCTGGCTTCCTCGCTGGCTTAGCTGTATGATCCTAGGCAAGGTACCTAACCTCTCTGTGAGTCAGTTTCCCAATCTGCAAAACGGGGTTGGTTAAAATTCCACCTACTTCATAGGGCTGCTGCGAGGATTAAAAGTGCTATTGCAGGTAAGTAAGGCATTTAAAACTATGCTTAGCTTAGAGAAAGCACAAAGTTAACATGAGCTGTCATGATTCTTAACATTTACCTTATCTCTGAAGTCTTTCCTAGGCCCTAATGCCCTGGGTCGAACCAACTCACTGCTTCCTTCAGGTCAACCTGCCTCTTCCCTCCCCATCTCCCCAGCCTGCTCTGGGTCCTGGGACACCGGCCTGTGTGGCCCCCTTGACCTTATGTCTGCATCTTTGACTACCTAGGCTCCAGTGGAGAGGGCTCTTCACATAGCCGCACAATCTCAGGTCAGTTTTCTCCCTGCTTGGCTTGGTGAGATTGTGAGCAGAGCCACAGGGTGCTGCCCAGTCCGGGGTTTCCCTATACCCTGCCCACACTTCTGTAAATAGATGCTTTATTTGACTTTTCTCCTGTTAATGCAATTTGAGTGTGTCATCTGTTCCTTGTCTGGACTTGACTCATACTGACACCAACATCCTCCAGGTCCCCACTATATGCTGGACATTGGTCAGGGCATTGAGAGCCTTTTTTTTGTTTGCAAAAAAGACCCTCCTGGCAGGGCATTATTGTTCTCCTTTGCATCCCCATGCCAAGGTGCACTGGTGTGCTCAGAGAAGGCTCTTGAGTGAAAAAAAATGACAGAGCAAATAATTAAGATAATAAGACAGAAAGAGGAAAACCTCTATTGAAATTGCCAGTACTAAAAAATAAAAATTAGAAGGAGGAACATTTAGTCCCAAGTCATAGGGGGAAACCTACAATTACTTAGTACGCACCAAGTATGTCTTGAAACTACAGTGAACTAAGAGCTCAGGGTACAGGGAGATTCTTCCTTCTCACGCAGAGGACATTTCCCAAGTTGGCAAGGCCCCATTCTCATGGCTTGCATGGAAAGGCTGTTCCCCAAATGGCAAAGATTTGCTTGTAAAATATCAAACTGCTTTTGTTCTCAAACACACCTCCTGCTTTTGACGTGGGGCTGCCTTGAGGGAAGAAGTGAGCTAACATTCACTGAATACTGACTTTGAGCCAGGCATAAATCTTAGTGCTCACAAACTCGTGAGCAGTATTCCTCAGCCTAATCAATATGAGGGAACTAACATTATTTCTATCATTCAGAAGAGGGGAATGAGGCTCAGAGACGTAAAGCAACCTTCCCAAAGTCACAGAGCTCGTCTCCCACTCTTCATTACTCCACACCTATCTCCAAGGGATCTTCCCAATTCCGTATGTTTTCACATTATTCCTGAGAATCATGTACAGGTCTGTGGTCATCCTCTCTGTCTCCCTTTGCAGGAAAACTAGAGCATTTACAATGTTTAAAGGCACCAAAGACTTGACCTCCATGCCCACCACTTGTGTACGTGCCTTTCACAGGAACAGATGCAAATATGTTCTTTTCTCTGAGTGCTGGGTGAGGGAGAGGAGGAAGACAGCTTTGCCTGGAATGCCAACTATTTTATCTGATGCATTAATGAGTTTAGCAGAACCCAAAGCATTTAAAGGCAGATGCACTTTGCCATCACCTATCAGTCACAGGCTTCCCAAGGCAGAGGAATTCCAGGCCAAAGAAAAGGTCCCTTTGTTAGGAACTGTAACTGGTCCATAGTCAGAGACAAAGGGTCCAGTTTCATTTGGAATCCAAATAACGATTAACAGCCCTTTCATTCAACAGCCTGAAGGGAACAATTTCCAAAGCAGAACTTTCTGTGAAGCTGCTACACCCCCTACTTCTGAGTCAGCTGCAGGACAGAAGGCCTGGAAGAGGACCCCCTTCCACAAAGCCGAGTCAGAGCCGGGGGTCTGTCACCTGCCCTGTTCCCCATTCCCTCAGGGTGATGTGGTGGCCAAGGCTGATTTTATCTCCCCTCCTGCTTCAGGTGGGAAGTCTTTGTGAACACTACAAGTCTGGAGACTGGAAAGTCACTCACAGATCAGATTTTACCTCTGAATGTTATCTGAACCAGGTAGCTGACTTTCAGATAAAATGTAGTTACGGTTTTTCTCATTGGGAAAATTACCAGGTAATCTGTGCTTCTTGTACATCTTTCCTCTTTCTACCTCAGAATGGCCCCTAGGTTTTGAACACTATAGAAAAGGAGCAGTAATCATCAAATGGTTACAAGCTAAGCAGAAAAGTCAAGAAACCTGGGTCAGCAGCAGTGCAGGGGATGCTGGGTGTGGACATAGCTGGTCACATTTCTGCTCCTGCTCCTTACTGTATGTTTAGCTTTGGACACTCAACTTAATTTGCCTACCTGACCCCAGTTTCCTTGTCTGTAAGATGGGGGCACCAATTTCTACCTTTTGGTGGTGTGTGAGGATTAAATGTATATAGAACAAGTCATAGCAACACACAATGGTGGTAATTGCTACATTGCTCAGCCTGTTATATTACCCTGAGATTGTGTGCTTTCTTATGCTGTCTGCTGGCTTGTCTCAGCATACTTATCTCTAAGATGGAAATGAGTAACATATTTAGTTTCTCATGATGTGCAGGGGTCAGCTATGCCCACCACTTGGTAATGCTTTCATTTGCAGGAATGTATATCTCCTGGAGGAAGAAGGGTGATAGGATAAGGCAAAGCCAGGAGCAGGGGCCTTGGGCCACCCAGTTGTCAGAGGTAAGGAATAAAGGGGACAGGGGACAGCAAGAGACATGATGAATGGAGGCCAGTAGGGTGGGCACATCTTAGGCTATTGATGGGGCTGTGATCAGGGACCAGTCCACCCTTACTTCCCTGCCCTTACCCTGCCCTGGTGCCTGGCCGCTGTGATGGGTCCCAGGATGGAGACAGGGGAACATTAATCTCCACAAGGCACTGGAGAGAAAGGAGCAAGAGGTGTATCAGAAGGCCAGAAGTACAGGCCAGGCTCTGCAATTCCAGCAAGCCTCCTGCCAAGGGGGCCACTTCCTTGAGGCCTAGGGATCTGCATTACAAATCTTGATCTGTAGTTGTCTGCTCAATCACAGAGGGATCACCAGGTGACTCTAAATTCTCTCCATCTCTGGCATGAGCCCTGATTCTGATGAGCTGAGAAGGAATCATAGGCTCTTGGAGTCTTAGGGCTCAAGTTCCCATCCACAGCCAGACCCACAATTCCCACAGCACCTGGGCTCTGCATTCCTTCTTTGAGACAGTGTCCTATCACTCATCCTGCACTGTCACAGGTCCAAACCAGGGCAAGGTGCCCCACTATGTTTCCAAAATACCCTGTTCTTTTCTTACTTGGAGCTCTTGCCACACCATATTTACATGTCTGTTTGCCTTTTCAATCAAACTTGAGCTTCTTGGGGGCAGGAATATCTTACTCATCTCTGTATTCTCAACGTTCTCACAATGTGTGGATTAGAAGAGGTATTCAAAATTGTTGCATAAATGCTTGAATTAAGACTTAACCCTTGCTGACTTCGCTCATCTCATTCCTTAGCATCATTCAATAGTTGGATTTGCAAAGAAGTCAATTTCCCCATTATAACTAAAAAGACTTGATCATCATATTAAGAAAAAAAGTACATTTTAACATAAATATTTGAAATAATTTGGTACACCACCTATGGCCTTCAGTTCGCAACTCTGTTCAGACTCCTTGCCTATTTGCTGCTAAGCTCAACATGACCTTCTCTCTTCCGAGACTTACCAGTAATGTCTGCATGCATTTGCACGAAAAGGGGATTCTTGCTCAGGCCTCCACACAGGAAAAGAGTGCTGATAGTATGGCCTTCTGCTTCCAGGGCCTCTATAATCAGGCGGGTCCCAAACTTAAAGGGAAAAATGGAAGAAAGGAACAGTATGGAAGCAAAATGAAATGATATGGAACATTTAGTGTTTACCCAGAGCCAGACACTGCACTGAGAGCTTCACATACACTATCTCAGAAAGCTGAGACTCAGAGAGATTATGTTGCTTCTGATCACACAATTAAGTTGCCAAGTGGGGATTCCAACTTGAGCCTGCCTGACTCCAAAATCCTCTTAATTACTATACCATTTATTTCTATCAGTAGTTGCACAACATATTTCAGCCCTTGTATCTTATTACCTTCTTAAAATGTAGTTTGTTCATCCTGTCTTGCTAAGTTGACTAAGCTCAGTAAGAACAGTTGATGCTTGGAAAGAGGTAACTACTATAGGGTCATTAAAGTGAATCTTAAATTCCTGTTTTAACCAGGATATTTGAATAGCTAAAAATCCTTATTTAGAAGCTCAAAAGCTAGAAGCATACAAGTCATAATTTATTTGGAGTAAGGATTAAAAACAAGAAGATTAAATGTGACAGGACTTAGGAGGCAGCCACATGGTGTTGTTTCAGAAAATGGCTCTGGAGAGAAATGAGGAAGAAAGTTTTTTGGTGGAGAGAGAGCCTTTGAAATGTTTAGAGAGGGAGAAATTCTGGGGGATGACAAAGGCCCAGGTGTGGACACAGGGGTGAGTTGCTAAAGCAGAGGGAGGGGAAGGTCAAGCACCTAGGAGGCCACAGATGGTGCAGCCACCAAGAAGGTGGGGCTTGGGCTGGAGAAAGGGCGTTAGCCAGTATCACAGACTTAGTAAAAGTTTAAGAGTGTTTCTGGGAAGTCAGTACCAAATACATAGAGGAGGACTTTAGCTTTAGGGCATGCCATATCAGAGGCTTAACCAAAATAAAGGAAGAGGTTTTGGGAAGTGGTCAGGATATTCCTCTGACTCTCAGGGGGGCAGGGTGCAGGGCAAGTGAAGCCTCTTTGGACTGAGTGGCTGACAGCTGTCTCTCTGGGCCTTGGGTGCCTCAGGGAGAAGGAGTTGCTGGAGGGTGATCTGGGGACCCTGGAGCATGAACTCTTGACTGCTATGGAGTAAATGATGAGGGACAGAGAGGCTCAGGAGCAAAATTCATGGCAGTTCCAGCCCCGAAGTCTTCAGGGCTTATTGTAGCTATTAGAGAATCTGGTAAGAATATGGATTAGGTGAAACCTGAGCCTCCAAAGGTAATCCGCAGATGTGGTGCGTTAAAAAAATTAAAACATGTTGTATCATATAAGGCCAGATCCTGCTTACTAAATATGGTTGATTATCCCCAGGTGTTCTTTCTTAAGCCTTTTTTTTTTTTTTTGTGGAGGGGTGGTGGTGGAGGGATGGTCATGAATCCTCAAGAATATGATAAAAACTACTGACCTTCCCAGAAAATAGTCACATACAAAAAGTATTATAAATAATTTCAGGAGGTCTACAGATGGCCTTACATGCACCATAGGTCATTTGATGTCTATAGATTTCATATAATCCTAGTCTACTCTAGGGGCATGAATCTGTGTAGCTAAGAACATGGCTTTTGATTCAAAAGAAACCTAGGATAGCATTAAGGTATTCACCTACTCCTTGAATCAAACCTGTACCTAACCTTTCTATGACTCAATTCTCATTTTTTAAATGGATAATACCATATTTGTTTGTTTAAAAACTATGAATTGTCAGAAATGTTAACATGCAAAAAATTTTTTAAATGTGGTCTTAGACTTGATGAAATACACTTAACACCTACCTTGCAAGGTTGCAAAGCGTCAAGTACATGGAAGGTGTTGAGAAATGAGAGCTATTCCGATTACTAGCTGTATGCTAGGCACTCTGCTATGCACTTTAATGTCATCTCTAAATTTATGACAAACTCTGGAAATGCACATGGTTATCCCCATTTAGGACTTGTGTAATTTGCCTAAGGCAATACAGTCTGCTTTGGGGAGGATAGCTGCCTCCCAATATGCATGGAAATGCCATACAAAATTGTTATTTCTGATGTTTCTAAAACCAGAGACCTGGGGCTTGCGTGACTAGCAGGTCTGAGACAAGGGTGACACAAAGCACATTCCCTGAGAAAAGGCAAGAAAGTATCTGAACAAGAGGCACTCCCTTGAGAGGGGCTGTGACAGCCTGTCTCTCTCTCACGTGGCACTGCTGGCTGCACTTTCCCACTCAGGCTGGCGGGTGGTTATAAGGCATTCTCTTTTGGCGTCCCAGACTCCACTCGATGAAGCGCTCCACCCTCCTTAAAGGCCCCTCAAAGGGCTTTGTGCTAAAATGATTTTGTGCTCACCTTTCTGGAAAAATGTTTTCACAGAGAAATTTAAATTAAAATCAGGCTGTTGCAGTGGGAATGTACAGAACCAAATGCAAATCGGGAGACTTCAAATGCAAATAGTACTTTTTAAGGGTCTATTCTGAACAGAAAACTATAGATGAACAGGCTATGGATAAACTGGGTATTTGACAGGTCTTTCAATTAAGCATGATCAAGAGAGAATTTTACTTCGTGGAGAGTTTCACACAGACAGAAGTTAATTTTAAACAGACTGAAGAGATACTTATTACAGTATCTCTTTAATTTCCTTCCTATAAAATAGCAACCTATAGTATGACTATAGTGAGGAATTTGTTTAACTTATTAATAACAAATAGGCTCCAGGGCAATATTCAGAGCCAATGAAATAAAAAAATTCAAATTGAATAAATGGGAAAATATCTGTTATCAGAATGCTTCATTAAAAATGCATGTTTTTGTCTAAAAGATCAGCACACCCTGCAAAACAGACTGAACTCCTCACAATTTAATTGACTCCACAATAAAGCCTTACCAAAAAATATCTGTCTTAAACTGCTTTCCCTTCATGGTATTTTAAAGGTCATTCAGATAATGGACAGAATAAATATGATAGCTTTTAATACATGTATAGCCCACTAAATACAAGACTGATTTCCATGTGTGTGGCATTTGAGAAAATGTAGCTGGTTGCACATTAATCTCATTTATATATGCTTGGACTTCTGCTATAGTGTTCTTACCACAAAGGGGTCCTCAGTGAGACAATCATGGCCAAACTAACGATGTTTTCGAAGATGTGTAGAGTAAAAACTTCTTGGGAATGCCCAAAAGCTTATTTCATCCAGATAGCTTTTGTAAGTAGATCAAAGACAGCAGAAAGAGCAGAAGCCTGGGAGTGAGATGGACAGGCGTTCAAATTCCGGCTACCATGCACTAGCTGTTTGACCTTGGCAAGTGGTTTTCACCTGTGTCTGTAAAATGAGGACAGTGCCACCTACTTACAGGGTTACTGTTAAAAGCCACAAGTGGGTAAGGCATTCTGGTGCCTGGCACAGAGTGGGAGTCTATGTAGGGTAACAGTCTTCATGATCATGTGATGGTGTCCTTGGTCCACCGTGTTTGGCCTCGTTCTTCATGCCTACCTCTCAGCATGTACTCAGAAGGATGAGTGTCACAGAGCTCTGATTTTCCATTATAATGCAGGTGATCCATTCTACTCTAAGACTCTTTATGCAGTGATGTTAACAAATCAGAAAATAAAAGTTCCTCAATACCTCATATATCTAGTTTTATTTTAAGAAGTTGTGGGTTCTGCCAAATCCCATCTCTGCCACTTACTAGCTGTATGAAACTGAGCAGTAATTAGCCTCCCTGCGGCTTATATGGCAAATGAATATTCTAGTACCTACCTACCTCATTAAGGTTAAGTCAGATAATGCGCGTAAAATATTTAGCACAGTGTCTGGCACATAATATCCCTCAAATTATGTATTATCATTATCCTATTACTATAAAACAGGATCACTAAGTAATTAACTTTACTACTGATGTACATTTTTATTCTCCATTTTGATCTTACTACTCACTCCCTCCATTTTGATAAGATGCCAGAATGATCTGTTTTCTATCAAGATCCCATAAATAAAGCGGTCTGACTGATTTCACTGAACTGGCCAAGCTACTAAATCAGTAAGACAGTTGCCTCAGGAAGATACAGTCAACTTGGTCTATAAACTAAAAGGACTGTTTAATCAAGTAGGCCTATTCCATCTAAGGCTGTATGTTCCCTCAGTGGTTGGGAAACTGCTTTTTATCATATGTACATGGTACCTGGACAAACTGAACATGAGAAAAACACATTTGTTGGTGATATGGATATATGAGAAAGAATGAACGTAGTTCTGTAATTTAAGCAATGAGGTTATGAAAGTGGTATATGGAGAAACAGAATAATTAAAGAACACAGAAATATGTCCATGTAGCATTAACAAAACAACTTTGTTTAATAAGGTATGTTTTATAAAAATAAATTTTGAATCAAAATTTAATGAACTGACTTTTCCTTTCTGGTTAGTCCCCATTCTCTTTCTCAAGAGGCTCAGCCTCACTGGATTAACGGTTACTTGGGGGTTCCTACCAGCTCTGAGACCCTGAGATCGATGACCACTCCCCCAAAGTGCACTTCCTAACATACGCACACATACCATTTCTTGTGCATGACCTCAGGATTTATAATTCTCCTGCAGCCCACACACGATTGCTTCTGGGTAAGAGTATTTTTAAAATGGTGTTTGAGCTTCTAGGATTGATTTTCAGTTTAGGGGCTCTTTTAACATTGTAGATTTGAATTCTCCCCTCCCTCTCTCCCTAACCATCCAGACCTCTCATTTAAGTGGCTTATTATCTAAAAACAAACACTTTCATGTTCTAAGGAAGCTTACTGTTTAAAAGAACCCTATAGTGAATCCTTTTGCAAAGTGAACAGTATCATGTGTCTTATAAATAGGACATTCTCAACATCAGCTTTTCTTAATGCAAGCATACATGGCATCAGCTTGCTTGCTTCTATTTAACTGAACTTAGAACACAAATTAGATAAATGACAAGTGTGATGTTCAAAGATTTTAACCCCTTTCAGCTTTCAGCTATGTGAGGTTATTAGAAAAGCAGGTGAGGACCTTCATCAAGATTTCCTTCCGGACAGACACACATCTCTTTATCGCAAGCTCCCTTTTAATTAAGGATCTCTGTCACTAAAGTGTATGATGGATCTTGGGAAGCACATGGTCTAAAGTTTATTGCTAGCCTTAACTCTCTTTAAAAATGGCATTAAAGTTTCTTACAGCAATGGCTTGAACTGTGGCCAGGTAGAGAATGGCAAGATCATCGAGGTCCTGAGACAGTTTCAACCCGGTGACCTGTAGGGATGAAGAAAAGAAAAGGAGATGGGAAAAGGAGCTGCCAAGGATATAGTTCCCATGAAAACACGTTCAGATGTGTTTTCTTGCTGAAACAAGTTCATATGCAAATCCCCTTTTTGTGAGCTGAACGTGAAATGACTACTAAATTGGTTAATCTCCAGACTTGGGAACCATTCCTTCTTCTTCAAAGGAAAATGCCTTGCCTTGGATTAAACAAAACAAAACAAAACAAATACTATAGGAAGATCATGTTTGGTATTTCTCAGCATGATATTAAATAACATCTTAAAAAAAATTCTTTTGTTACAAATACCTGTTTTCTTTGGCTTACAGAAATCAAGATGTAGCAGTGGCATTCTAATAAAAGATCTTTTTCAGAGCCTGCTACTGTCACAATTTAGTGTAAAAACATCCAGGGGGTATTCAGGGTAAAATAACATGCCTCCTATAAATGTTGTACCTACTCAGGGATAATTTAGAATCTGTGGTTTGCAAGGGAACCCCATCAAAGTCAATCAGAACCACATGGGCGTATGAAGTACCCAGTCTCTCAGAGATTCCAGAACTGAGCAGGATGCTGGATTTGATGTCTTCAAGACTTGCCTGCAGTCCCTCTTTCAAGTCTGCCATTCCTGAAGCTGTTCCCTGGGACATGTCTAGAGGGTGAAGAACTGCTGATTTATTCAAGCCTTTTCTGAATTTTGTAGGCATCAATACTAGAGTTCACTTTTTTTCCAATGACAAAATTAATAAACCTAACATATGCAGGGGTCCATAGTGTGTACGGTCCTGAGTTCCATGACATGATGATGTGAAGCTTGTGTTAAAATGAGGAAGTTCAGTGGTCTACCCAGTTCCCAATCCTTCATGTCTCCAGCCCCATTAATTACCCTCTCCAGATTCCACGCCCAGTTGTGATTTAAGAGGCCAGGACTGGCCTATTGCAGGGCACAGACACATTCACTGCCCAAACCAGAAACCCGAATGCATTCTCACCCAACTTTCCCCTCCTTTCCCATATTTAATCAGTCTCCAAGTCTCGCACATTTGATCTTCCAAATCTTTTTAAAATCCATCCCTTCTCTTCGGCCTTGCCGTCACTCACTTCCTTAATCCAGGCCATCATTATGTCCTCCTTGCTTGCTGAAAGAGCCCCTGAGTAAATCTCCCTGTTTCTACTGGCACTCCTCTCCACAATGGGGCTGGTGATTGTTCTCAAATGCAAAACCCGATCACGTTACTCGCTGTTAAAAATCCTCCCCCCCCTGCCCTCAGTTACAGGCAGGAATGCCTCTGCTTTCTCAGCATGTCTCCTGGGATGGCCACTGCTGCGTATCCTCCAGGATCTCACCTGCCTGTCCTCACTTGGCATCCTATGCTCCAGCAGTTCTGATGACTCCTCTGTCGGTGCAGGGATTGCTGGATTCAGTACAGCTACTGGCTGGTAGTTTTTCTTAGCAAATAACTGGGCAACCAGAAAAGAACTATGGCTTTGATTTCAACACACAGGAACAGGGAGGGTTGGAGTGAGAGACCCGAGAGGAAATCCCGGTGTGCACCTTCCCAAGCCAGTAACTCTGGGTAAGAACGAGCATCCCTCAAAAAGGTCCCCGGGCATACAGCGAGAGTGCTGGAACTAGGAGGGAAAGTGACGAACAATGCTGACAGAAGTTCACTTCATCATTGGCCTCAGGGAACAGAGAACGGAAACCAGGACCAAGGTGCTCTGACAGCCTTGATTCATTACCCCCCACAGGATCGCCAATACTTGGCACCAGGCCTGGCACACAGTAGGCACTAAGTTAATATTTGTTGAATGTGTGAATTGGTGACAATTCAATGCTCGTTTTTCCATTCATATACCATTCTCTCTTTTTCTACATCTCCTGACTATATCCTGTTCTTCTCTGTCAAATTACACAATTATGGAAGGACAATATTATTACCTTAGCTCCTCTATGTTCACAGAGAGGAGAAGTCTTTTGCTCCATGTTCCAAGAAAGAACAATGGAAGATCACTTGTAATTATTTGCTCCATGGCCCCAACAACCCCACCCCACCCCAAAATCCACACATACCCTTCCTCGTCAAAGGAGTGGCTTATATATAAGTTGGCTAAAAGTAGTGTCCTTGTAGCTCATATGAAGCCTTTGTGTGAATTAGAAAAAGGGGTGCCTTCCTGGTGGACTAAATGCAAAAGGCATCCTGCTTGGGAGAATGAATTATAAAAAGGAGCAGAACAGACAGAATTTCACCCCTGTCATATGCCCCTTCAGCTGTGTAAACAACCAGCACCAAGGCAGGCAGTGGTCCTGGGTAAAGATCACTAGTCATAACTGGTCTCTCCTGTACTGGCTTAACAGCATCTCTGTTTGTCTGTTGGGAAAGTCTATTGGGCCACGACTTAGAGATCTTTTCCAGAGGCAGTACAGGAGTCAGGCTACCTCTGGCTTCCTCTTCCTGGTCATCAAAGTGAATGTGAATCAAGCTATAACCCTTTGTGTCACTGTGCATTTATCTGCTTGGCAGACATCTCCCTACCAGTGAGTTCTGAAGACCAGATTTGGATAAATGATGATGGAGGTGAGGGAATATTTGATTTTTTATATAAGATACATTCTCCTATTAATTTATTAGGAACCCCAGTGCCCTGAATAATAACACTGATAATGTAAGTGGTACTGATATCCTTCTCAGTTAGTAAGAACCCATAATAGAGAAGGGGTTTAGTATCACCAGATTTAGCTTTCTTAATCCCGAACAAACATTCATAAGAACTTCCAAAAAGTAGGGATATTCAAGCAAAAAGATAGCATGGACCCTTCTCTAACTTTCTAGTGCTTCCAGAGCTTAGAAATCTAAGGGGAGAAAACAGAAGATAGTTTCTTTTCTCCAGAAATTAAGAATGAGATATTCAATGTAAATGAACACTAAATTTAACTCTTGAGCTTGCTGGTAGCTATGGCAAAAAGGAACACATGATAGGTGGCATAGGTTTTCTTTTTCTGATAAACAAAACATACCTGTCTTTCAAGGGGGAAGAAAAAGTCATTCCTGGGAAGAACGCACTCAGTAACAAAAGAGAATAAGCATGCACAGTCCTCCCATTTCCAGTATTTCCTTGCTACTAACACTAGCACCATGGTGCTGAAATGTGACTCAATGAGAGATATTTCTCTCTAAAGTGAAAAGTTACTATGGTCGGGGTTCCTGTTTTCTTGACATCTCACCTGATACGCACATGGAGATGCTAGAAGGGCAGATGATCATTAAGTCCATGTGATTCTCTCTCAAATGCCAGGACCTCAGTCCTGTCTTGGCAAAGCTGAAATGGCAGTCAGACCAAGATGGAACTTTCTAAAGAATGCTTGCCATGTGGACCACTTGAGAGGAGACAGAGGGCCCTTTGGGAGATGTCTTGGTAGGGAAGAGGCAGCTGTGTCCTGGGAGTGCCAGGGATGCCCTGGGGAAGATGCAGCTTTGTAACCAGTGAGAAAGCTGGGGTAGCACAGAAGAGCTGATATCCTTGGCTGAAGACTGAATGGTTCCATTAGTAAGAGGAAATAGGGAGGATCCTTCAGTGCAAGTGGAAGGAGCGTGTTTATAGATGCACATGTGCATACAACGGTAGGCACATTTTATTTATTTTGGCTATTGTGTAATGAGGGAAACTGTATGAGAAAATACTTATCATTAATATTGAGTTATGTGAAGCTGCATATGGTGGCCAAAGAGAATCAAACTGCAACTGCTAACTTCAATATCCTAAGATAATAGTTATTAAATGTTTATGTAAATTGTGGGATTTTTGAGCTTAGAAGACAAGTGTATATGAATGGAAAGATGATGAGCTTTAGTGTAAGACATTTTCATTAAATCTTGACATTCCCCCTAACTGGCTGCACGATGGTGTGAGTTTTGTAACCTCTCTGAGCTTCATGTTTTTCCATTGGACTAGTACAGGCATACCTCACAGATATCGAGGGGTCAGTTCTAAACCACTGTAATAAAGCAAATATTGATATAAAGCAAGTCAAATGAATTTTTTAGTTTTCCAGTACACATAAATGTTATTGTCACAGTATACTGTAGTCTGTTAAGTGTGCAATAGCATTACATCAAAAAAATGTACATAGCTTAATTAAGAATACTTTATTTCTAAAAAATACCAACCATCGTCTGAGCTCTCAGTGAGTCCTAATCTTTTTCCTGGGGGAGAGTCCTGCCTTGATGTGGATGCCTGCTGACTAATCACAGTGGTGGTCGCTGATGCCTGCTGTGGCTGCGGTACTATCTTAAAATAAGACAACACTGAAGTTTGCCATTATGATCGACTCTTCCTTACATGAAAGATTTCTCTGAAGCATGAAGTGCTGTTTGACAGCATTTTTTTTGCAATTTTTATTTATTTATTTATTAAGCTATTATTGATACACAGTCTTATGAAGGTTTCACATGAAAAAAACAATATGGTTACTACATTCACCCATATTATTGTGTCCCCCCCCATATTCCATTGCAGTCACTGCCCATCAGTAGAGTAAGATGCCACAGAGTCACTATTTGCCTTCTCTGTGCTACACAGTCTTCCCCATGATCGCCCCCACACCATTTGTGCCAATCATAATGCCCCTGAATCTCTTTCTCCCTCCCTCCCCACCCACCCTTCCTCATCCCTCCCCTTTGGTAACCGCTAGTCCCTTCTTGGAGTCTGTGAGTCTGTTGCTGTTTTATTCCTTCAGTTTTGCTTTGTGTTATACTCCACAAATGACAGAAATCATTTGGTACTTGTCTTTCTCCACCTGGCTTACTTCACTGAGCATATTATCCTCCAGCTCCATCCATGTTGTTGCAAATGGTAGGATTTGTTTCCTTCTTATGGCTGAATAGTATTCCATTGTGTATGTGTACTGCCTCTTCTTTACCCTTTCATCTACTGATGGACACTTAGGTTGCTTCCATATCTTGCCTACTGTAAATACTGCTGCAATAAACATAGGGGTGCATATGTCTTTTTGAATCTGAGAAGTTGTTTTCTTTGGGTAAATTCCTAGGAGTGGAATTCCTGGGTCAAATGGCATTTCCAGTTTTAGGTTTTTGAGCAACCTCCATATTGCTTTCCACAATGGTTGAATTAGCTTACATTCCCACCAGCAGTGTAGGAGGGTTCCCCTTTCTCTACACCCTTGCCAGCATTTGTTGTTCTTAGTCTTTTCGATACTGGCCATCCTACCTGGTGTGAGGTGATATCACATTATGGTTTTAATTTGCATTTCCCTGATAATTAGTGATGTGGAGCATCTTTTCATGTGCCTATTGGCCATCTGAATTTCTTCTTTGGAGAACTGTCTGTTCATATCCTCTGCCCATTTTTTAATCGGGTATTTGCTTTTTGGGTGTTGAGGTGTGTGAGTTCTTTATATATTTTGGATGTTAACTCCTTGGTGGATATGTCGTTTACAACTATATTCTCCCATACTGTAGATGCCTTTTTGTTTTGTTGATGGTGTCCTTTGCTGTACAGAAGCTCTTTAGTTTGATATAGTCCCATGTGTTAATTTTTGCTTTTGTTTCCCTTGCTTGAGGAGATGCATTCAGAAAAAAGTTGCTTATGTTTATATTCAGGAGATTTTTGCCTATGTTGTCTTCTAAGAGTTTTGTGATTTCATGACTTAGATTAAGGTCTTTGATCCATTTCAAGTTTACTTTTGTGTATGGAGATAGACGATAATCCAGTTTCATTCTATTGCATGTAGCTGTCCAGTTTTGCCAACACCAGCTGTTGAAGAGTCATTTCCCCATTTTATGTCCATGGCTTCTATATTGTATATTGACTATATTTTTACTTGGGTTTATATAAGGGCTCTCTAGTCTGTTCCATTGGTCTATGGGTCTGTTCTTGTGCCAGTATCAAATTGTCTTGATTACTGTGGCTTTGTAGTAGAGCTTGAAGTCGAGGAGTGTAATTCCCCCAGCTTTATTCTTCCTTCTCAGGATTGCTTTGGCTATTCGGGGTCTTTTGTGGTTCCATATGAATTTTAGAACTATTTGCTCTAGTTCGTTGAAGAATACTATTGGTATTTTGATAGGGATTGCATTGAATCTATAGACTGCTTTAGGCAGGATGGCTATTTTGACAATATTAATTCTTCCTATCCATGAGCATGGGATGTGTTTCCATTTATTGGTATCTTCTTTAATTTCTTACAAGAATGTCTTGTAGTTTTCAGAGTATAGGTCTCTCACTTCCTTGGTTAGGTTTATTCCTAGGTATTTCTTTTTTTTTGATGCAATTGTGAATGGAATTGTTTTTCTGATTTCTCTTTCTATTAGTTCATGATTAGTGTACAGAAATGCAACAGATTTCTGTGTATTAATTTTGTATCCTGCAACGTTGCTGAATTCAGATATTAGATCTTGTAGTTTTGGAGTGGATTCTTTAGGGTTTTTTATGTACAATATCATGTCATCTGCAAACGGGGACAGTTTAACTTCTTTACCAATCTGGATGCCTTGTATTTCTTTGTATTGACTGATTGCCATGGCAAGGACCTCCAGTACTATGTTGAATAAAAGTGGAGAGAGCAGGCATCCTTGTATTGTTTCCAATCTTAGAGGAAAGGCTTTCAGCTTCTCGCTGTTAAGTATGATGTTGGCTGTGGGTTTGTCATATATGGCCTTTATTATGTTGAGGTACTTGCCCTCTATACCCATGTTGTTGAGTTTTTATGATGAATGGATGTTGAATTTTGTCGAATGCTTTTCAGCATCTATGGAGATGATCATGTGGTTTTTGTCTTTCTTTTTGTTGATGTTGTGAATGATGCTGATGGATTTTCTAATATTGACCCATACTTGCATCCCTGGAATAAATCCTACTTGATTAAGATGGATGATCTTTTTGATGTATTTTTGAATTTGGTTTGCTAATATTTTGTTGAGTATTTTTGCATCTATGTTCATCAGGGATATTGGTCTGTAATTTTCTTTTTTTGTGGTATCTTTGCCTGGTTTTGATATTAGGGTGATGCTGGCCTCATAGAATGAGTTTGGAAGTATTCTCTTCTCTTATACTTTTTGGAAAACTTTAAGGAGAATGGGTATTAGGTCTTTACCAAATGATTGATAAAATTCAGTGGTGAAGCCATCTGGTCCAGAAATTTTGTTCTTAGGTAGTTTTTTAATTACCAATACAATTTTGTTGCTAGTAATTGGTCAGTTCAGATTTTCTGTTTCTTTCTGGATCAGCTTTGGAAGGTTGTATTTTTCTAGAGAGTTGTCCATTTCTTCTAGGTTATCCAGTTTGTTAGCAAATAATTTTTCATAGTATTCTCTAATAATTCTTTGTATTTCTGTGGTGTTTGTTGTGTTTTTCCTTTCTCATTTGTGATTCTATTTATATGTGTAGACTCTCTTTTTTCTTGATAAGTCCGGCTAGGGGTTTATCTATATTGTTAATTTTATTGAAGAACCAGCTCCTGCTTTCATTGATTCTTTCTCTTGTTTTATTCTTCTTGATTTTATTTATTTATGCTCTAATCTTTATTATGTCCCTTCTTTTTCTTTGGGCCTCATTTTTCTTTGTTTTCTAGTTTCTTTAGTTGTGAGTTTAGACTGTTCATATGGGATTGTTCTTCTTTCCTGAGGTAGGCCTGTTTTACAATATACTTCCCTCTTAGCACGGCCTTTGCTGTGTCCCACAGATTTTGCGGTGTTGAATTATTGTTGTCCTTTGTCTCCATATATAGCTTGATCTCTGTTTGTATTTGGTCATTGATCCATTGGTTATTTAGGAGCATGTTGTTAAGCCTCCGTACATTTGTGGGCTTTTTTGTTTTCTTTGGGCAATTTATTTCTAGTTTCATCCCTTTGTGGTCTGAGAAGCTGGTTGGTACAATTTCAATCGTTTTGAATTTACTGAGGCTCTTTTTGTAGCCTAGTATATGACCTATTCTTGAGAATGTTCCATGTGTCCTTGAGAAGAAAGTGTATCTTGCTGCTTTTGGGTGTAGAGTTCTATAGATGTCTGTTAGGTCCATCTGTTCTAATGTGTTGTTCAGTGCCTCTGTTTCCTTACTTATTTTTTGCCTGGTTGATCTGTCCTTCAGAGTGAGTGAAGGGTTGAAGTCTCCTAGAATGAATGCATTTCAGTCTATTTCCCCTTTTAATTCTGTTAGTATTTGTCTCTCATATGTAGGTGTTCCTGTGTTGGGTGCATAGATATTTATAATGGTTATATCTTCTTGTTGGACTGACCCCTTTATCATTATGTAACGTCCTTCTTTGTCGCTTGTTACTTTCTTTGTTTTGAAGTCTATTTTGTCTGATACAAGTACTGCAACACCTACTTTTTTCTCTCTATTAGTTGCGTGAAATATCTTTTTCCATCCCTTCACTTTTAGTCTGTGTATGTCTTTGGGTTTGAAGTGAGTCTCTTGTAGGCAGCATATAGTTGGGTCTTGTTTTTTTATCCATTCAGCGACTCTGTGTCTTGATTGGTGCATTCAGACCATTTACATTTAGGGTGATTATCGATAGGCATGTACTTATTGGCATTGCAGGCTTTAGATTTGTGGCTACCAAAGGTTCAAGGGTAACTTCCTTACTATCTAAGAGTCTAACTTAACTCACTTAATATGTTATTACAAACACAATGTAAAGATTCTTTTTTTTCCCCTCCTTTTCTTCTTCCTCCATTCTTTATATATTAGGTGCATATTCTGTACTCTGTCTATCCCTTGACTGACTTTGGGGGTAGTTGATTTAATTTTGCATTTGCTTAGTAATTAACTGTTCTTTCTTTACTTTGGTTTTATTACCTCTGGTGACAGCTATTTAACCTTAGGAATACTTCCATCTATAGCAGTCCCTCCAAAATACACTGTAGAGATGGTTTGTGGGAGGCAAATTCTCTCAGCTTTTGCTTATCTGGAAATTGATTAGTCCCTCCTTCAAATTTAAATAATAATATTGCCAGATAAAGTAAGGTTTCTGCTGAGAAGTCTGATGATAGCCTGATAGGCTTTTCTTTGTACGTGATCTTTTTTCTCTCTTTAGCTGCTTTTAATAGTCTTTCCTCATCCTTGATCTTTGCCATTTTAATTATTATATGTCTTGGTGTTGTCCTCCTTTGGTCCCTTGCGTCGGGAGATCTGTGCATCTCCATGGCCTGAGAGACTATCTCCTTCCCCAGATTGGGGAAGTTTTTAGCAATTACTTCCTCAAATACACTTTCTATCCCTTTCTCTCTCTCTCTTTCTGGCACCCCCATAATACGAATATTGTTCCATTTGGACTGGTCACACAGTTCTTTCAGTATTCTTTCATTCCTAGAGATCCTTTTTTCTCTCTGTGCCTCAGATTCTTTGTATTCTTCTTCTCTAATTTCTATTTCATTTATCATCTCCTCTTCCATGTCTAATCTCCTTTTAAAACCCTCCATTGGGTTCCTCAATGATTGGATCTCCACCCTAAATTTGTTCCTGAGTTCTTGAATATTTTTTTGTACCTCCAGGAGCATGTTTATGATTTTTATTTTGAAATCTCCTTCAGAGAGATTAATTAGTTCAGTCTCACTTGTTCCTTTTTCTGGTGTTGTTGAGATTTTGCTTTGAACCAGGTTCCTTTGATGTTTCATATTTGTATGTGGTGCCTCTAGTGCCCAGAAGAGAGCTTCTGGAACTACTCTCTGGAACTGCTCAGCCCCTGGAGTGATGTCGGGGGTCGCAGGAGGGCAGTGCTGGTCCCTGGGGGGAGGAAAAAGCTGTTTCTTGCTTCCCGGCTGCTATACCTATCTCGACTGCCAGAACAAGTGGGCCGAACACACAAGTGTAAGCCTCTATGGTTTGCGTTTGTAGCTGCTGTAGGCGGGGCTTCCCTCTGGCTCGCCTGGCGCCAGGGCAGGGTTTGCTGTTTTGCAAGCCATGTACAGGCTGGCCAGGAGGAAGACACAGCAGGCTGTGTATCACAGTGGTGGCGGGGGCGGGGGGGGGGGGCTTGGAGCTGCATAGCCAGCCAGGGGGATGGAGTGTCTGAAGATCATTGAAGTTCCCAACCTGCTGGGCACAGTGCACCCAGACAATTTTGTGTACCTGTCCTTTCTCCTGAACAGTAAGCTCTGTGCAGTCCTTGCTACTTTAGCAGCCTCTCGCTTTTAGAAGTCTCTCACACTGCCCACCCAGATCAGCTGGATGTAGATCCCTGTTTTCCATAAGCACCTGGAATCTCAGTTTCTCCAAGTATTCTGTGTTAGCTTTCCAACCCAACTAATCACCAGAACACCATGCAATGTAGTTCGTGCTCCCAGATCAGATCTCCAGGGCTAGATGTTCAGCAGTCCCAGGCCTCCACTCCCTCTCCACTCCATTTCTCTTCCTCCTGCCTGTGAGCTGGGGTGGGTGAATGGCTTGGGTTCCCCTGGGTCACGGCTTTGGTACATTACCCTGTTCCGTGAGGTCTGTTCTTTTCTCCAAGTGTATGCAGTCTAGCACAGCCTTCTTTCCTGTTGCTCTTTCAGTATTAGTTGTATTAATTATATTCTTGTATTATATATGGTTTTTGGTGGAGGTCTGTCTCACCTCTCATGCTGTCTGCCATCTTTAATCCAGTCTCCAATAAAGGTCTCTGTTTGATAGCATTTTAAGCAGGGTAGATCTTTCAAAATTGAAGTCAACCCTCTCATCCTCAGCTGCCCCTTTATCAATTAAGATTATGTAATCTTCTAAATCCTTTGTTGACATTTCAACCATTTTCACAGTATCATCACCAGGAGTAGATTCCATCTCAAGAAACCACTTTCTTTGCTTATCCCTAAAAAGCAACTGCTCATCAGTTCAGGTTTGATCATGAGATTGCTGCAGTTCAGTCACATCTTTAGGCTGTACTTGTAATTCTAGTTTTCTTGCTATTTTCACCACATCTGTACTTACTTCCTCCATTGGAACCCTGAACCCCTCAGTCATCCATGAGGGTTGGAATCAACATCTTCCAAACTCCTGTGAATGTTGATATTTTGGCCTCTTTCTATTAATCATGAATATTCTTAATGGAATCGAGAAGGGAGAATCCTTTCCAGAAGGTTGTCAATTTACTTTGCCCAGATCCATCAGAGGAATCACACTCTAAAGCAGCTGTAGCCTCATGAAATGTATTTATTCAAAAATGAGACTTGAAAATTGAAATTATTCCTTGATCCCTGGGATGCAGAATGGATGTTGTGCTAGCAGGAACTAGTCTCCTTGTACATCTCCAGCAGAGCTCTTGTGTGACTAGGTGCATTGCCAATGAACAGTAATATTTTGAAAGCAATCTTTTCTTCTGAGCAGTAGGTCTCAATAGTGGGCTTAAAATAGTCAGTAAACCATGTTGTAAACAGATGTCCTATCATCTAGGCTTTGTTGTTCCATGTATAAAGTACAGGCAGAGTAGATTTAGCATAATTTTTAAGGGCTCTAGGATTTTTGGAATGGTTAATGAGCATTGGCTTTAACTAAAAGCCACCACCAGCATTAGCCCCTAACAAGAGATTCAGCCTTCCCTGAGGATTTGAAGCCAGGTATTGACTTCTCTCTAGCTATGAAAGTCCTACACGATATCTTCTTCCAATACAAGGCTGTTTCAGCTACATTAAAAATCTGTTAGTGTAGCCACCTTCATGATGATCTTAGCTTGGTATTCTGGATCGCTTGCAGCAGCTTCTACATCAGCACTTGCTGCTTCCCCTTGTGCTTTCATGTTGTAGCTTTTTTCCTTAAACCTCATGCACTAAACTCTGCTAGCTTCAAACTTCTGATGCTCTCTCACCTCTCTCAGTCTTCTTACAATTGAAGGTAGTTAGGTCCTTGCTCTGGATTAGGCTTTGGCTTAGGAGTGTTATGGCTGGTTGGATCTTCTCTCAGACCACCAAAATGTTCTCCATAGTGGCAGTAAGGTGTTTCACCTTCTTGTCATTTGTGTGTTCACTGGTGTAGCACTTTTAATTTCCTTCAAGAACTTTTCCTTTGCATGCACAACTTGGCTAACTCTTTGGCACAGAAGAGGCCTAGCTTTTGGCTTATGTTGGCTTTTGACATGCTTCCTCACTAAGCTTAATCTTTCTAGCTTTTGGTAAAATGAAAGACATGTGACTCTTTTTTTCACCTGACCACTTAGAGGCCATTGTAGGGCTATTAAATGGCCCAATTTCGATACTGTTGTATGCCAGGGAAGAGAGATGCCCAAGGAGAGGGAGAGAGACAGTGGAGATGACTGGTTGATGGAGTAGTCAGAACACACATAACATGTATCAATTAAATTCACTGTCTTGTATAGGCACGGTTCATGGGGCCTGAAAACAGTTACAGTAATAACATCAAAGATCACAGATTACCATAAAAAATAGCATAAATGAAAACTGTGAAATACTGGGAGAGTCATCGAAATGTGACACAGGGACACCAAGTGAGCAAGTGCTGTTGGAAAAATATTGTTGATAGATTTGCATGATGCAGGGCTGCCACACACCTTTAATTTGTACAAAATGCAGTATCTGCAAAGTGCAATAAAGCAAAGCACAATAAAACAAGATATGCCTGTACTTCAAAGCATTCGTGTGAAGATTAAACATCATCTGCAGAATGTCTTAGTTTTTCAGCAAGCTATACTTTGTCTACAAGAGCCAGCATTTGTGTTCACAACTATAAATGCTCACTTTCTTTCTCTTTCTTTTAATAAATGATCCTTCTCTTTCTCTCGTATGCATGAAGGGCTCAATCTCATTCATTAATTGGAATGCAGCAATAAAGCATCTCCTTCAACAGGCTATGGTTGCCAACAGGGTATTAATGAGAGGCAGGTGGCTAGTGGCTGTACAGTGTGGAGGAGACAGAGCAGAATGTACGTTGAGCCCATCAGCATCCCAATCATAATGTGAAAGGTATGGACATCTATGAGTGTGGAGAAGCAGTGCTCCCCTGATGAGTGCCCAGGGACAGGATAGTGGGGACTCACTTGCAACGACTCCTTGGTGAAGCCTTAGTTCTTACCACATTGCACTTCCATTCACTCTGTGACTAGGAAAGATGGATGGACTTCACCCTGGACTTCACCTTAAATCCTGGTGCTACTTCATAGCTATGAGAAGTTGGGCACATCTCCTAGCCCTTTTCCAGAATCCTAGCTGAATGCAGATTTCCTGAGATCCAACTCCAGCTTTGCTGAACCTTTACTGTGAGCCCAGCAATCTTCATTTTCAGCAAGGCCCTATTGCGTTTCTTAAGAGTACAAAAGATAAGAAAACAGGATTTCTAGTCCTGAGGTTTTCTGGGGTCATTAGAGCTCGATGGGGTATCCAAGGCTCAGGAGAATTCGTTGAAAGCTTTCAGAACACAAAGGAACAAACAGGAAAAAGACTGTGTTTGCTCAGTCAATAATGAAGGTGGAGCTGATGGGAAAACAGTAAGGAAATGAGGAGGATTAGAGAAACATTCACTGAAAACCTCTGGAGAAAAGACAAAGATTGGAGAACAGGTCTGGGATAATTGCAGCCTGAAAGCAAAAGGGGCCTAATCTCCCTGATAATATTTAGCCATTACACTTGCCCTGCGATTGCTCTGAGAGCTGTTGGATGAGCACTCATCCTCTCCGGCAGTGGGGGCGGCCTACAGTTGTGTGTTAGAGATCACAACTCTTCAAAGAACCAGAAAGTAACTTTCCATCCTGGGCAGTGCCGTACTTAAAAAAATGAAGCGGAGAGAACATATTTCAACCAATGGTGAATATGGTGTACTCTCACGACCTGAAGTTTCTCTGTGGTATTTTACTTCTCTGGGTAGATATTTCAGGAAAAGAATGAAAAAAAGACACCAGCAAAACAAGAAGGTCATATTTGAGTACAGAAACTGGTCCTTTATACAAGGAGGAAAAGGCTCTTGCAAAATTCCATCCCCAGTAGCTATTTCATGAGGTACACCAAATTAGAGTTTCCTGTTGTGTTAAGGAAATTAAAGCCAAGAACTTAAGTACAGAAGACACCAATTTCTACACCCATGAGAAACATGGTTCCTGGGATGGACCAAGGGATTGCTCAACTTTTCTGGCTGGTCGGTTGTGACTGAAGAGTTCCAAGGCTGGTGAGTCCAGTTGGTCCTGGGGCTAAGGTGGATGGCTCAGGACTGGTGGCTCCGGATTCAAAGGCCACATGAACAATCCTGCTGGTCTTCTTATAAATGCGCACATAAGGGCCACTAAATAGGAACTACGGACTAAAAAGCATTCATTTTTGTGTGTCCTCTATGGGACAGTCTCTCCATTTGATTGACAATGACCCTGTGAGGCAGCCTGCGCCATTTTCCTGCCTACAGGTGATCGGTTGACCTCACAGAGATAACCTCAGAGGTCATACAACCAGTACATTTTCAGGCCAGGATACAAATAACAGGTCTGACTTCCAACCTGGGGCTCTCTTTACTGTTTCACAGTGGTAACAACGATCTAACCAGCCATTCAAAATACAAACAATCACACAAAAAAATATCTAAAGCATGCAACCATTCCTTGTGGTATTTAGCTTCCTCTATCTTTCTGTGTGATGGTGTCACGTTTCTTTAAAAGTAAGCATATTCGTTCTGTTCCATTTGGAAGGAACCTAGCATCACTACTATTAAATACTTCGACACTGTCACTGCTACCTAAGCTTCTGCTTCTTTTAGACATCCTATGCACACCTCTCTGTGTCTCATTCATCAAGGGGAAAGGAGAAATGCTCACATAGAGGCTTATTTGGTCCAGGCACACTATTAAGTCGTACACCTGCTAACACCTCCCTCTTCTTAGCCCCAAGGTGCAGGTCAATACTGTGTTACCAAAGGAGAAATGAAACAGCTAGGCACATGGCAGGAAGCCAACTGCTACCAGAACAAAGGAAATGATTCTCTTAAGTATAATGGAGAGATTCCTGCATTATGCCCTGTTCCCATGTACTTGGGTGGGCACCTGAAGTGGAAGGCTTTAGGGCCAGGTCAAACCAGAAGTGGAGATTTAGTTTTGAAATCTGAGTCAGGATGGGAAGGAAATTAGGACAATTTCTGAGAAGAGACATGATCAGAGCTTATGTCCATGGACCAGGGGAAGGATTAAAATGGGAGAACGAGTGAGAGGCTGGTTGGCAGAACAAGGAGCAAGGACTAGGCTGAGGAGTATGGTTCAGTATTAAACCATGCACGATGTAGCTGCTGGCGCTCCTTTTTTATAAGCACTTGGTACATTTTGCAAAGTCTGGAGATGTGACTTAAGGCAGCCTCATGGGGGTGTACATCTTAAAAGTCAGCATTCATGTTTCTACTTCAGCTCTGCCATTTCTTGGCATGGTGACCTTGGACAGGTCATTGTTCATTCCTCCCTTGACAAGTGAAGATGGAAATGACTGCTTAACCACAGGCAATTATTTGGTGCCCATCTTGGACCTAAGCACCTCTGACAGTAAAAAAGCAAATAAGCTATAGTCCCTACCCTCAAAATGTTTTCTAATAAATGTAAAATATATACTACATCTTATGACAGCTTGGATCTTATTTTCTTCAGTAAAAAATGTGTTTTGTATTGCCTTCAATTCAGGTTTTAATTCTGCTATCATATTTTTAGTTATCATTTCCGTTTCCCTCTAATTCCATTGTCTTTTCATCTGAACTAATTTTTTCCTGGTAGGTTTCTGCCCTATTTCATAGATAGATGTGTGTTAAAAAAACCCACTGAATATGTCAAGAAGTTTTTAATATTCTCTTTTGGCTTCAATAGGAAATAATTTTTAAGGAGGCCTCTCTCTAAATGTTCAAATGGTACTTCTTTTTCTTTGTATGCACATGTTTTTCCAAATGGATTCACTTTGTTACTTTTTAATTCACTTTAACTAGGAAGCTATACATATTCAGTGTTTCCCAGCATCCAGGACACATGATTTACTCTCAGCCACACTCATTGTAACTTGGACTTGCCTCTTCAGCTTTACAGCTAGCTACTTGCCAGTTCCCAGAGTCTAGCAGGTTTTATTTTGTGTAGCTCTGTTGTCCTAAGAGGGCGGTCACCACTGCCCAGTTTTCAACTACAGAACAGACAGTAGATGTGCAAAACTACATCTTTCCTCCAAATCCATAGCTTTTCCTATCACTGCCCTGTTAACACTTTTCCTCAGGACACTTAGAATGCAGGGCATCACCATGCAACCTAAGTCAGACTTCCTGTCCAAGTGGTTTCTTGGGCTGGCAGTTTTCTAATGGATTGAACTGAAAGGGAAGACAAGGTCTGGGTTATGGAGTTCTGGGAAATTAAACTCACTGGCTGCTTCCAAAAAACAAAACAAAAAGACCTAACCATAAGCAGCAGAGTGAGGGATGACTGTCCTGCTTTTAGGCTTAAAGGGACCTTGCATTTTTTAAGCTAGAAAACAGAAGATGGAGAGGTCCAAACTCTTGCAAGGCTGGAGGTTTACTTTGTTTATATGTCACAGATTATATTTATCAAGCAAGTTACATGTAGTCTTTTAGATTCTAGGAAATATTTTTTAGATACTCTCTGAGAATGTCAATTTTAGTTTTCCTAGTTGAATGACATTTTAATTTGCAAAGTCAGCATGAGTTTATGTTTTTTTTTTTTTTTTTTTACATGTGTGTTCAAATGAAGCAGAGGAAGGCTAAATCAGGGCTTGCTACCCAAATGCCACCTAAAAAACTCAAGTCAGACATTTACTGAGCACCTTCCCTGGCATGCACAGATATCTACATTACGGGGGTCACACTGTGTAAGGACTGTGTGCATACAATCACATGTGCACAATGATTATTATCTCCCCCACTTTTCTGTGAACTTGGGACAGCTACAGCTTTTTTTCTTCTTTGTGTTCATAGTAGCTGATCAACAGCATTTACTGAATGAATGTCTTAACAAGAGTCAACCAAGGAGAGAGTAAACACTGGGAGAAGGTAATCCTGGTGAAGCAGAAGGAGTACAGAGTGCTCAGTGGTTTTCTGAGAAAACACTTCTTTTTAAATTACCAAGATAAAATGCTGAATGCAAACTCATTGGTTAGACAATAACATCAGGAGGCAAAATTGTAGGAATTTACATGCCATGCTCCCCTCCCATTTAGAACACTGCACATACCATACTGTGATTTGCTTGGTCCCAAACTCTCTTCTCTGCTTCACTCAGTGTCAACGTCACCACCTCTCCTGACCACTGAGACCAGGCCGAGCAATCACCTCCCATGCATCCGGGGAGCCCAGGAGAGTGATTGGGGTCTGGGAGTTGGCCCAGCATCCCCGTTGTCTGTTTGTATATTCTACTTGCCCCCAAAGAAAGTAATACTCCTGAGGGCTGGAATTATGTCTAGTTACTCTTATATCTCCCACCAACTATAACAGGGCCTGAATTTGTTAAAATAATTGATGAGCAAATGTGCTTGTAATTATGATAAACTGGGAGCCTCTTACTCTAATTTTCCTGGACATTAATATTGTCATACTCATATGGATAGTAAGAGTAGCAACTAACCCATTTAGTAAGAGCAAATTGTTCATATGTATATTTTTTCTAAAGCAATACATTATCTCCATACTCACTATAAATTATCAATAAGTACATATCAAGCACTTAGCATACACCCAGAGAAATGTTTCAGGAGCTAAAAGAAGAAATCATATATGAGTCTTGCCTTATGGGGATCATCTTCATGATTCTAGTTACTGTGTTTACATTTTATCAAACACTTTCCTTCCCTCCCTTGAAACATGCTCCATGAACACAGGAATTGTACCACCTACTATATCTACAGCAGTGCTTGACACATAGTAGGTGGTGAATAAATGTTTACTGAATTGTTGGGGACATAGTCATTGCAGGTTCTGACAAACAGATAACATGATAATAGAAGGATTTCAGGGTAAATGCTTTGATTTACCCAAAATTGGACAGAGGGAAAGAAATACTGTGGGGAATTTGTAGCCCTGAATTTCCTTCCTTCTGTCTTACCTAGGTCACAGTCTCCTTTCAGTATTGTGATGTAATTCATGGAGTGATAGCGTTCCCAATGTAAGCCTAACCCAAGGGCAGTTAAGAGGGGAAATAATTGCTAAGAAATATCAGGTGACATATGAAGATTGTTCATAAAACAATGAAACTTTTTAAAAAGTAAACATACCAGAATTTTTTTATATAATTGGGCAGATATAGCCATGCAAGAAGTCTTCTTTGGTGAGTACATACTTATTCATACTTATAACGAGACAGGCATCCTTCAAAACACTCCACTGGCTCCTTGGGAATTACATTCTACATTTGGGCTACCTCTACAAGAAATCCATATAACTGTAATTCTTACGTCTTCAGGTGTCAGGCTTGGTTTCAAGAAACCGACAAAAGCCACTGGTTGCCATGGCTCCTGCCACACTGAGTATGACAGATGTTGGCGAGGGAAGGACTCCAAATCCAAGGCCATGCACTCCAGAGCCATCATTTTACTGTGTAATCCTGCTTTGTTTTGGGGTCATTTTATAAAGTGGTCATGCTTCTTACCACATCTTTAACATTTGAAGCATCTACTATATTTGGCTTCAGATATTTGTCTCTAATTAAGAAACTCATTTCTGTGCCCAAACAAAATGTGTTCTTCCCCAAACCTCCGTTTGTACCCAGAGAGTCAGGTATCTGAAAGAATGGCTTTCTAGCTACAGATTGAGGCCACATGGCCCTCTCTGGATATTCCTCTTCTGCTTTCATAGGCCAGATAAGGAGCCCAAGCTCCCTGAACACACTTCATGGACTCTGGACAGACAAAACTTTTGCTATGTCCAATTTTCTTTTCTTTTTACCGTGACCCCCTTTTATTAGGAGACATATTGATTTTGTCAACTGGGTAATGAAAATAGAGATCAGGTATTGACATCATACAAATATTTCAAACAATCCCAATAAAACTATACACAAAGCCATAGACTTTTGAGTCTTGAAGGTCTTCAAACTGGCAGGCCTGTTCTACTGTCATGTGGGGCATAAACCCACATGGCTTACAGCCTCTGTTCTGAACCCCCTGCCTTCATTTACCTCACACTCTGCTTCTCAACCTCTTGACATCTTCCTGGATTTAGAATTTATGGATTATTTTCTCATTTTTGGTGTCTTGAAACTGAATCTTAGTTCTGTTTCTCTATTTTTAACATGCTTCATCCATATTTAAGCAACATTCTCAATGGCTACAATACTCTCAGCCACCTAATTGTGCCTGGCCACCAAGATGTTCTGTTAGCTTAGGGGGTTATGAGCTCTCCCATCAAGTACATCCTGGCTCCTCCAAAAGGGTCCAGAATCTCTGCACTGAAGTGACTCTAAAGGGCAGTAGGAGCTGAATTTATCCACCAAGGTAACTTTCTAATTTTATTTTACTTTTGCCAAAGTTTAACCAGAAATCCTTACAATGTTAGCATGCACTCTGGACAGCTCTGACTTAGAACGTAGGAAGATGTGTGGCTGTGGTAAGGAAGATCATGGGTGGTAATATTTACTATTTATTTATCAGGTGGCCTGGGATGGAGATAGAAAACATGGTTGTATAAACTGATATAAATACAAAAATTACACAGGCAGAGGCTCATGACTTCCAGCCACTCTACAGGACAAAGAGGCAGCAGTAGCTAAATGTAAGAAATATTCTGCTTTTAACACTCTTAATGTTGGCTCAGAAACAATGAGAACTTTCAGCATATCATCCTGGGGAGCAAGAAGTTCCTTCACAACAGCAATGCATCTGCAGGAAGCCAGTGAGCTGTTGGCCTGTTTTGTTTATTTTTCTTCGTTCCCTTTCTCCTCACTTTGTTTCTTCCAGACTTTGCAGTCCTGTGGCCTGCCTTCACCTTCGTGCAAGGACTGGCTGTTACTTACCATACCCTTTAGTGTCAGATCAGCTAAGGGAGACCGGTTGCCATGGAAATCTGGCCAAACATGTAAATCAACAGTTAGGAGACCCACAGGCTGAGCCTTCTTAATCAGATCCAGGTGGCTGTTCAAATATGCATATACACTTTGGCATCTGGAAGAGAAGTGAATTTTTGTTTTTAAAAGGGGGGTAGGGTCAGGGAGCAAATTGTTCTGCAGAAAGAAACCATTTGTACTTCCATATCAGATCCAAAAAGTAAGCAGAGTCCCAAAACCTTCAGCAAAGAAATTACCCCAAAGCCATAAAAAACAGCATGCTGCACTCTCAAATTATACTGTATGGTCACCAAGAATAGGTGGCATGTCCTAGTAGAAAGGTTTGGAATCAGAAGACAAGATCCAGGAATGGCTTTATCTCTAGTAGGTGTGTAACCATGAGAAAGTTATTCAAACTTTCTGAACCACTTTCTTTGCATCTGTAAAAACAGAGATCATAACCCCTGTCCAACTTACCTCATAGGGTTATTCTGAAGATCAAAGGAGGCTCTATATGTGAAGATAGATTATTTGGGAAACTGTGGAACACTGCACATATGTAAAGGATTTTTTAAAATCAGTATTTCTAATTATAATAATAATGATGGAATGTTGGATACAAATATAAGCTCCTGGACTCAGGATAGGAGTTGGCTGAGGGAAGCAAGAGAATGGAGAGAATGCAGTTAGGAGACATGACCTGCAACCTAAACATGCCAGATGGTGTATATTAACAGCTTCCTCACTGGGTCCAATCTCACTGCATGGCACAAAGGTTAAAGCTGGTTACCCTTTCCCTCTTTAAAGGTGTTCCCTTCTCAAAATCCTAACCAACAATTCCAGAAGAAAGTGGGTTTATCAGAGGTTGGCATCCAGGACACTTCCCACTGGTATCCTTGGAATAACAGCTTTACAGGTTAAATACATGACTTGAATAATGGAAAAAAAACCCCAAAACTATAGTAAATCATTGCCCAAAGGAGGTTAATATCTAAGATACTTAGGATAATATTTATTATTTACATTTTTAAAATGTTTTAGGAGTACAGCTCAGAGATTTCTAGTTCCAGTTTTGTGGCACTGTGGGCACATATTCCCAGGGTTCCCACAGAGTTCCTGAAAGTTTTCTAAATTAAGCTTAAAGGAAGAAACAGACAAGGAGAACAGTGGCGTTCAAAGTCTTTCACTGAGTAACAATTTTATGTGGAATTCCAATGTACAAAAGATAGAAAAGCAGAACTGCTCTATGTAAAAATGCTCCAGTGATGGGCTGTAAGGGGGCGGCTGTGTGTGTGACATCTGCCGGGTGGAAGCTAGGCCAGCCTTCTCTGCAAGGCAATCTCTTTGCTTCCTGGTGCGACACCTCGTTCCCATCTGCCAAAACATTGCCTTAGGTCGCACAGGGCGGACAGCAATGTTGCTGGGCCAGGACTCCCGCCCCGAGTGTACCCAAGCCTTCAACACAAGCCAGTGAGCCAAACACTGCTAACACCCCTTTCAAGACGTGACACTCAAAGCGGTGAAACACATGACTGAGTCCGAATTTAAGTCTTTCTCTATGTGATTCTCAAGCCATGTGCTTTCTGGATCCCAGGTTAGAAATGTTTTGTCAAACCCCCATATTCAAACTCTGTTTTAGCATGATTCTACATAGTGATAGGAAAGGATCCTACATGGCCTCCGTGGAAAGAAAGGCCAGAACCATATATGTAAGTAGAATGTGATCATATCCTGGCTTTCTATTTCTCAGATGTCTCTGCTCCTAGTCCAACAGGAACCAACAAAAACCATGAGAACATCCTCTCTAGACAGAAGGCAAGAGTCTGCACTATTCTAGTAACATTCCACTTCAGAATAGCATCACTGCACTTAGAGCAAAGCAATTTTTTTTTTAAAGAAGTACATGTCTATAAATCTTTTCATTTGCCTCTCAAGGAATCTCAGAGCAGGGCATTTGGTTTCAGACATCTGGGTCAATAAGAACCTATAGGCCTAATTACTATTGATTTGTCATTGTCTCATTTACTGTGGGTCTTTGCAAACAGTGAGATTCATTTAGCGTCTACATATATGGTCACTCATGCACTAATGAGATCCCTGGGGGACAGGGCATATGCTTACCCCTTTGGCTCCAAACCTCCTTGCAGTTGTATGTCTATTCTTTGAATGCAGCCATTCTCCTGCATGTTTTTTCAATTATACCTTACCATGTGTGCTATCTGTGTATATCACTCAAAATGAAATGCACTTGGAAAACATTAAAATAACAAATGCACATCATTATTCACATAATTTTAACCTTGCATGATACCTTTTTTGGTCCTGACTTTGTTTGATTTTGTGTGTTTTATCAATTCTTTCCCAAATGGCTGTCTGCCCTCCTCTAGCTCGGGAATCACATATTAACTGTTTCAAATGGATCATTCTCCCCCACTCATGAACTTCAGGGGCTCATATACCCTCTCACTGAGGGAGAAATTCTTGTTGTCCTAGTCCAACTGGGTGTGATGAAGAAAATATAGTTTCAACAGTCACAAAGTGACTTCACCATGTACCAGCTGGGTGTTCAGGAATGCTAACCCTCTCCAAGCCTAGCTCCCTTTTTTGCCATCAGGTCTAATACTTTTACCTTATTGACTGCTATGAGGACAAAATATACAGTCCTGAGCACTATAAAATGATGGGTGATCAATGAAGAGTTCCCTCTCCTTTCCCATCACAGGAAACTCATTGCTAACCTTAAAAATATCCAAGAGTCAGGGAAGGCTTTTTCAGACTTCACAGCTTATGGTCTCAAATGAGAGACAGCAACCCTGGAATTGCTACTCTTTCTTGCCTCTGAATAAATCACTTATTCTCTAGATTCATGGGCTGCCCAGAAATATGGTGACCATATTTTCAAATAAAAAATCAGCACACATGGTCTATCACAAGACATTTGTGCCTTTTTTAGGAGTAAGTCTTGGAAGAGAAGACTTACTGTCCTCTGCACTGTCTACAGTTCCTCACTTCTCGAGCCACTGCAATATCTATTCTACCTAAACTGGTCCCACAGTGAGGAACAATATCCTCTCCATTGCTAATTCTGATGGACCATTTTCTGTCTTTATTTTACTTGAATTCTCTTTTGCATTCTATACCACTTGGACACTTCTAGCTTATTTGTTCTCTTTCTCTTGATTCCAGCCACTATGATTTTTTTTTATTTTTCTACCTCTTCTCTGGCTGGTTCTCTTCCTTTTCTTGTCCCTTAAATACCTAAGTCCCCCAGAGATCTCTCTTTGTTCTCCTTCTCCACACTCTTTACACACCCTTGGGTAACCCCATTTTCCCCTCCTAGCTCCAATTACTGTCTAGGGCTGAGGACTTACAAGTATTTGCCCTTATATCCTGCTCCTTTCTCTCCCACAAGTTCCAGCTCAAATAACCACCACCCATCAAATGCTTCCTGCTGGCTGTCCACGGGGACCTCAACTAAAAACCCCTAATATGACACACATAATCTTCTCTGGTATACCTCCTCTTCCTTCTCTGTTTCTTGGTTTAATCAAAGCCAATCTCATTTAAGTAGCTGCTTAAGCAACCATGTGGGTGGCCAGAGGCAGAGCAGGCATCATCTTTGACTCCTTTCTTCCCTGCTTAGCTCCCAAATTTAATTTTTGACCAGGACCTGTCCATTTGTTATCTTACATATTCCTCTAACCATCAAACTTTTCTCCAGCTTGACTGCTTTTACTTTATTTAAGCCACCTTCCAATGCCTGGGTCAGAGCTTTGGCCTCCTGGCTTTTATCTTTTGTAATCTTGTCCCCTCCAACTAGGTTCCCTGCACTCCTTCCTGGGTGATTCTTCTAAAATGCAACTCAGATTATGGCTCCCACCTCTATCTAAAACCTTTGAGTGGCTCCTCCCTTGTCCTCAAGATAAAACACAGACGTCCTTGCCTGGCATAAAATGTTCCTTGTTGTCTAGCTCTCCAAACACTGCACTGTATTACACAGTTATCTTCCATGCCTCCTCCCTCCTTACTCCTGCACACTCCATGCTTTAACCACACAAGTTTTAATTTTCATAACATGCTTCTGAATACTTGCCTATCTGCCCCCTCTTGCTCAGAATGCTCTTCTTTGCCTTCTTTACCTGCCTATGTCAATCATCATTCTGGACTCATCTTTGATACTCTCTTAGCAGCTATTCTTGAACCGACTGCTCCTTTCTTTGCCCATGTTCACATGGTAGCCTCTACTGAACACACTGCCTCTTTACATCTCCTGTCACAGCCTTACAAGAGGACAGGAAGAGTGATACTGACATCTTCAAGCACCCTCAGGGAGGGGAATGCCACCTGCCCTTATCACCAGTGTTGGGAGTTTGGGTAAAGTCTGTGCTCTCTAGTTGGGGAATAAAGAGGTTTTCAGCAGTAATACTGATTTCATTATTTCCCTGCTTAGACTCCTGAAATGGCTCACCACTGTCCTTTAGATAAAATTAGTATCTTGCCTTGGTTTAAAAAGCCCTGGATGATCCAGATCCTGCACCCGTCTCCAACCTCACCTTGCCCATTATGGGCTGTGGCCTAAGATGAATCTGAGTCTTCTCTTTTTTTATTTTTCATTTTTTATTTTGGTATCATTAATGTATAATCACTTGAATAACATTATAGTGACTAGACCCCCTATTATCAAGTCCCCCCAAATACCCCACTACAGTCACTGTCCATCAGCATAGTAAGATGCTCTAGAATCATTACTTATCTTCTCTATAAATACTGCCTTTCGCGTGTCCACGCCGCTGCATTATGTGAGCTAATCATAATGCCCCTTTTCCCTCCTTATCCCTCCCTTCCTGCCCATCCTCCCCAGTCCCTTTCCCTTTGGTAACTATTAGTCCATTCTTGGGTTCTGTGAGTCTGCTGCTGTTTTGTTCCTTCAGTTTTTCCTTTGTTCTTATACTCCACAGATGAGTGAAATCATTTGATACTTGTCTTTCTCTGCCTGGCTTATTTCACTGAGCATAATACCCTCTAGCTCCATCCAGTTGTTGCAAATGGTAGGATTTGTTTTCTTCTTATGCCTGAATAATATTCCATTGTGTATATGTACCACATCTTCTTTATCCATTCATCTACTGTTGGACACTTAGGTTGCTTACATTTCTTGGCTATTGTAAATAGTGTTGCGATAAACATAGGGGTGCATATGTCTTTTTCAAAATGGGCTGCTGCATTCTTAGGGTAAATTCCTAGGAGTGGAATTCCTGGGGAAAATGGTATTTCTATTTTTAGTTTTTTGAGGAACCTCCATACTGCTTTCCACAATGGTTGAACTAGTTTATATTACCACAAACAGTGTAGGAGGGTTCCCCTTTCTCCACATCTTCACCAACATTGGTTGTTATTTGTCTTTTGGATGTTGGCCATCCTAACTGATGTTAGGTGATATCTCACTGTGGTTTTAATTTGCATTTCTCTGATGATTAGCAATGTGGAGCATCTTTTCATGTGCCTATTTGCCATCTGAATTTCTTCTATGGAGAAGTGTCTGTTCAGCTCCTCTTCCCATTTAGTTGGCTTATTTGCTTTTTGTTTGTTGAGGTGCGTGAGCTCTTTATATATATTGGATGTCATCGGACATGTCATTTATGAATATATTCTCCCATACTGTAGGATGCCATTTTGTTCTACTGATGGTGTCCTTTGCTGTACAGAAGCTTTTCAGCTTGATATAGACCTCCTTATTTACTTTTGCTTTTGTTTCCCTAGCCCAAGGAGATACGTTCATGAAGTTGCGCATGTTTATGTCCAAGAGATATTTGCGTATGTTTTTTTCTAAGAGTTTTATGGTTTCATGACTTACATTCAGGTCTTTGATCCATTTTGAGTTTACTTTTGTGTATGGGGTTAGAAAATAATCCACTTTCATTCTCTTACATGTAGCTAGCTGTCCAGTTTTGCCAACACCAGCTGTTGAAGAGGCTGCCATATCCCATTGTATATCCATGGCTCCTTTATCAAATATTAATTGACCATATATGCTTGGGTTTATATCTGGGCTCTTTATTCTGTTCCACTGGTGTATGTGTCTGTTCTTGTGCCAGTACCAAATTGTCTTGATTACTGTGGCTTTGTAGTAGAGCTTGAAGTCAGGGAGCGTAATTCCTCCATCTTTATTCTTCCTTCTCAGGATAGCTTTGGCTATTCAGGGTCTATTGTCATTCCACATGAATTTTAGAACTATTTGCTCTAGTTCACTGAAGAAGGCTGTTCGTATTTTGATAGGGATTGTATTGAATCTGTAGAATACTTTAGGCAGGATGGCCATTTTGACTATATTAATTCTTCCTAGCCAAAAGCATGGGATGAATTTTCATTTATTAGTGTCCTCTTTAATTTCTGTTAAGAGTGTCTTGTAGTTTTCATGGTATAGGTCTTTCACTTCCTTGGTTAGGTTTATTCCTAGATATTTTATTCTTTTTGATGCGATTGTGAATGGAATTGTTTTCCTGTTTTCTCTTTCTGCTAGTTCACCATTAGTGTATAGGAATGCAACAGATTTCTGTGTATTAATTTTGTATCCTGCAACTTTGCAGAATTCAGATATTAGATCTAGTAGTTTGGGAGTGGATTCTTTAGGGGGTTTTATGTACACTATTATGTCATCTGCAAACGTAGACAGTTTGACTTCTTCCTTACCAATCTGGATGCCTTGTATTTCTTTGTCTTGTCTGACTGCTGTGGCTAGGACCTCCAGAACTATGTTGAATAAAAGTGGGGAGAGTGGACATCCTTGTCTTGTTCCCGATCTTAAAGGAAAAGCTTTCAGCTTCTTGCTGAAAAGTATAATGTTGGCTGTGGGTTTGTCATATATGGCCTTTATTATGTTGAGGTACCTGCCCTCTATACCCATGTTTTTGAGAGTTTTTAACATGAATAGATGTTGAATTTTGCCGAATGCTATTTGAGCATCTATGGAGATGATCATGTGGTTTCTGTCCTTCTTTTTGTTGATGCAGTGGATGATGCTGATGGATTTTTGAATGTTGTACCATCCTTGCATCCCTGGGATGAATCCCACTTGATCATGATGGATGATCTTTTTGATGTATTTTTAAATTTGGTTTGCTAATATTTTGTTGAGTATTTTTGCATCTATGTTCATCAGGGATATTGGTCTGTAATTTTCCTTTTTTGTGGTGTCTTTGCCTGTTTTTGTATTAGAGTGATGTTGATCTCGTAGAATGAGTTTGGGTATATTCTTTCCTCTTCTACTCTTTGGAAAACTATAAGGAGGATGGGGATTAGGTCTTCACTAAATGTTTGATAAAATTCAGCAGTGAAACCATCTGGTCCAGGCGTTTTGTTCTTAGGTAGTTTTTTGTTTACCAGTTCAATTTCTTTGCTGGTAATTGGTCTATTCATATTTTCTGTTTCTTCCTGGGTCAGCCTTGGAAGGTTGTATTTTTCTAGAAAGTTGTCCATTTCTTCTAGTTTATCCAGTTTGTTAGCATATACTTTTTCATAGTATTCTCTCATAATTCTATTTCTGTGGTATCCATAGTGATTTTTCCTTTCTCATTTCTGATTCTTTTTATGTGTGTAGACTCTCTTTTTTTTCTTGATAAGTCTGGCTAAGGGTTTATCTATTTTGTTTATATTCTCAAAGAACCAGCTTCTGCTTTCCTGGATTCTTTCTATTGTTTTATTCTTCTTGATTTTATTTATTTATGCTTTAATCTTTATTATTTACCTCCTTCTACTGACTTTGGGACTCATTTGTTCTTCCTTTTCTAGTTTCATTAATTGTGAGTTTAGACTGTTCATTTGGGATTGTTCTTCTTTCCTGAGGTAGGCCTGTATTGCAATATATTTCCCTGTTAGCATGGCCTTTGCTGCATCCCACAGATTTTGCAGTGTTGAATTATTGTTGTCATTTGTCTCCATATATTCCTTGATCTCTCTTTTTATTTGGTCATTGATCCACTGACTATTTAGGAGAATGTTATTAAGACTCCATGTGTTTGTGGGCTTTTTTGTTTTCTTTGTGTAATTTATTTCTAGTTTTATACCTTTGTGATCTGAGAAGCTGGTTGGTACAATTTCAATCTTTTTGAATTTACTGAGGTTCTTTTTGTGGCCTAGTATATGATCAATTCTTGAAAATGTTCCATGTGCACTTCAGAAGAATGTGTATCCTGTTGCTTTTGGACGGAATGTTCTGTAGATGTCCATTAGGTCCATCTGTTCTAATATGTTGTTTAGTGCCTCTGTCTGTTTATTTTCTGTCTGGTTGATCCGTCCTTTGGAGTGAGTGGTGTGTTGAAGTCTCCTAAAATGAATGCGTTGCATTCTATTCCCCCCTTTAATTCTATTCTTAATTGTTTCACATATGTAGGTGATCCTGTGTTGGGTGTATAGATATTTATAATAGTTATATCCTTTTGTTGAACTGACCCTTTATCGTTTTGTAATGTCGTTCTTTGTCTCTTGTGACTTTCTTTGTTTTGAAGTCTATTTCTTCTTATACAAGTACTGCAACTCCTATTGTTTTCTCATAGTTGCATGAAATTTCCTTTTCCGTCAATTTACTTTGTCTGTGTATGTGTTTGGGTTTGAAGTGAGTCTATTGTAGGGGGCATATAGATGGGTCTTGTTTTTTTATCCATTCAGTGACTCTCTGTCTTTTGATTGGTGCATCCAGACCATTTACATTTAGGGTGATTATCGATAGGTATGTACTTATTGCCATTGCAGGCTTTAGATCTGTGGCTACCAAAGGTTCAAGGGTAATTCCCTTACTATCTAACAGTCTAATTTAACTCACTTCGTATGCTATTACAAACACAACCTAAAGCTTCTTCCCTCCTTTTTCTTCCTCCTGCATTCTTTGTATGTTATGAATCATATCTGTACTCTTTGTCTATCCCTCGGGTGACATCTATTTGCCTTAGGAATACTTCCATCTATAGGAGTCCCTCCAAAATGCATTGTAGAGGTGGTTTATGGGAGGTAAATTCTCTCAGCTTTTGCTTATCTGAAAATTGTTTAATTCTTCCTTCAAATTTAAATGATAACCTTGCCGGATACAGTATTCTTAGTTCGAGGCCCTTGCGCTTCATTGCACTAAATATATCATGCCTCTCCCTTCTGGCCTGTAAGGTTTCTGTTGAGAAGTCTGATGATAGCCTGGTGAGTTTTCCTTTGTAGGTGATCTTTTTTCTCTCTCTAGCTGCTTTTAAAAGTCTGTCTTTATCCTTGATCTTTGCCATTTTAATTATTATATGTCTTGATGTTGTCTTCCTTGGGTCCCTTTTGTTGGAAGATCTGTGCACCTCCATGGCCTGAGAGACTATCTTCTTTCCCAGATTGGGGAAGTTTTCAGCAATTACCTCCTCAATAACACTTTCTATCCCTTTTTCTCTACCTTCTTTTGTTACCCCTATAATGCGAATATTGTTCCGTTTGGACTGGCCACACAGTTCTCTCAATATTCTTTCAATCCTTTTTTCTCTCTGTGCCTCGGCTTCTTTGTATTCCTCTTCTCTAATTTCTATTCCCTTGACCGTCTCTTCTACTACATCTAATCTGCTTTTAAATCCCTCCAATGTGTGTTTCATTTCAGATATGGAATTTCTTAATGATTGAATCTCCGACTTAAATTCTTTCCTAAGTTCTTGAATATTTTTCTGTACCTCCATAAGCATGTTTATAATTTTTATTTTGAACTCTCTTTCAGGAAGATTGGTGAGTTCAGTTTCATTTGGCCCTTTTTCTGGGGTTTTTGAGATTTTGGTCTGAACCATGTTCTTTTGATGTTTCATATTTCTGTCTGGTGCTCACTAGTGCACAGAAACTCCAGTCTCTGGAGCTGCTCAGCCCCTAGAGTGAGGATGGGGGTCATAGGGGAGTGGAGCTGGTGCCTTGGGGGAGGAAAGATCTGTTTCCTGATTCCCGTCTGTGGTGCCTGTCTCCAGTGTCAGAGCCAGTGGGCCAAGCACACAGGTGTAATCCCTGTGCTTTGCATCCTCTGGCTGTTGTAGGTGGGGCCTCCCTCTGGCTGGCCTAATGCCAGCACTGTGACTGCCAGTTTGCCAACTGGTGCCTGCAGGCCAGAAGGAAGGCTCAGCAGGCTGTGTGTCACAGTGGGGGGCCTCGGAGCTGAGTAGGCAGTCAGGGGGATGGAGCACCTGAAGCTCCTCAAAGTTCCCAATCAGCTGGGCAGAACACACCCAGACAACCTTGTCCAGCTCTCCCTTCTCCTCCACAGCAAGCTCTGTGCAAACCCTGCCCCTTCAGCAGCCCTCTCACTGCTAGGAAGCCTCTCAGACCACCCACACTTCCTCTGACACAGAGTGGCCGGGTGTGGATCCCGTCCTCCACAAACAGCCGGAATGTCCGTCTCCCAGGCCCTCAGCCCGTCTGAGCTCCCCAATTCCAGAGCACCACACAATATAGGCTTCCGCTCACAAAGCAGATGTCCAGAGCTAGGTGTTCAGCAGTCCCAGGCTTCCACCCCCTCCCCACTCTGTTTCTCCTCCTCCCGCTGTTGAGCTGGGTTGGGGGAAGGGCTTGGGTCCCCCCAGATTAAGGATTTCGTATGTTACCCTGTTTCATGAGGTCTGCTCTGTTTGTGAGGTCTGTATGCAGTCTGGTTCAGCTGTCTTTCTTGCTGTTTTAGGGTTAGTTGTATTAATTAACTATATTTTTGTACTATTTGTGGTTTGGGGAGGAGTTCTCTGTGTCACCTCTCATGCCGCCATCTTGATTCTCCAGGAGTCCGTTTTTTCTGAGTCTTCTCTTAAAGGCTTTCACATATGTTAATTCCTTAGCCTGGACTGCTCTCTCCTCTGCTCCTTACATGGTTAGCAATGGTTTATCCTTCAGATCTTCACTGTCCCTCCATCAGCCAGGGCTTCCGTGACCATCTGATCTAAATGGGGTTTCCCTCATATCCCATCACTGCCCTGTTAGTTTCTTTCACATCAGGTGATGTCACTATAGACTTACTTGCTCATTTACTCGTTAAGTGCCTCTGGACTCCTTTGGGCTTTTGGCTACATGAAGGCAGAATCACCAGTGCTTACCCAGGAGTTAGCAGAGAACTTGGCATGTAGTACCACTCAAGAATATACACCAAATGGATTGATGGCACACCCTCCACTGTGTACTAAGTGCTTCTGCATTTTATCTGTATCCATCTCTGGAATCTGAACTCCAGGGAAAGAGTTGCATTTTATTCATCCGACTAGGTATCCAACACACAGTTGTTGAAATGGAAAATGAATGAATATAGATCCGATACAGAATATCAAAACTGGACTTTCTGGATTGTTTACACCTCTACATCTCATTGTAGCACTAGGTGGATTCCTGGAGTCATATGCATACAATGTTGCAGGCATGCCATGTACACCTCAGAAGCAGGGCACAGAGAAGGAACAAACATCTTGTGACCACTGCCTCCTGCCACCCCCCACCCCCAACCCTGGCCCATATGCCAGCCACTGCTGGGCCACAAATAACCTGATGAGAGGGAGAAATGGAGAATTTGTTTCTTCAGTCAGTTCAGTCCTCACTCTTCTCAAGAGGACCTCAGTGAGCACCTTCTATTCTTTGGATACAAATGAGAATCCAAAGAAAGGCATTATAATGCCCAGCTAATTTCTGTTTAAGAAACATTTCTCAACCAAGAGCCATCAAGAATTTACTGATTATCCTGGAACACACTAGAGGATGATATTGTCACCTGTTTCTATGACCGTCCTAGGGGAGCCTAAGCAGATACTTGCTGATAGACTGATGGCCTCAGTTGTCACGCTGAGGGACGAAGGTTGGACATGCCGTGAAGGCCAAGGAGCAGTCTGAGAATACAAGAGCAGAAAGAACAGTGGGAACAATCTTTAGAAGTGGAATCTGAGAGGTCCCTATCATCTTTATTTCCTCATCTAGAATTAAACGAGAGTATATATACACTCACTAAACACAGTGCCTGGTACACTGCAAATTTTTAAAGAGCATCTTGTCCTTTTGTTTTCTACTTACGTCAGGGGAAGTATTCAACCTTGAGTGGGGGCTTTCAATTACCTGAGATAGGCATATAGGGAGCCAGTGCATCTTGAGAAACTGATCCTTAATGGGATTATAACAATCACAGAAACAAAAAAGGTCTGAGGAATAAATCAGATCAAGACAAAATTGACTGTCTTTAAAGGAATAACAGGAAAAGTGGGAGAAAAGAAAGACAGTTTGAGAGAGAGAGTGTGAATTAAGAGAAGTTCGTAATGACAATCCTGAGGGACTTGAAACCACCAGCATCACAATGAGAAGCGACCACTGCTTGCAGTGGCCTCTGCAAACTGACTCAGAACAGGTTGGGCTTCTCTGCACAGCTTCCTCAGCCAACAGACTGTGAGCCCATTGAGATCAGGGGCCCTGCCTTCCACTGTCCCTCATTCCCTACTAACATTCTAGGTTATTCTCCACAAAGCAGGACAGTAATCCCTTTAAAAGGTAAATCAAACCATGTCTTTCCCCTGCTCAAAAACTAAAACCTTGAATAAGATCCAGTGTCCCCAGAGCTATCTACAATGACCTGTGCATTTTGGCCCTTGGCTAACTTTCAGCCCTCACCTGTCTGTGCCCCACTCCCTCCCACTTTGGCCCAGCCACAGTGGCCTTTCCCATGTCCCCTGAGCCTGCCAAGCTGTCTTCTGCCTCAGGACCTTGGGCCTTGCTGTTCCTTGGTCTGCAGGGATCTCCCACACACAACCATGGCTTATTCCCACTTTTTATTCACACTCTGGCTCAAGTGTCACCTCATCAAGGATGGCTTCCTCCTGTCCATCACCCCAACACCTTGCTCTATGTCTCCTTACTCATCTCTATTTTTCTTTAGAAAGCTTATCAATTTGTGGTGGGCACATGCATGTTTTCTCTCTCCATGCACACACACACACACACACACACACACACACACACACGTGTAATTTCTGTGAAAGCAGAGTTTTGCTTTTGTTTTTTTTTTGCTCTGTTTACTCTTGTATCATAAATGTTCATAGACACTGATCAGACAGTGATAGCACTGGATTTTAACCTTGGCTCTGATGCCAACTTCTAATCCAGTACCTGTAGATTATGTTAAATTCGTCCCACCCAATCCGCCACCACCAGAACCTCATTCTGAGACATTGGTAGTTAAGTTCTACAGTGGAGTTAAGATGATACTGGGCAGTTTAAAAGAAAACAACTGAAGCTATGATAACTGTAAGGTGATCTCTGGCTAAGGAATGAAATACCTGGGTATTTGGCACCACATGGAGAGAGGCTCTCAGTCACCACTTTCATGAGTGGGCACATATAGTTTTTAGTACCTTACTTTATAAACTCAAGAAATATTCCACTTTGGGGATGGGGTCTAAAAGGATTATGGTAAATCAAGATTATAAAATACTAAATCTGTTTATGAACACTTGTTTCTATAGTTTCAAATAGGACTTGCTGATGCTAAGCTCTGAGATAAGAGTGACCTGCATTGCTGTTTTCAAAGAGGCCCAAGCCACACCAAAAAAGGCATATGGTTTCTAATTCCAAGGGATTTGCTGTCCTTTCCAAACAGTCAACTTCACTTTAATAACAGCTAGGGGTATTTCTTTCTAAGATCTAAAGCACAGTGGGTCCTAGAGTCGTGGAATATTCTATTCACAGTTCTAATAAGATAGAGATGCACTTTCCTTTGCAAGACAATAGAAAAAAACTAAAAGGAAAGAGAACCAACATTTATTGAATACCTACTAAATGTATGAGCTGTAGATAAAATGTGAGAATTCTCAAAACATAGAAGAAAGAAAGCCAAGAGAGTAGATGCGATCATCTTGGAAGAGATGACAAAGACAGGAAAGAAGAGGGCCAGGAACCTAGCTGTGTAGAGCTTTTGATGTTTATAGTCAAGCAGAGGACCAGGAACTTGGAAGGGAGATTAAGAAGGAGGAATCAGAGACCTAGAGGAAAACTGGGAGGGCTTACCCCAGAAAGAGAGAGTGTGATAAAGCAGAAGGAGTGGCCTTTGGTGCCCCATGCTGCCAAGAGCCCAAGGAAGGAGACGGTAACACATGCTGCAGACTTACCAGACAGAGGTCCCTGAGGACTTTAACGTTAAGTGTTACTTGGCCAATGGAGTACAAAGTAAGGCAACAGTGACCAAGAGTATACGCAATACTTTGGGGTACCAGCTCTAAAGAGGACAAATACTGAGCAGTAGTTCCAAGGGAGTATACAAAGTCACCTAGATGGCACAGAGCTGGAATTTAAATCCAGTTCTGAATCCATGACTGAATCCCATGAACCACTGCTTCTGGACCACCCCATGCTGCTGTATCTCTAAGTCTGCATGCGTCCATAAATCCTTCTTTCCTATTTTCAATAAAAACTCCTCACATGAGGTTCATCTATACAAGAAAGTTCTGGAAATTTTGAGTATTTCATTGCAAAGTCTGACTATCCTTTGGGTTTGGGTTGAGATTTAAGATATTCAGAGATTGGCATTTTCACAATCTACCTTCATCTGTATGATACGTATAAAATGAGTTAAGCAGAACAGTATTATTGTGATATTACAGGTGACAAAGACATTTACGGCAGAACTGGCATAGGAACCCAAATCCTCTAGTTCCCAGTCCAGTGTTCTTGATACTTCACCACACTTTCTGCAAACAGGCAGGCAGGTTATGGATGACTGCTGCTTAATCCTGGATCCACCGCCCCCAGAACTTCGTTCTCTTTTATAATCACTTGGACTAGTAGCAGAAATAGCAGCAGTCATGAGTATCACCATAACCATCACAGTGCAGTTTACAAAGCCTTGATAAATATATAACCTCATGAAACTCAAAATATATCCTCACAAGTAGCCAGGGCTGGTTGTCTCACAACTACCGTCCCATGCTCTGATGAAGAAACTGAGGTTCAAAGAATGGTGCATGTTGGAGGTGGGATTCATGTATAGGTCTCTAAACTCCAAATCTAGTGCTCTTGTCTTTGGGTAGTGGTTTATAAATGCTGGATCTCTTCAAGAATCTGATGAAAGTTATGGCCCCTCTTCACAGAAATATATGCAAAAATGTATAATCAACAAAACTCTGCATATAATTAAGGAGTTCACTGATGATTTCAAGTTAAGAAACACTGCTCTAGGTTATATGGTCTCTAAGCCAAATGAAGTGCTAGATGATGAGGTTATGTGGCTGATCCCTCTTGGTGGTAAGAGCATTATAACTAGAGGTGCCTAGAAAGGAAAGCTTGTGGAGCATTTCTCAAACTCGTTGTCAGGATCAATCCTCCTTCTGCACACCTTGATGACACACTGCTTATATTCTACCCCAATATGTGTTTCACTCTGCTTGATGCAGGTGTGCCTCCCCTATTAGAATGTAAGCCTCCTGGTGGAATGGAAATGTCTAATGTAAGTAACTACAGCAATCATAACAATAACTTCTATCACTACCTCTATCAACCCCTGAATACCTATTCAGCTTGACACAAAATCATCACTATGCACGAGCCACTATCAAATTCATTTAATTTTATCAAGAAACCCTCTCATTTAATTTTTTCAAAAAACATTATTATTTCCCTTTACCTTTTATTTATTTTTCCTTTTAGGGAGGTGCTAAAGCACAAAGAGGTAAAGTAAATTGCCCTGGTCACATAGCTACTAAGGGGTGATAGCTACTAAGGACAGTTTGGCTCCAGGAACTATAATATTAACTTCCCCTTAGTCTATCTTTCTTCTTCTATGTACTAACTATATGGGGTTCTTCTGTTAATTTTATAAAATACCTTATTTTTCTGAAAAATCTGAACAATTAAGAATTATTATCATAAAAGTTTAAAAAATAATAAACAGACTTCATTTTGGAATAATTTTAGGTTTACAAAAAAGGTACAAACACAGGACAATGACTTTCCTTTACTCATTATCTATAAAATTAACATAAATATAGTATTACTAATTAATCTGCAGACTTACTTGAATTTTAACAGTTTTCCATTCCCCAGTGTCCTTTTTATGGTCCAGTATTTAATCCATGATCACATATTGTTTTTAGTTGTAGTGTTTCCTTAATCTCCTCCCATCTGGGACAGTTCTTCAGTAATTCTTTAAGTTCCATAATCTTTTCGAGTACATTGTCTAATAATTTTCTAGAATGTCCCTCAATTTCACTTGTGTGATGTTTTCTCATATTTACATTGAGGTTATGCATTTTTGGCAAGAACATTAAAGAAATGATGCTGTGTCCTCAGTGCAGCACAAAAATGAGGCACATGTGTTGATACATCTTATGCCAGTATTGTTAACTTTGATCACCTGCATAAGGTGTTCTGCCATATGTCTCCACTGTGAAGTTACTACTTTTTTTTAATACAAATAAATATCTTGTATTAAGAATATTTTGGGACTATACAGATATCTTGCTTTGCATCCTACTTTCACTCACTAACTGTAGCATCCATTGATGATTTTTTGCTTGCAACAATGATTATATCACTGTGGCATCTGCCTAATGATGATTTTCTACTTCCATTCATTCTTCTGCATTTATTGATTTTAAATACATTGTCCTTATAGTGGACAAGGAGATCTGTCCTTTCTTCCTCATTTACTTATTTCTTCAATTTTTACTTATATCACTATGGCCTCATGGACTTATTTTATATGGTCATTATTCCTTCTGTTGATCAAATTGTCCCTGATTTATATGTATGTATACTCAGACATACATACTCATATCTATATTTATTTCCATTTATATCAACATACTATATGTATGTGTGTGTGTGTATGGTTAAAGATAAAGTAACTGTATATATAGCATACTTACAAAATATTCTTTCCCAAAGTTACTTAGGTTAGTTCTTATCTTTCCCAAACTCCTTTTGTTAATCATTAATAGGTTCATTTTTCACTGTTTGTATTTCATTTTGCCCCATCCCCACCATACACATGTATCCTGGTATCTATCTATCTATCTATCTATCTATCTATCTATTTATCTTATTATTTATTTTCAGGGGGACATAAAGCACCACTATGGTTCTAAGGGTTGGATTTATATGAAAAGGTATACTCAGAGAAGTGTTGTTCCCTCCTACCACCCTGTTCCCACTCCCCCTTTCTTTGCATCCATTCCTACCCATCACCATAGGTAACCAATCTTATTAGTTTCTGGTTTATCCTTACTGTATTTCTTTTGCACAGATGAGTAAATATACATGTATTTTCTTATAATAGCCTTTTTATGTGAAAGGGAACATATTGTAAACACTCTGCACTACACTTTATTCACTTAATAATACATTTTGGAAATCACTCCAAATCAACTATTATCCTCAGTTTTACAGATGAAGAGATAGGCTTAAAAGGTTGAATAACCTGCCCAAGGTCACACACATTGTAAGGAGTAAAACTGGATTTGAACCCAAGAAGTTTTGACTCCAAAATCCATGTTTGTTTTACTGAGAGTTTCTAATCCATGGATCCTGGGATAGTCTTGGGTGATCTCCAGGTTCTTTGAGTTCTCAGATCATTTTGAAAATTAATACACACATGTTCTGGATCATCTAGATGACTATCTTATAACCAAGTACTGTTAGGCATTTTCATTGCTCATAGGATATGAAAATAATGCACCTGCTTAAACTGAATTCCCTCAGTGCCATCATGGACAGAAACATAGCGGAACAGAGAGGGATGTTACCTGGCTGTGGCCTTGGCCTGTAGTTCAGGGAAGGCAGCATGGCCCTGCACCATGTGGTCTATCTGAAAAACAAGAGAGGTGGGTCAATATCATAGGTTCTCCAATGTATGGGTAAGCCAGATAAAGGTATATTAAAATATCTGTTTCTCCCGACTATCTCTATAGAGAATCTAATAATGTTAACATATTAATTAATAATAAATGAATATTAAGATATTAAGTAAGAAAGTCTCAGCTCTTTCAGAAATATAGCTTTGCTTAACCTAGTGCAGCTTCTTGAATTTACTAAATGAAGGAGTTTAAAGGGAAGTGTAGTAGGGAATGAAACTCCCAAGGCTGAACTGGTAAAAGCAGGTAGAATCAGGTCCAAGAACGAGGCGTGAAGAGAGGAGTGAGAAAGAGAAGCACCTCAGGGTGAATGGTGGGGGACCTGGGTGTTCACACACTAACCTCTGGAGCACACCATTTCTGTGCTACCTAGGAAAAATTACTTGACCTCTGAGGGCCTTCCCTCCTACAACTGTAAAATGAGCATAATAAAATTTACTTTGCAGGGAAGGCTGTGGTGCATGGCTGGTATATAGGTGGCTTTCAGTTCATAATGTCTACTATTAAAATGAAGTTCCACCAAATGAGTAAAAAATGGTTGGGAGAACAGGATCTCCGATGGTCAGCTGCACTTGTGGCTTTTTCACAGCATTTGGGGGAAAAGACCCACCCTGATTAGCAAAGAGCAAGAATATTCATAAAAATAATTGAGCACATATTTCAAAAGCCTGGAGTCCCTGTTTCTGGGTGGATCTCTCTACTTATGTTCTGTTCTCTAATGCATTTAGCAAAGTATAGGGGAACATAGTGTCCCATTAGTGGTTATTTATTTCCCAGTGAAATAACCAGTTTTACCACAAGGACTGTTTTTGCCAAGCAGTTGCCTTAGAAATATATAGACAGAACTAGCCTGACTCTCTATTTTCCTGTTTCCTCCATCTCAGATTTCAGTACTAAGAATAGGCAGAAAAGTCTACAAACTATTTGGATAGGTAGGAGACTTGAGCTGGATGGAGTCAAATCTCCTTTGGGATGGCTTTCAGGTCTAGATCAAGAGGGAAAGGCCATCTTACAATATTTAACTAGGGCTGGAGTTTTAGGCCCTTCCTTATAAAGCTGGCATCTGCATTAGGGACATGGGAGAAATAGAAATACAATATAATGTAACACAGAGACCATCAGTGAGTAGTATGAGGGGGCATCTAGCTCACAGAGTTATTTTACTTGGGATATATAACGTTTTTAAAAATGAGGCAATATTTTTAAATTGGGAGATTTCACTTAAAATCCAGATTTTATTTTCTCTTGAAGAATTAGCAAATGTAAAACACTGTGCCACCCATACTCCTCACAGCAAGAGTCAGCTGGAATTGAGTGGCGACCTATCCTGTCCCTTCAGACAGGCCTATGTCCTTGAGTTCGTAAGAAGCACCACTATTCCCTGTCACTCCCCAACAACAGACACCAGATTTCATCAATTTATTATCACGACACACTAATATTTTGCTTTTAGTATAGATCTACTATGCCCATGTCTTTGTCAAAGGAGTGAATGGGGAATTCAACACAGGAGTACTTGGGAGTAGACAGAAAAACCTCTTTGTGGAAGTACAAAGTGCATATATTCACCTAGTCTGTTTATTCATTTGTGCTGTCTGACTCCTTTAGGCATTTGAGTTTTTGACCTTTGATATGGCAGACAGAACACAGACGAGGAGGCCTGGAGACAGGAGCTCGGTCCTCGCTCAGGCCATGACTCTGAACAACACCATTTCGAATTCTCTCTAAAACATTTAGTAAATTATTATGACAAATAGCCAAGTATTTGTAAAATTACACAAAAACTGTATTGCCTGAGATATCAAAACTGTATGCAAAGAGTTCACAGGGAAGAAAAACACTTAACAAAGGCAAACTGAGAATTTAAGAATTTTAGGTTCTATGATTATTTTGCTAAGACAGAACTACCTTATTGTATAATGGGGTTTTCTCTATTAAAGTCAGTTTTAAGTATTAGTCTGGAGGCTTTCTTTTATTTTTGTTTTGCAGATAAAGAAATCATTAGGCTCAGAAAATTGCTCATCACTTGTCATAACTGCCTTTGTTCCATTTGCATTTACCTGTAATGTCACTTTCTTCACCAATTCTTTACTTATCTAGTCTTAGATTTTGCTTCCCCCCACCCCCATGTGGCTTGAAATTCTCATAAAAATCTAATGAAAGAAGAAACCTAAATCTAGACAATTTTTTTATGCTGCTCAAAAGGATTGTGGGTTTTAATACTGAACATTTTCTAAGATTAAACATTCCTCAAATAAAATATAAAGTACATTTTTTTTTACAGTTTTAATATTAGCTTTACAAGGAACAACTTCATGCACAGGTAAACTCTGATTTAACATAGAGCTAGTTTAGTCAGTTTTATTTACCATCAAAGTTAGTAGCTTTGGGCATTTTTACAGTTTGTTTATTAGTTTAATTATTCATGAAATACATGGCTACCTTGTGCTAGGCATTCTTCTAATAACTCAGGATACAAAGATAAGTAAAAGTCATTGCTTTAAGAAAGCTCCACCTGTGAGTAGGAAGTGGGCATGCTGATAGTCAATACAGTTTAGACTAAGGTTTTCTAGAGGTTCAACAATGTTAATTGAACACCTACTCTGTCCTCATCACAGTAAATAATCACAGGGGATTCAGCAGCAATTAAGACAGATGTACTTTCTGTCCACATGAAGATTACATTCTATTGAAGTATACAGTCAAGAAGTAAGTATAATAATTACAGTGACTAATGCTTTGAAGGATATAAATAGGTTACTGTTGTAAGGATACATATTTCAGAGGGTTCAGAGAAGACCTGAGAGTAAAATTTAAGCTAAGACATGAAAAAAAAGAACCATTAATTTTCAAATAAACAGAATAACAAATGCAAAGATTCTGTAGTAGGAAAGAGCTTCATATGTCCTAGGAACTGAGTTCAGTGCAACTAGACTGGAGTAAGTACGGAGGAAATGTGTATAAAATGAGGATAAAAGGTGGGAAGTGGGTCAAATCAAGCAGGCTGTGGCAAAGGCTTTATATTTTATTCTAAGTACAATGGGAAGACACGGAAGGGTTTCAATCAGGAAAGTACAGTAATCCCATTTGCTTTAAAAGACATCATTCAGGGGTTCTACATTTTACAATGGCTGAATAGTTCATATATAAATTCTCCCACAGATCACAATTATAAATGCTGATTAAATTATATCAAATAATTCTTTGAAGACACTAGAAAGTGACCAAAATCATGCAGAACTGGAGAGGAGTAGATACATAGCAGGAAAAAATAGCAGTATGTTTTCTGATTTTACAGAGATTTAGCTAAAGCCAGGCACCAATTAGTATTATGCAGGATAGTTTATACTCAGATAGAAATATGCAGTTGTCCTGGTTAAGAAATGAGAGGTTGGAATTCAAGGCATCCATAGCAGCTAGAAAGTAAGGAGTGGGGAGATATGAGAAAGGAGAGACACACAGATAGGGAGCTTAACGGTATGCATATAAATGCTATTCTATCTCTGGATGATCTCTGAATTACATTTTAGTAGCCCAGCTAAGGCTAAAAGAACTCAGCAGAGATTTCAGTAGGTGCCCATCACATGAGAGACAAAACGGAGTTCAAGTTCAGCCAAATCAAGGTTAGTCTCTGGGGAAATAAGAAAACCCAGTGCCTTGACAATATACCCACCAATCACAATGTTCAAGATAGGATGCAAAATTAGTAAACATATAGAGAAACAGGAAAATTTAATCCATACTTAAGAGAAGAGCCATGTAATGGACAATGGCCCTGAGATGACACAGATATTTGAAGAATTCAGTAGTTTAACAATGCTTAAGGATGTAAAGGATAATATTAATAAATATTCTAATAATTAATAAACAGATAGTAGTTAGGAAATAGTAAGAACCAGAAACTATTAAAAATGGATATTCCACTATTGATAAATCTCTGGAACAACCACTAAATGTATAGCTTCATAGCTGATTGGACAGAAAAAAAAGAATCAATGAAAAGATAAATAGAGAGTATTTGATTGGTGGAGAGACAGAGAATGAAAAACAAACAAACAAACAAACAAAAATCCCTCAGGGGCCTGTGGACAATGGCCAAAGATCTTAAATATATGAACTGGAGTCACAGTTGAAGGAATGAGAGCAAATGTGGCAGAAATGATACTTAGATAATTAAATGCTGAAAAATTTCCAAACTTGGTGAAAGATAGCAATTTACAAGTTCAAAGTTTAGGAAACCTGGGGGAAGAAAGATAAATCCAAAGACCACCACATCTAATAAAATTGAGAAGAAGAAAACAATAGAAAAAATCAATAAGACCAAGAGCTGGTTCTTTGAAAAAATAAACAAAATAGATAAACCCCTAGCCAGACTCATTAAGATAAAAAGAGAATCTACACACATAAACAGAATCAGAAATGAGAAAGGAAAAATCACGACAGACCCCACAGAAATACAAAGAATCATAAGAGAATATTATGAGAATCTATATACTAACAAGCTGGAAAACCTAGAAGAAGTGGACAACTTCTTAGAAAAATACAACCTTCCAAGACTGACCAAGCAAGAAACAGAAAAACTAAACAGACCAATCACCAGCGATGAAATCGAATTGGTAATCAAAAAACTACCGAAGAACAAAACCCCCGGGCCTGATGGATGCACTTCTGAATTCTACCAGACATATAGACAAGAAATAACACCCATTCTCCTTAAAGTTTTCCAAAAAATAGAAGAGGAGGGAATACTTCCAAACTCATTCCATGAAGCCAGCATCACTCTAATACCAAAACCGGGCAAAGACCTCACCAAAAAAGAAAATTACAGACCAATATCCCTGATGAACGTAGATGCAAAAATACTCAACAAAATATTAGCAAACCGAATTCAAAAATACATCAAGAGGACCATACACCATGATCAAGTGGGATTCATCCCAGGGATGCAAGGATGGTACAACATTCGAAAATCCATCAACATCATCCACCACATCAACAAAAAGAAGAACAAAAACCACATGATCATCTCCATAGATGCTGAAAAAGCATTTGACAAAATTCAGCATCCATTCCTGATTAAAACTCTCAACAAAATGGGTATAGACGGCAAGTACCTCAACATCATAAAGGCTATATATGACAAACCCACAGCTAACATCATACTTAACGGCGAGACGCTGAAAGCTTTTCATCTAAGATCGGGAACAAGACAGGGATGCCCACTCTCTCCACTGTTATTCAACATAGTACTGGAGGTCCTAGCCACAGCAATCAGACAAAACAAAGACATACAAGGCATCCAGATTGGTAAAGAAGAAGTCAAATTGTCACTATTTGCAGATAACATGATATTGTACATAAAAAACCCTAAAGACTCCATTCCAAAACTACTAGAACTAATATCTGAATTCAGCAAAGTTGCAGGATACAAAATTAACACACAGAAATCTGTTGCTTTCCTATACACTAATGATGAACTAACAGAAAGAGAAATCAGAAAAACAATTCCATTCACAATTGCATCAAAAAGAATAAAATACCTAGGAATAAACCTAACGAAGGAAGTGAAAGACCTGTACTCTGAAAACTACAAGACACTCCTAAGAGAAATTAAGGAGGACACTAACAAATGGAAATGCATCCCATGCTCTTGGCTAGGAAGAATAAATATTGTCAAAATGGCTATACTACCTAAAGCAATCTACAGATTCAATGCAATCCCTATCAAACTACCAATAGCTTTCTTCAATGAACTGGAACAAATAATTCTAAAATTCATATGGAACCACAAAAGACCCCGAATAGCCAAAGCAATCCTGAGAAGGAGGAATAAAACAGGGGGAATTACACTCCCTGACTTCAAGCTCTACTACAAAGCCACAGTAATCAAGACAATTTGGTATTGGCACAAAAACAGACCCACAGACCAGTGGAACAGAATAGAAAATCCGAACATTAACCCAAACATATACAGTCAATTAATATTTGATAAAGTGCCTTGGATATACAATGGGGAGATGACAGCCTCTTCAGCAGCTGGTGTTGGAAAAACTGGACAGCTACATGTAAGAGAATGAAACTGGACTACTGTCTAGCCCCATACACAAAGGTAAACTCAAGGTGGATCAAAGACCTGAATGTAAGTCATGAACCCATAAAACTCTTAGAAAAAAACATAGGCAAAAATCTCTTGGACATAAACATGAGTGACTTCTTCATGAACATATATCCTCGGGCAAGGGAAACAAAAGCAAAAATGAACAAGTGGGACTATATCAAGCTGAAAAGCTTCTGTACAGCAAAGGACACCATCAGTAGAACAAACAGGCATCCTACAGTATGGGAGAATATATTCATAAAAAACGTATCTGATAAAGGGTTGACATCCAAAATACATAAAGAACTCAGGCACCTTAACAAACAGAAAGCAAATAATCCAATTAAGAAATGGGCAGAGGACATGAATAGACACTTCTCCAAAGAAGAAATTCAGATGGCCAACAGGCACATGAAAAGATGCTCCACATCGCTAATCATCAGAGAAATGCAGATTAAAACCACAATGAGATATCACCTCAGAGCAGTGAGAATGGCCAACATCCAAAACACAAACAACAACTAATGTTGGCGAGGATGTGGAGAAAAGGGAACCCTCCTATACTGCTGGTGGGACTGCAAATTAGTTCAGCCATTGTGGAAAGCAGTATGGAGGTTCCTCAAAAAACTCAAAATAGAAATACCATTTGACCCAGGAATTCCACTCCTAGGAATTTACCCTAAGAATGCAGCAGCCCAATTTGAAAAAGACAGATTCACCCCTATGTTTATTGCAGCACTATTTATAATAGCCAAGAAATGGAAGCAACCTAAGTGTCCATCAGTAGATGAATGGATAAAGAAGATGTGGTACATATACACAATGGAATATTATTCAGCCATAAGAAGAAAACAAATCCTACCATTTGCAACAACATGGATGGAGCTAGAGGGTATTATGCTCAGTGAAATAAGCCAAGCCGAAAAAGACAAGTATCAAATGATTTCACTCATATGTGGAGTATAAGAACAAAGAAAAAATACTGAAGGAACAAAACAGCAGCAGACTCACAGAACCCAAGAACGGACTAATAGTTACCAAAGGGAAAGGGACTGGGGAAAATGGGCGGGAAGGGAGGGATAAGAGGGAATAAGGGGCATTACGATTAGCAGATACAATGTTGCGGGGGCACGGGGAGGGCAGTACAACTCAGAGAAGACAAGTAGTGATTCTATAGCATCTCACTACGCTGATGGACAGTGACTGTAATGGGGTTGGTGGGGGGTACCTGATGATGGGGTAGTTTAATAACCATAATATTGCACATGTAATTGTAGATTAATGATAATAAAAAAAGTGGAAAAAAAAACAAAGACCACCACATCTGAATACACCATAATAAAAACCAAATATTAAGAAAAAATACTGAAAGTATTCAGAGAAAAATAATACAGTTTGCACAGGGGAAGAAAAATACAGGTAATGGTTGACTTTTCACAAGAAACAATGGTGCCAGAATACAAAACAGTGACACTTAAGTGCTAAAGGGAAAAAAACAAAAATCAATTCTATATTGAGTGAAAATACGTTTTCAAGATAAAAGGTAAAATAAATTCATTTAAAAAAGAAAACACATTTTTTTCTTCTTCTTCTTCTTTTTTTTTTGGCCACTAGACCTTCAAGAAGATGAAGAAATGCTAAAGGAAGTTTCTCAGGCTGAAGGGAAATTACTGGATGGGTGGAAATTTAAATTATCAGAGAAAAATAAAAAAACAATGCAAATCATAAATATGTAGGTAAATACAAAAAAACTGTATTTGTTTCTCAGAGTTTATTTGAAATATGTATGACTGTGGACTGAACTGTGTTCTTCCAAAATTCAGATGTCAAAGCCCCAACCCTGAGTGTGACTGTATTTGAAGATGGGAACTGTATTGACGGAGTTGAGGTTACATGATTTCATAAAGGCACGAGCTGGTGTCTGTTAGAACTGGTGTCTTTATAGCAGGAGCAAGTGTCAAAAGCTCTCTGCATGTTCATGCATCTAGGAAAGGCCATGTGAAAAGGCTGCCATCTATCAGCCATGAAGAGAGCTCTTCTAGGAATCTGAATTTACCAGCACCTAGATCATGGACTTTTAGAACTGTAAGAAAATATCTATTGTTACCACCTAGCCTGTGATATTTTATCAGGGCATCCTGAGAAGATCAATACACTGTTTAACAATGTAACAACTACTGTACTGTTGGGTGTATAGCATATGGAGATGCTGTACTTACTACAACTACAGCATAGGAAGGAGTAGGTAGTAAGTGAAACTATAGAGTTGAATTCTTTTTTATATTTTACATGATATTACCCAATATTCACTCTAAATAGACTGAAAAGTTTAGGATATTTATTGTAATTCCAAAGAAATCATTAAAAAAAGAATGCAAAAGAAGATGCCTAAAAAGCAAACAGAAATTAAAATGGAATGAAAAATATTCAATACAAAAGAAAGCAGAAATGGAGAGACAGAGAAAGGAAAAAAAAAAAAGAGTGGCCACAGAAAATAAATAGCAAAGGGGAAGACCTAAATTCAATTATATTCATCTTTACATTAAATGCAGTTTAAACACTCTAAGTAAAAATCAGAGATTATAAGATGATACAGAAAAGTAAGACCCAACTATAATCCATGTCCAAAAGATACACTTTACACAGACCGGGGCAGAGATAAAGGTGGTTTGGCCAATGGTACTGGGAGTGCAGGTAAAGAAACATAGATGGATTGGCGATACAAATGCTGGAGATAGAATCAATAGGACTTTCTGATAGATTGGATGTGGGCATATAAGGGAAAGAAGGAGTCAAGAATTAATCCTAATTTCCTGGCTTTAATAGAAATATAAATGGTGGTGCCCTTTACCAAGATGAAGACAAATTACTGAGGACCAGCTTAGAGAGTATCAATTACCACAAACAGAAAATTGGGAGTAATTCTCGACTCCTTCCTCCCAATGCCTCCTCAACATAAAATCCACGTCCGCCACTGATAGCGATTATCTCCTTCAGAAACCTTGATCTCTCTCTTTTCTGTGCATTTCACATTCAATCCTTTAGGAAATCCTGTTGGCCCTACTTTCAAAATACATCCAAATATATACCAGTTCCACTACCATCACCCTCATCTCTTAGCTGGCTCACTGCAATAACCTCTTTCTGGTCCTCCTGCCTCCATCTCCCCCACTCCTACCCCACAGTTGATTTCCAGCATAGCAGGCAGCAGCCAGAATGGCCCTTTAAAAACCTGTTATATCATCTCTCTCCTGTGCTCCTTATTCTCCAATGGCTTCCCATTTCACTCAGAGTAGATGGTGGCAAATAGTATAGCCCCTGATTACCCCTTTGAACCTGTTCCCTACAACCTTTATTTTGGTTTACTCTGTTCCATCCTTGTGCCCTCCTTGTGCCCTCCTTGCTATTCCTGAAATACCTCAGGAAGCAGTCCCCTCAGGACCTTTGCACTGGCTTTTTCCTAAGGGAATTTTTCCCCTAAGCTTCCAAATGGCTTTCTTCCCTTCCTTTTTGGTTGCTTGAAAGTCAGGTCAGTAAGGCCTACCCTGACCGCCTTATTTAAAATTGCAAACTTCTCACCTGACAGCATAAGCTTACTTCCTCAATTATTTTTAACAACTTATACCATAAAATAAAATGTATTTATTTATTGGTTTATCATTTTATTCATTGTATATTATCTGTCTCCTCTTGTTAGAATGCAAGCTTGCAAGGGGATGAATTTTTGGAGGTGGTCAGCAAGAGGCTGTTTTACTCACTGCTTTTTTCTCAGAACTGTAACTGTAACTTGAATACAGCAGGCAATAAATACTGGCTGTATAAAAAGAAGTCACTCGAAAGAGTTTAGACATTATTCTATAGATAACTGGAGAGCTAGCAAGAGGGACAGAGTCATATCTATGTTTTAGAAAGACTGCTTCAGCTGCAATCTTTAGGTTGTCATGGACTGAATGTTTGTATCCTTCCAACATTCATCTGTTGAAACCCTAACCACCAACGTGATAGTACTGGGGGGTGGGGCTTTTAGGAGGTGATTCGGTCATGAGGGTGGAGTTTTCATGAATGGGATGAGTGTCCATAAGTGGGTCTGAACAGACCAGAGTTTCCCCTTTAACCACGTGAAGGTATTAGGATAAGATAGCCCTTTGCACCCCAGAAGAGGGCCCTTACCAGAAACCAAACATACTCCTAAATTGATCTGAGAATTCCAGCCTCTAAAACTGAGAAATAGGACTTGCAAGATGGCAGCGTGAGAGGTGAGAAGGAGAGCTCCTCCCAAAACCACAAATTGTAGAAAAATATAGTTAATTAATACAACTAACCTTAAAACAGCAATAACAAAGAAGGCTGAACCAAACTGCAAACAGACCTCACAAACAGAGCACACCTCATGAAACAGGGTAATGTACAAAAGCCTTAATCTGGCAGGAACCAAGCCCTTCCCCCAACCCAGCTCACTGGCGGGAGGAAGAGAAACGGAGTGGGAAAGGGGGTAGAAGACTGGGACTGTTGAACACCTAGCCCCGGACATCTGCTTTGTGAGCAGAATCCTATAGTGTGTGGTGCTGTGGATGATGGGGAGCTCGGACAGGCGGAGTGCTTGAGAAATTGACATTCCAGTTGTTTGTGGAGGAGGAGATCCACAAGCGGCCGCTCTGTATCAGAGGAAAGGAAGGCAGTCTGGGAGGCTTTCTAGCAGCGAAGAGGGCTGCCGAAGGGGCAGGTTTGCACGGAGCTAGCTGTGCAGGCGAAGGGAGAGCTGGACAAGGTTGTCTGGGTGTGCTCTGCCCAGCTGGTTGGGAACGTTGGGGAGCTTCACGTGCTCCATCCTGCTGGCTGCCTACTCAGCTCCGAGGCCCCCACTGTGACACACAGCCTGCTGAGCCTTCGTACTGGCATGGAGGCACCTGCTCGCAAACCCCCAGTCACTGAGCAGGCATCACGACAGTCAGAGGGAGGCCCTGCCTACAACAGCTAGAGACGCAAAGCACAGAGGATTACATGTGTGTTCTTGGCCCACTGGCTCTGACACTGGAGACAGGCACCACAGACGGGAATCAGGAAACAGATCTTTCCACCCCCCAGGCACCAGTTCCACTCCCCTATGACCCTCAACTTCACTCTAGGGGCTGAGCAGCTCCAGAGACTGGAGTTTCTGCGCACTAGTGGGCACCACACAGAAATATGAAATTATAAAAGAACATGGTTCAGACCAAAATCTCACAAACTCCAGAAAGAGAGCCAAATGAAACTGAACTCACCAATTTTCCTGAAAGAGAGTTCAAAATAAAAATTATAAACATGTTTATGGAGGTACAGAAAAATATTCAAGAACTCAGGAACGAATCTAAGTTGGAGATTCAATCATTAAGAAATTCCATATCTGAAATGAAACACACATTGGAAGGATTTAAAAGCAGATTAGATGTAGTGGAAGAGACGGGAAATGGAAAAGAAATTAGAGAAGAGGAATACAAAGAAGCTGAGGCACAGAGAGAAAAAAGAATCTCAAAGAATGAAAGAATATTGAGAGAACTGTGTGACCAATTCAAACAGAAAAACATTTGCATAATAGGGGTACCAGAAGAAGAAGACAGAGAAAAAGGGATAGAAAATGTTACTGAGGAGGTAATAGCTGAAAACTTCCCCAATCTGAGGAAGGAGATAGTCTCTCAAGCCATGGAGGTGCACAGATGTCTCAACACAAGGGACCCAAGGAAGACAACATCAACACATATAATAATTAAAAAGGCAAAGATCAAGGATAAAGACAGACTTTTAAAAGCAGCAAGAGAGAGAAAGAAGATCACATACAAAGGAAAACCCATCAGGCTATCATCAGACTTCTCAACAGAAACCTTACAGTAGAGAGGGAGTGGCATAATATATTTAATGCAATGAAGCAGAAGGGCCTTGAACCAAGAATACTTTACCCGACAAGGTTATCGTTTAAATTTGAAGGAGGGATTAAACAATTTTCAGATAAGCAAAAGCTGAGAGAATTTACCTCCCACAAACCACCTCTACAGTGCATTTTGGAGGGACTCCTATAGATGGAAGGATTCCCAAAGCTAAAAAGATGTCACCCAATGGAAGGCAAAGAGGACAGAATGTGATTCATAGCATACAAAGAATGGAGGAGGAAGAAAAAGGAGGGAAAAAAAAGGAACCTTTAGGTTGTGTTTGTAATAGCATAGGAAATAAGTTAAATTACACTGTTAGAGAGTAAGGGAATTGCCCTTGAACCTTCAGTAACCATGAATCTAAAGCCTACAATGGCAGTAAGTACGTACCTACAGATAATCACCCTAAATGTAAATGGTCTGAATGCACCAATCAAAAGACAGAGAGTTACTGAACAGATAAAAAAACAAGACCTATCTATATGCTGCCTACAAGAAACTCACTTCAAACCGAAAGACATACACAGACTGAAAGTAAAGCAGTGGAAAAAGATATTTCATGCAACTAATAGTGAGAAAAAAGCAGGAGTTTCAGTACTTGTATCAGAAAAAATAGACTTCATAACAAAGAAAGTCATAAGAGACAAAGAAGGACATTACATAATGATAAAAGGGTCAGTCCAACAAGAGGATATAACTATTATAAATATCAATTCACCCAACACGGGATCACCTACATATGTGAAACAAATATTAACAGAATTAAAGGGGGAAATAGAATGCAGTGCATTCATTTTGGGAGACTTTAACACACCACTCACTCCAAAGGACAGATCAACCAGACAAAAAATAAGTAAAGAGACAAAGGCACTGAACAACATATTAGAACAGATGGACCTAATGGACATCTACAGAACACTCCATCCAAAAGCAACAGGATACACATTCTTCTGAAGTGCACATGGAACATTTTCAAGAATTGATCATATATTAGGCCACAAAAAGAATCTCAGTAAATTCAAGAAGATTGAAATTGTACCAACCAGCATCTCAGACCACAAAGGTATGAAACTAGAACTAAATTACACAAAGAAAAAGAAAAAGCCCACAAACACATGGAGGCTTAATAACATGCTTCTAAAGAATCAATGGATCAATGACCAAATGAAAGGGAGATCAAGCAATATAAGGAGACAAATGACAACAATAATTCAACACCACAAAATCTGTGGGATGCAGCGAAGGCCGTGGTAAGATGGAAATATATTGCCATACAGGCCTACCTCAGGAAAGAAGAACAATCCCAAATGAACAGTCAAAACTCACAATTAATGAAACTAGAAAAGGAAGAACAAATGAGGCCCAAAGTCGGTAGATGGACGGACATAATAAAAATTAAAGCAGAAATAAATAAAATTGAGAGGAACAAAATTGAAAGAATCAATGAAAGCAAGAGCTGGTTCTTTGAGGAAATAAATTAAACAGATAAACCCCTAGCCAGACTTATCAAGAGTAAAAGAGAGTCTACACATATAAAAAGAATCAGAAATGAGAAAGGAAAAATCACTATGGACACCACAGAAATACAAAGAATTATGAGAGAATACTATGAAAAATTATATGCTAACAAACTGGATAACCTAGAAGAAATGGACAACTTTCTAGAAAAATACAACCTTCCAAGGCTGACCCAGGAAGAAACAGAAAATCTGAATAGACCAATTACCAGCAAAGAAATTGAACTGGTAATCAAAAAACTACCTAAGAACAAAACACCTGGACCAGATGGTTTCACTGCTGAATTTTATCAAACATTTAGTGAAGACCTAATACTCATCCTCATTAAAGTTTTCCAAAAAGTAGAAGAGGAGGGAATACTCCCAAACTCATTCTATGAGGCCAACATCACTCTAATACCAAAACCAGGCAAAGACACCACAAAAAAAAGAAAACTACAGACCAATATCCCTGATGAACATAGATGCAAAAATACTCAACAAAATATTAGCAAACCGAATTCAAAAATACATCAAAAAGATCATCCATCATGATCAAGTGGGATTCATCCCAGGGATGCAAGGATGGTACAATATTCGAAAATCCATCAACATCATCCATCACATCAACAAAAAGATTGACAGAAACCACATGATCATCTCCATAGATGCTGAAAAGCATTTGAGAAAATTCAACCTTCATTCATGATAAAAACTCTCAACAAAATGGGTATAGAAGGCAAGTATCTCAACATAATAAAGGTCATATATGACAAACCCATACACAAAAGTAAATTCAAAATGGATCGAAGACCTGAATGTAAGTCACGAAACCATAAAACTCTTAGAAAAAAAATATAGGCAAAAATCTCTTGGACATAAACATGAGCAACTTCTTCATGAACATATATCCCTGAGCAAGGGAAACAAAAGCAAAAATGAGTAAGTGGGACTATATCAAACTAAAAAGCTTCTGTACAGCAAAGGATACCATCAGTAGAACAAAAAGACATCCTACAGTATGGGAGAATATATTCATAAATGACATATCCAGTAAGGGGTTGACATCCAAATTAAATAAAGAGTTCACGAACCTCAACAAACAAAAAGCAAATAAGCCAATTAAAAATGGGCAGAAGAGCTGAAAAGATACTTCTCCAAAGAAGAAATTCAGATGGCCAACAGGCACATAAAAAGATGCTCCACATCACTAGTCATCAGAGAAATGCAGATTAAAACCACAATGAGATATCACCTCACACCAGTGAGGATGGCCAACATCCAAAACACAAACAACAACAAATGTTGGTGAGGATGTGGAGAAAAGGGAACCCTCCTATACTGCTGGTAGGAATGTAAATTAGTACAACCATTGTGGAAGGCAGTATCGAGGTTCCTCAAAAAACTCAGAAGAGAACTACCATTTGACCCAGGAATTCCACTCCTAGGAATTTATCCTAAATATGCAGCAGCCCATTTTGAAAAAGACATATGCACCCCTATGTTTATTGCAGCACTATTTACAATAGGCAAGAAATGGAAGCAACCTAAGTGTCCATCAGTAGATGAATGAATGGATAAAGTAGAAGTGGTATATATATATATATATACACAATGGAATATTATTCAGCCATTAGAAGAAAACAAATCCTACCATTTGCAACAACATAGATGGAGCTAGAGGTTAATATGCTCAGTGAAATAAGCCAGGCAGAGAAAGACAAGTATCAAATGATTTCACTCATCTGTAGAGTATAAGAACAAAGAAAAAACTGAAGGAACAAAACAGCAGCAGACTCACAGAACCCAAGAATGGACTAACAGTTACCAAAGGGAAAGGGACTGGGGAAGATGGGTGGGAACGGAGTGATAAGGGGGAAAATGGCTATTAAAATTAGCACACATAATGTAGTAGGGATGGGGGGATACAGGGAAGGCAGTATAACACAGAGAAGACAAGTAGTGATTCTATAACATCGTACTACACTGATGAACTGCAATGGGGTATGTGGTGGGGACTTGATAATTGGGGGAGTCTAGTAACCATAATGTTGCTCATGTAATTGTATATTAATAATAGCAAAAAAAACTGTGAGAAATAAATTCCTGTTGTTTATAAGCTACCCAATCTATGGTACTTTTTTATAGGTACCTGAAGTAAGACATGGAGGTTAGAGGGGGAAAAATTAGAGGAAAGTAATTAGAAGCGGTGTGGAAATCCCGGTGGGTATACAGAAAACACAGCATAACCTGGAACAAGAGGAGGGAACAGGTAGGCATTTGTTTTTGCAGAGTTGGCCTTTATATCCATGAAGTCATTGCAGTTACCTACTGTGAAATGCTGGGACACACAGAAGTCTATACACAGATTCTGTCTATACACATACACGTTTTTCTCTTGTGGCCTTAAATGCCTGCCTACTGTATTTCCCTCAATATACTTGAAAAGAAAGTCACTCTGACAATAATTGCTCCTCAAGGAAGTCTACAGGAAACTCAGAAATGCAACTCCACAAAAGTCAGGTCCAGTTCTAGAAAGATCTGGGCTTCCAGTAGCTGACTTGAGTTTGAATCAAGAGTCTTCTACTTATAACCGTTAGGATCTTGATCAAGTTACCTCACTGTTCTGAACTTATCTATTCATTAGTGAAAACGACATAATAACACTGACCACACAGACATGCTGTAAAAATCAGATGGAATCCTGAATCTTTATTATAAAGGTCTAAAAGGGTTTGGCACATAACAGATACACCCCATAGGCTGGAGAGGGAGTGCAATTTACTTTAAAGTGCTACAATAAATTCTAATTAACAGTTCTCTATCCAACTTTCTTATTAGCTGATAAGCAACTGGAGGATAAGAATCACGTGACCATATTCTTGCTTGACCCAGAGGAACCACTCAGGAAACCTCTGTAACGTGAGGGAAAGAGTGAATGAACAAAGGGATGAAAGCTCCACCTCCATAACCTGTACAGCACTGTATATACTGTGCTCATAAATTTAAATTCTGGGTTCAAATAATTAAAAGGTAACTCCCCAGCAATTCTCTGAGAAAACCAATGGTACCATGGGGGCAGCTTAGGAACTGATCTTAGCTTCCCTTACCCTATACCTCCCTCAATAAAAATGACTTCAATAAGACAGAGAAGAGCACCTGGAGAGAAGGATGGCTAAGGTCCAGTTGGAAATCAGCTTCAGCATCTGGATGCAGTAAGTGTAAGCGGTATTCACGGGAAATTTTTGGGCAAAAAGCACTGGTTTTTGCACAACTATCCTGGAGAGAGTACTGACAAGCACAAGAAGGTCCTTGATGGGTGCTTGACTGATACAGCTGCAATCAAACATTTGTGGGATGGGGGTATGTGCCCTTCTAAGAAGAAATAAATATCAGTGGCCCAAGCTTGGAGTGGAAAAATTGCATCCAAATCTCAGTCAGATAAAACTGCAAGGGCTCTAGAGCCAGAAAAGGTCCTATCCTATTTTTTCCTTCATTCTGAAGCTAACCAGATGGGAGATTTTTTTCTTAAGGACCAATATATTAACATACTTGGAATGAAGGATTTGCTTTGTGATGGAAAATCTGCATTTTATTGTAAAAATGAGACAAAATATGTTTTTTTCAAATCTAGAGCTTAGGTAACTGTTTCTTTTTCTCTTTCCCCTCCTTTCTTTCCCTCTCCTTTGCCTTTCTCTTCTCTTCTGATTTAGGTGTTGTACCTATGACTGATTTTGGACTACACTGTGGACAACATAATACCAGAGCAGACACTTTCAGACATGGCTTATCACAGAAGATGTGCATTTTCCACAAAGAACAAAAAGATGGGACTTTCTCTTACCATGTCCTATAAGACAACAAGGTACTGTAACCAGAAACCAGAATTTACAGAAGAATAAATGAGAAGAAGCAATTGGAAAGGAAAGGTGAATGGTGAAAAGGCCATCTGATGGTGCTCTGGGAATCTCCCTGGGCAGCACTTGCTACCCTGGGTTTCAATTCCTCACCTGTAAAACATGGCCTAAAACTATAACCAGCACACAGGGGTGCTGAGAGGACTAAATGAGAGAGTATATAAAAAGCTTTTGAAATGAGACAGGGAAGTAAGCCTTTAAAATAAATATTAGGCATTGTGATTATTATGCATGTCATTCAAGGACTAACAAGATTATGTATATAAACCCTCGCAACAGCAACACACACAAAATAAGATATGATTTTTATTATTATTACTAATGCCATCACTATTGTTATTCTTATTTTATCTTTTTATTTTAGAGGTGGTTTCTGTCTCTTTGCTTGGCCTCTCTGGACTGATGCTTTATTGGAGAGTTTGTTTTGTTTTTGATTCAGATTTTACTCCATTATGTCAGCTTTTGGATTTCCCAAGCTTTCATTCTCTGTGACCAATGGGTCAGTCATGTTCTATCATTATATCCAATGAAACTATATACCTAGAATTCCCCAAAGTAGAACTCAAAATGCAATGACTGGTTGATACTGCAAAATCAACTAACTAGATAAAGGCCAAAAATTCCCATGACTCCTGTCAAAAAACATAGTATGCTATTATGAAGATTTTATTAATGTCAAAAAAGAGGTCACATTTTTTATTTAAATTCAGGCTCATGAAACTGCATAACCAATCCACAAAGACACATCATAATGTTTGGGCAAAGGATGCTTATATCCATAGCAACAGAGCAAACTGAGCCAAATTCTGTGAACTGCATTTCCAGACTGACACAGATGTTCAATTTGCATACTAAGTCTCTGGAAACCTGTTGATGGACAGCTTCACGGACAATGCATCCTGTACAAAGAGTTGGTTTACTGGGTCATTAGCCTTGTTAGAAAAGCCTCTGGGTTGTGTCATCTGTGAATTCTGGGTCTGTTAAGGGTGATTATGCCATGACTTGGGACTGAAAGGTCTATATTTCAATAATGAGTTTTCAAAGTATCACAGAAAGGGAATGGATATTTCAGTTAAAAGCTGTGTAAACACAGTTATGAGTAGGAGAATGTATAGCTCCAGACCCCCTGTGCCTTAAGCATACAGTGATGTCTTCTTCTCAACTTTTTTAGCACTGGTTATTAAGACCAATCTGATGTTATTTTCTCCTTAAAACCAGGAACTGATGGTGGTCTAATTCATTTAATTCATCTCTGTAGACTGGCACAAGGGCAAGGACACAGAATCTAGCCATTCACCTATGCTTCCACTGACCTTGAAAGAGAATTTGAGGCAGCAAGTCTAAAACAGCAATACACTAAGAAACGGAAACTAACGGTTGTTGTCTGCATACACATCCAGCTTTGGATCACTTTTAATTTGGCTGAACATTTAGAAGAATTGGTAGGAAAATCAGACCATAAACAGATGATTTCGATGTAATATAGTAAATATGAGGTTAGATAACTGAGCCTAGGTCTCATTTTACCTTGCCTTCCACATATAATCCCTCTAAGGCCTGCTGATCTCTTGACCTCAGTTCTCAGTCATTAATGCCACACATTCAAGCCTCCATGCCCTTTTGTCTGAGCGCTAACCTACTAAACTAGTCTCCCTCCCTCTAGCCATGCACCCTCAGGCCACCTTCCTCACTGCTGCCAGCCAGAGTTTCTACAACTCAGATGTGAATATGTCCATTCACTCTTCCAACCTTTCACTGGGCTCCCTTGGTCTACAAGATAAAGTTCAATTCCTCATCATGTTTTACAGGGATGGCTTATGATGTGGTTCCTGCCCAGCTCTCTAACTTTTAGTGCAAATCATTCTTCTAGGAGGGGTTTATGCCACGGCTGAAATACTGGACTATTTGCAACTACCTCAAATATGCTTTGTTGTTTTTCACACCTGTGTCTTTGTTCCTGCCCCGGTTTTCCTGCCTAGAAAAGTGACTCTGCCCTTGTTTGCCTAGTTTGTCCTAGGCAAAAAGATCTTAAGAGATATTTATTTTTTAACATTCAGTATAAATGCCTTTTCCCCTGCGAAGACTTTCTTAACTTAGTTTGGTGCTGACTCTATGCCTTGTACCTCTTGTGTCTTACTCATCTCACTTTAGTGAATCTTCTACCTTCCCTATTAGACAACCCCATGGATTCAATGCATTTTTATCAAGCACGGTCTATGACCCAGACACCAAGCTGGATACAAAGACAAGTATGATATGGTCCTTGCCTTTAAGTAGCTCATAGATTTCTGAAAAAAATAGATCAAGAAACCACACAGATAATAGAATGTGACAAGAAGTGGAGTAGTGTCTTTAAGAACAATTAAATGATCAAGGTGTCTGAGCAGGGAAAGCAGCAGATACAAAGACACAGAGGAGTGGGATAACATAATGCCATGAGTAGGGTAATCGAGTCTTAGTGACAAGTGCATATGTGGGACTGGAGAAGACAGACTACCAAGGGTATGATTTGCCCAGAAAATGATCTGGATTATGTTCCAAGGGCTGTGGAGTATGATGGAAGCATTTGAGCTGGAACATAACGTGGTCCTTTTCACAAAGTAGAATATCATTCTGGTTACCATGAGAAAAATGCAATGTCGTCAGTTAGAGAGGAGATGGGTTAGTCACCATTGCTTGGACCAACATGTTCCTTTGGCAAACACAGGCTGCATATGTACCATATGTTAGGCCCTACACTAAGAGAAAGTTAATTCTGATTTAGGAGCCTGCAAAGTCTTCCAGTTACTGTGTATATGGGGAGTATGACAAAATGAACTAGTCAAGGGTGGAAAAACATTAAAGACCAGACTAAGAAAAGTGTCAACTTACCAATTTTCCAGTAACACTTTGACCGCCTTCATTCAGCCAGAACCCAGGGACCATGGCTGAGAAATAAGGGCCCCAGACACCTGGTACAAAAATTGGGTCTTTGCTAATCTGGAAAGAGAGAAAAAGTACATGAAAATATTGACCCTCAGGGTAGAAGAAGCCTATCCTCTTCCTTATGATGTTTGTATAACCATGGAATTCAGCTTTTTATTAAAAACTTCTTAAGGTGGGGAAGTCACTCCCTCCTAAGGAAGAGCATGGCTTTGTCTTTGGAAATTTTTCCGATAAATTCACTTAGATGTCAGGGTAGCAAAAGAGATCATTTTGGAAAGTAACTGAGGAGACACTTCCCTGCTGGCTCCCTTTCTGTATTAGACTGATTGTAAAAATGGCCCCCATTTTCCACCCCTTCCCTTTATTCACCTGCTTTGCACCACAACTTTCTATCTCCTCTCATAGAGGTGAGGTTCCCACCCCTTAAATCTGGGTCAGCTTTGTGACTTGTTTTGGCCAACAGAATGAGGTGGAAGGGACACTGCCAGTTTTCCAGGCCTAGGCCTCAAGCCTCAAGAGGACCACTGCTTCTACTCTTCTACCTGTGCCATGAGAACATGCCCAGGCTAGCCCCATGGACAGAAAGATGTGCAACAGAGCTGAGTTAGCCCACTTGTCATAGGTGATGTTTCACCTGCATGAGAGAGCCCACACAAGATAAGCAAATCATCCTAGTTGACCAGCTCACAAGCCCAGATCACCAGAACCATCTAGCCAATTGGCATATTTGTGAACAAAATATGTGTCTTGTTCTGTGTAGCTATGATTTTGTGTTTACTCCCTAGTACGTTTGTGGTAACAAATAGCTGATACACTTTCTGGCCACCTTACAGCATCCATCTGCCCCCATTGGGTGCTGGGGACACAGAGATTAATCAGAGTTTCTGTCTGCAAGAGTTTCCCATCTAGACAGACACTCTGAGTAAACAGACAAGTAGCATCCAGTGCAGTATGGTAAAGACAAAACATGGGACATTGCAGAGGGACACAGGAGGTGAGGAGTGAAATGGTCCACAAACAGCTTCATGGAGAATGGGACATAAGCTTAGACTGGTAAGATTCAGCCAGACGAAGTGGAACAGGCATTCTGAGCCAAAGGAGCAGCTTGAACAAAGACGTGTAGGTGAGAGAGAAATGCTCTGAGTATTCAGGATGCTAGAACGTTTTTTGTGTGTTTGTTTTGTGGTAGCAGACCATGGAAGCCCTTTTAGGTGTTAGGAAAATATATCAGGAGATGAGCCAGGACAGGCAAGGATGGGCCCTGTGTCCTCTCATCTGGAATGGCAACACATTTCTCATACGTCCAACAGGAATGGATGCTGAAGTCGTATTTATGGTTGTGGAAAGGTGAAGTTAGAAGGTAGGGAGGAAAAGGGAGTTAGATACACAAGGTCTACTCCTGCATATCTCAGTGCTGGGTAGAGAATCATCCATTCATTTACTCTACAAATATTTATTCAGCCCTTACTATGTACTTGGTGATAAGCCAGGTGCTGGGAATACAGAAATAAAGTGAATATCCATAATTTCTGCCCTCATGAAACTTAGGGTCTAGCATTTCAGCACAGGGACAAACCTTTAAATTTCTTGACTCGATCTATTCTGGTTCCCTTCTCACTAATGAGTCCTCAGATCAGTATGATTTCCAACTTCCCATACAGGAACGAGGTGAGGGAAGGCAAGCAAACTACACAACATTGCCAACATTAAATTTTGTAAAAGGAAGATAATTTACAAAAAAGGAACATTTAACACCTAAAATAGGAAAAATAATCCCAAAGAAAAAAGGATTTCTGCAAGAAAAGACAGTTCAGCTTATACTGACAAATCATTCGTCTCCTTATTGGTTTAACAGATGTTTCCAGAATTCCTATTGTGATCCAAATCTGTGCCCGGCTCAGAGGATATATGTTAAACAAAAGAGCACATTTCCTGTCCTCAAGGAGCAGGCCCTGTCAAGAGGGATGGGGGGTTAGGCTGAGCAATCATCTGGGTTTGGCCAGGATTCTCCGAGGTTTAGCACTGAAAGTCCTGCGTCCTGGAGAGCCTTCTGTCCTAGGCAAACTGGGACAATTAAGTACTCACCCTGAGATAGATATTACTCAAATCATCACATGAATCTATAATTACAAACTGAAATAAGTAAATGAAAGAAAATCCAAAGGTACTGTAAGAGCATACAAGTGAGGTATTGAAGCTAGTCTAGAGGTCAGGGAAGGCTTTTTTGAGGAGGTGATATTGAATTAAGATGTAAAACATACATAGAAATTATTCAGGTGGGTGAGAGGGTTTGTGTGTGTTTGTATACAATATGTAAAGTGTTACAGCCAGAAGGCACACCCACTAAATGGTCTTTATTTTTGTCACTTTGTCATTGCCCATGAACATTTTATCAAATTCCAATCTTAGAAACTACTCCCTAACCTGTATTCCAGACCTGCTTTGGTGTGAAGAAGACAGTCCTCTTCACAACCACTTAGGACCCAGGGTTTGGACAGGTAGATAGATACCCATCAAAATCAAATTAGCTCAGAGAAGGGAAAAAGATAGCAGTGTGAGAAGTGAGGCAGAAACCTCCTCCCCCCAAACACATAACATGAAATACAGCAAATACAACTAATCCTTAAGGAGCAACTTGAAGACTGCAGAACAGACTGCATACACCTGGGGAAAAGAGAAGACCTCATAGAAAAGGGTAAAGTAGCAAAGCCACATTCCAGTGGGACCCAAGGCCTCCCCCAACCATAGCTCATAAGTGGGAAGAAGAGAAATGGAGGGGGGAGGGAGTAGAAGCCCAGGACTGCTAAACACCCAGTCCTGGAGATCTGCTCCAGGAGCACACACTCACATTACATGGTGCTCTGCAGCTTAGTGGGATTGGAAAGCAAAGACGGTTGAATGTTTTGAGAGACTGAGATTCCAGCCACTTGTGGAGAACAGGTACCCACAACTGACTGCTATGGGACAGAAGAAAGGTGGGCACTTTTTGAAAGACTTCCCACAGTGAGAGGGGTGCTAAAGGAGCAAGGATTACACAGAGCTTGCTGCTCAGGAGAAAGAACAGGTGGACAAAATTGTCCCAGCACACTCAGCCCAGCAGTTGGGAACCTACAGGAGCTTCAGGTGCTCCATTCCCCTTGCTGGCAGCATAGCCCCAAGCCCCCCACTGCAATATGTAGCCTGCTGCTCCTTCCTCCCAGCAGGCACTGGTCTACACAACTGCTGTCCCCACCATCACGCCAGCCAGCTAACAGGTGACCTTGCCTATGGCAACCGCAGGGGTGTAATGCAGAGGCTCCTCCCTGCAGTCTTGGCCTACTAGACCTGGCAGTGGAGGCAGGCACTGCAGCTGGGAAGCAGGAAAGAGCTCTTTCCTCCTGGCAGGGGCTGGTGCCAGGCGCCTGTGACACCCACCATTGCTCCATGCACTAAGGAGCTCCAGAGAGTAGAGCTTCTGGGCACTAGAGGGCGCCGCCTACAAAAAGTTATTATTCCATAGTAATCATCAGAAATATGAAACGGCAAGAGAAATGTTGTACAAACAAGATTCCAACAAACACCAGAAAGAGGGCTAAGTGAAACTGAAATCACCAATCTCCCTGATAAAGATTTCAAAATAAAAATCATAAACATGATCACAAAGCTACAGAAAAATATTCAAGATCTCAGGGAGAACTTCAAGAAAGAGAGAGAAACTTTGAAAAATACAGTATCTGAAATGAAACATACAATGGAGGGATTTAAAATTAGATTAGATGAGGTAGAGACAGTAAATTAAATAGAAATTAGAGAACAGAAAACAAAGAAGCTGAGGCACAATTCAATTTCATTGTTGGTAACTGGTCTGTTTAGATTTCTTGTTTCTTTTTGCATCAGTCTTGGAAGGTATTTTTCTAGAAAGTTGTTGTCCATTTCTTCTAGATTATCCAATTTGTTAGCACATAATTTTTCATAGTATTTTCTAATAATTCTTTGTGTCTCTGGTGTCCATGGTGATTTTTCCTTTCTCATTTCTGATTCTGTTTATGTGTGTAGACTCTCGTTTTTTCTTTGATAAGTCTGGCTAGGGGTTTATCTGTTGTGCTTATCATTTCAAGACCAGCTCCTGGTTTCATTGATTCTTTTTATTGTTTTATTCTTCTCAAATTTATTTATTTCTGCTCTGATCTTTATTATGTCCCTCCTTCTATTAACCTTGGACCTCATTTGTTGTTCTTTTTCTAGTTTCATTAATTTCATTGCTGAAATTTTATCAAACATTCAGAGAATACCTAATACTCATCCTCCTCAAAGTTTTCCAAAAAGTAGAAGAGAATTGAATAATTTCTAACTCATTCTATGAGGCCAGCATCACTCTAATAAACTACAAGATACTCATGAGAGAAATTAAAGGCCACATGAATAAATGGAAATACATCCTGTGCTCATAGATAGGAAAAATTAATATTGTCAAAATGGTCATCCTGCCTAAAGCAATCTACAGAGTGAATGCAATCCCTATCAAAATACCAACAGCATTCTTCAATGAACTAGAATAGCTCTAAAATTCATATGGAACCATGCAAGACCCTGAATAGCCAAAGCAATCCTGAGAAGGAAGAATAAAGCTGGGGGGATTATGCTCCCCAACTTCAAGGTCTACTACATAGTCACAGTAATCAAAACAATTTGGTACTGGCACAAGAACAGACCCATAGATCAGTGGAACAGAATAGAAAGCCCAGATATAAACCCACACAATACAGCCAGTTAATATACAATAAAGGAGCCATGGGTATACGATGAGGAAATAACAGCCTCTTCAACAACTGGTGTTGGCAAAGTTGGACAGCTACATGTAAGAAAATTAAACTGGATTATTGTCTGACTCCATACACAAAAGTAAACTCAAAATGGATCAAAGATCTGAATGCAAGTCATGAAACCATAGAACTCATAGAAGAAAACATAGGCAAAATTCTCATGAATATAAACATGAGCAACTTTTTTACTGAACACATCTCCTCAGGCAAGGGAAACAAAAGCAAAAATTAAATGGGACTACATCAAACTAAGAAGTTTCTGTACAGAAAAGGACACCATCAGCAAAACAAAAAGGCATCCTATGGGATATATTTGTAAATGACTTATCTGATAAGGCGTTAAGATTCAAAATATATAAAGAACTCACACATCTCAACACCCAAAAAGCAAATAACCCGATTAAAAAATGGGCAGAGGATCTGAACACATACTTCTCCAAAGAAGAAATTCAGATGGCCTATAGGCACATGAAAAGATGCTCCACATCACTAATTATTAGGGAAATGCAAACAAAAACCAGAATGAGATATCACCTCACAACAGTTAGGATGGCCAACATCAAAAAGACAGGACCAACAAATGCTGGTGAGGATGCAGAGAAAGGGGAACCCCCTACACTGTTGGTGGGAATGTAAATTAGTTCAACCATTGTGGGAAGCAATATGGAGGTTCCTCAAAAAGCTAAAAATAGAAATACCATTTAACCCAGGAATTCCAATCCTAGGAATTTACCTGAAGAAAACAAGATCCCTGATTCAAAAAGACATATGCATTCTTATGTTTATCACAGCACTATTTACAATAGCCAAGATATGGAAGCAACCTAAGTGTCCTTCAGTAGATGAATGGATAAAGAAGATGTGGTACAATATACACAATGGAATATTATTCAGCCATAAAAAGAAAACAAATCCTACCATTTGCAACAACATGGATGGAGCTATAGGGTATATTAAGCTCACTGAAGTAAGCCAGGTGGAGAAAGACAAGTGCCAGACGATTTCACTCATTTGTGGAGTATAACAACAAAGCAAAACTGAAGGAACAAACCAGCAGCAGACTCACAGACTCCAAGAAGGGACTGGCAGTTACCAAAAGAAAGGGAATGGGGAGGGAGGGAGAAGGGGATTAAGGGTCATTATGTGTATAATATGGGTGTGGGGTGTGGGGAAGGCAGTATAGCACAGAGAAGACAAGTAAGTGACTCTATAGCATCTTAGTATGATGATGGACAGTGGCTGCAATGGGGTGTGTGGGGGGACTTGATAATATGGGTGAATGATGAAACCACAATGTTGCTCATGTGAAACCTTCATAAGATAATAATTCAAAATACCTTAATACAAAAAAAATCAAATCATTTCTTTTCAGGTCCTTTCCCTTCCAGAACTCTTAACCCCATTTGATACACACGTCTCAGAGAGGTTGTCTAAGTTGTCCATGGTCACACCGTTGGTAATTGGTCAAAATGGGATTTGGACCAAGGCAGATGTCAACCTCAAAACACTATGTTTTTTTTCCTTTAAATTGCTTAGGAAGGTTATACATCATCCCACACACACACTTCCTCCCTTCCCCAATCTCACAATCTCAGCGTTTACTGCACCAGCTGCAAAAGACCTCCCTTACAGGACTGTGGGTCTGCGGGAGAGAAAGCTTTGCGTCGACTCTTAACTTGTGTTCACTCATTTGGAATGACATCCTGATTAAAGCAAAGAAACAAAGATATAGAAGTATATTTGCCAGGTCACTTCCAATCACTCCCAAACCCTGTACTCTTGTAGAAAATGAGTAACAGTTTGTTTTGAGAGAGGAAAAAAATAACGCACGTTTGTATATTTATGTGTGCTTTAATTCTTTGCCAAAACCTAAATACTTAAAAACATTTTTGTGACCTTTCCTTGCTGATGGCTATCTTGGCATGGAGGCTGCTCTATTACCCAAAAAGGAGGGAGTTCATTTTACTCCTCTGATGACAGGTGTCTGTACAGGACATTGAATTCCTAGTAATAATGGTGCTGCTGGCAGTAGCAGCGGCTGCTCAGATTTCTTACTTAATAAAGGCCTTGTTTCAAGCACATTACAGGAGTTAAATTACTTAATCTTTATAAAAGCCCTAAGGGAAGATTCTATCATTAGGCCTATTGTATAGAGATGTAAATTGAGGCAGAAAGAGTTAACTAACATGTCCAAGGTTATAAAAACACAAGCTTAAAAGTCAACACATAGTACAGGTTATATATTTATATATTTGAAGGATGGGTATATTTTTGTATCGACATACCCTACTGCTTGTCAAAAATTCCAGTTTTAAAAAGCTGTGGTTGGGAAAAAGCCTCAGTGAAACCATCCTCTAAGTCAAGCAATAATAATAATAAGTAATAATATAGAAATAAGAATAATCATAAGACATAATAATAAAATAGTAATTGCTAACAGCTCTCATGGATTATGTGCCAAAGACTCTTTTCAGCTCTTTATAGATAGTATCACTTTAATAGTCATGATAACCCAGTGAGATAGGTCCTATTATTGTACTTACTCCACAAAGGGAGACATCTAAACTGAAGAAGGTCAAATAGCTGGTGAATAGGGGTAATTTTAGGATCCAAACTATGAACTACCAATTCATTCCCCTCTCTAGACCTTACTCTCTTCACCTATACAATAAACAGACTGGAGTAGAGATGTTTAATATTTAAGATTCCATAATGTTGAGTCCTTCTTCCCAGCTGCCCATCCAGAACCCTCCGGCATGCTATTTCCACACAGACTCTGCCCTCGCATGGCCTGGGGCTCCTGGGACTGCACCAGGTGGTCTCTTGAGTACCCACTTTATTCTGCTAACCCTCTAACCTGTGGTCAAGATTACTGGAGGTATAGTGAGTACTTGACTGACAACTTCTTGGGTTGTAGTTAATGGCTACTATCTGTAATATCTTACATTAGCTGAGTACATATTCACTAAATACTTATTGGGTACAGACTGTTTTCAACATGAAAAGATACAGAACGATGGGCATCACAGCCATGCTGTCCTCCTGAGTTTATGATCCAGTGGGAGTTGAAGTGCAAGATGGATTGGGGGTAACTCTGGATGCTACCTGACTTGGGAGTCTACATATGCCTTCAGACTTATAATCTCCCTCACAGTATATGGAGTCAGACATGTGCAGCCCAATTTACAGCTGAAGACAGAGGCAATCTACCCAGGATCATAAGGATCAGAGGTGGCAGAGCAGAGATTAGAAGCCTGTCTCCACAGTCTCCCTCTGTTCACGTCTGGCTCCACTGGCTAACTTTCATCTAAGACTATGCTACTGTCAGCTGAGTTTCCCTGCAGTGATAACAGCCAGGAGCCTGCTCACACCTCTTTCTGGGAGAGATGACTGGGCTGAGAGCAGGGAGCTGCTCCAGCAACTTCCAGTTCTGCTTTGCTTCCACCCCATCATCCAGGGGTTGGCCTAACTAAGCCTCTGGCAGGGGCAAGAGGCAGGCTCCAGGCGCCAGTGGTCCTGGGAGGGAACAGGAGGTTTTGTTTTGAGTGCCTCCAGCCAGGTTGGGAATTTTAGAGGGTAGCCGCAGGCATGTGTGGGACTGGGTATTTCCGTGGTGGCTCATCTCTCCCTCTAAATGGACTGTACTATCGTCTTACTAGAAAAAAGCCATTTTTACACATTCCAGTCAACTCCCAGCTCACTACACAGTACAGAAAAGAGCACAGAGAATTCTGTTTATGAATTGGGGCTCTTAGCATTCATCTCTATTTTTGAACTTCTCAAGATTAAATTGTAATGAGTTCTTTGCCTTTCCTATGAAAACAGTGAGAAACCATGTCTTTTCTTAAAGGCAGTGAATATGATTTAGTAATATGAGCATAGATCTTGGAGTCCTCAAACCTGGACAATTCTGGATAGGTCGTTTATTCACCATGTGCTTTTGCATCTCTTTGGGACTCAGTTTCCTCATCTGTAAATGGAGATAAGTCTCCCCTGCTACAGAACTCTGGGCTATTTCCTAAGTGGTATAATGTATATAAAGATCATAAGGTGCCCTTAAGGAATGAGAAACAACAGACGGTATGTATAATTCTACTACTTTATGAAACAGTGGAAAGATCTGGAGCTCAACATCCTGGGTTCAGGTTCAGGCTTTACTCCTTCTGAGCTCTCTCTTTGGTGGGCTTTTCTTTCTTTTTCTTCTGGATTCTCTCCCCTGTGTTAGTGTCACTCACCCTATTTCCTGAGGTCAGTCTATCCACTCCCATGTGGATACTAAAGTTCTATTCCAGACTCCGGTCTTGCTCTTCAATTCCATATTGGACACTTGACCTGGATGTCTAACCAACATGTCAAAACAGACCTCACCATCCTGTCCCCAGGGGATGGTCTTGTTCTGGGATCCCCGTATCAGTGACTGGTACCCTATTTACCCAACCACTGAGAGACCATTCTTTACTTCTTAACATATTCACCTTTCTCCTTGCCCCACAGTAAGTCACGTGTACTATCAACTCTATTTTTCAAACACAGGCCTTTCTTGCCATTGTCACTACATCAGTTCAGTCCTTTATCATCTCTTGCTCGGATTACTGCAACAGCAATTAATCTGGTTTCCCTGCTTCAAATATAGTCCTCCAATCTTCACCCCAAAAGCCTTGCTTTAAGACTCCAACTTCCATATCTCCAACACAAAGAACTTTCTAATACACAAACCTAATTATTTAATTTCCCTAACTTAATTCATTTAGAAGTTCCATGACATATGAGTCCCTTCTGATCTGGCTTTTATCTATCTGTCTGGCCTAATCACATATGTTATCATTTCCCCATCATTTTTACTATAACAAGCCCATCACTGCCTAGAAATTTGCCATATGCCTTTTTCTCTCTCATCTCTATGTCTTCATAAGCCCTTCCCTGCCTTAAAGACATTCCCTGTCACCTTGCCCTGGCTAACTCTTACATGTCCTTTTTTAAGACTCAGCCCAATATAATCTGTCCTGGGAAGCCTTCTCTAAACTTTAACCCCCCTGTATCTTCCCTTAACTCTCTGTACTTCCATATTGAAGGCTGTCATTACACATGTTATATGTGTAATGTATATACCTATACCTATAAGTACATATATTTTGTGTACTTAATATGCTTTATAAACTAAATGACAACATAAATGCAGGATATGACTAAATTATTATTAAGATAATGATGTCACTGATACTAAGAGCAGCAATAGACTAGAACACATCTAATCACCTGTAAATGGCACATAGTTAATAAAGGTCAGGCTTGGCAGATTTTCCTCTCCTCTATTTGGAGGTTACCAAAAGGTTAGGAGTCCTCCAGTTTAAGAGTTTGCCCTTCCTAGAAATCTAATCCCTTTATTTCAGTTTGAGCAAAACAAAAACACATGGAACCCGTCCACAGATATCTCCAGGGGCTTAGCAGTTTGAGTGCCAGGGAGGAACCTGGGTGGGTCTGTGACCCAAGCAAACAGTCCCCAAATCTGGAATGGAGGGAGGCAGCCAAATGTCACCTGCAATGTCCTGAATTATTTGCAAAGTATTTTGGACTTCTTAAACCCCGAATTTCTCATTCTTCATCCTTCTGAAACTCCTACATCAGATCACAGTAGAAATTTAATCCATATGTTCCTCATCACATATACTTAACACACCCAAAGTTGTTTTGCAAGAGATTGAATAGCCAAGAAAATTTTGAGGCCTTCCTAAAATTTCCCCAAGCTTTCTCTCCCTTGAAGACAAGAGGCCACACTTGGCCTCCTCTATACAAATGCCTGACCGGCTCCAGTGAGCTCAGACTGGCTGTCAGCTTGGAAAGCTCTAAGAACTGTATGGCTCCAAAGATATAAAATCATATCTTGCATCTTTTTCACAGCCCAAACAAACAATCTGTCATGGGTAAACAATTATTGGTCTCTTCGGTGAGGGAGGGAGGCAGGGGAGGGAGGAGGAGGGGAGGCAGCTAATGAGAAGAGGGAGGGTGCTCTTTCTGGGCAATAGCCATCAGAGGGACCCTCCACTCTGTTGCTCCAAGGTCACATAGTGACTTGGACCCTAAGAGTCAGAGCCATATCTTCTATATCGTCACATTCCCCAAGAGTGAGCATAAGATTAATTATTACGTGGTTCTTAAATATGACCCAACTAATGGTCTCTTTTGATTACAGAAGAGAGGGAAAGCAGACTCCCCCTTACAGACTTTAGAGTTCCCCTGGAAAGCTGCCGAGGGCAGTCTCACAGCTGAGGCTGATCAGCAGATGTGGCCAAGCAGCTCGGGTCTTTTCCCTTGCAACAAGCCTGTGGCACCTGAAGCCTCTGTGCCTTGTCAGACATTTTCTCTTCCTGCCCTGCTCCAGATCAGTTTCTGAGTTTCCCTTGTTACGACCTTTTGCTTTGATACCACTGCTGGCCTCAGGTATTATCTCATAAATCTGATCACAGCCTTAGATTTTCTGGTTTGACTCTCAATGTTCTGTCTTGGCATGCTGTGTGACCTTGATCCTGGGGTGTTCATCTGAAAAATGGGGCAATGAGGACCTCTTTTACAGATGTGTAAAGATAAATGTGGCACAGACTATTATTGGCCTTGGTACAGTGCCGGTACATTCAGTGACCCAGGGAAATACAGCCTGTGTTAATATCATCACCTCCATACTGGCCAAGGTGAATTTCTTATTTATGGAGTAGATTACACATAGGCATTTAATTTTAAAAAGTAAGATCTGGTACCATTTACACTAATTCTAATGTAGGGTACAGAGGTTGTACAGGCTCTAGAGAAGAGAGAATAATAAAGAATCAATACTATCACTCAGATGGGCTAATTTCTATTTACAAGATCTGTCCCTGGGAATAAACTCAACTGGAGCTTTACCCTGTTAACAGCATATTGTGGAAAGGCAAAGAGGGCCTTGGCTGTATTATATCAGGGCCCCTTGAGTCTGAATTTCTATGCATATGCACCATTCACTGTCTTGCAGTAGTCTCCTGCAAAAAACCCACTCCTTCTCAGGATTACCTCAGGGGAATTTGGAATATGTCCATGCAAGTGTAGACCTGAAAAAACACCCATCTTCAGAACTCTATCTCCATTTTTGGCCTATATAAGATGAGAAAGCTAAATTGGCTGGACAGAATTAAAACCCATCCTCAGATACTTGGGTAGCCCCTCTGCTGAGTGACTGCAGAAGTATTTTAAACTGAGAAGTGTTTCTCAAACATTGGCTGAGGTGATTAAGGTGCAGGAGTTAACCCCGTACATCTTCTTTGTGACAAAAGAGACTGAGGATAGCATTAAAAAACAATGATGGTTGGCTGGGAGGAGATCAGGAGAGCACTAGAGAGAGAAACCCAATATTCTTGGGCTACCTAACACATGACCAGGGACGGCCTTAAGGGGCACATACACTACCATGTCCATGGCAGACAAGGAACATGGCCCTCATTACTGCCACTCTGGATCCTTCACCGGCCAGTGGGCCAACGAGCCACTGCAATCAGCTGGAAGGACCTGTACTGTGAAACTTCTCCGTCATTCCCATGTGGAGCACTTTCACATACGGCCCTCACCTAAGATGCTAGGCAAGCCTGGGTCACACCCAGTTTTGACTGAAAAGGGAACCTATCTACAGAGACATTAATTCAAGTTCCCAGGGCAGAGCAAGGTTTTAGAGTCAAATCTGACTTTAGAGTTCATGTGTTTACCAAGATACATTTTTTAAGAAAAAAGGTTATGAAAAGGAGAGGCAAGGCCACAGCAGGCAAACAGCACGTTCGACCACATTTGGTCTGGAGCTAACCAGCATCTCTTGCGCCCTGAGTAGAATATGTCCCTTGAAAATTTAATGGATATGATGGGATTTATTGAGAGACAGAGAGAGAAAAATCACACATTCCAGTGATATCTTTTCCTTCTTCTCTATATTCAACAGCATTTCTTTGAAAATGTTGAGGCTTATGTATAAAAAAAAGGAAAACACTTGTTTTTCTATTTAAGTGAGTTCTTATAAAGAAGAGATGGTCTGTATTTCAGAGGCATGCAGACTAAAAGACGAAAGTGCACTCTTAGGGAAAGTTGATCCAGGAGGGTTTGCCCTCTGCCTGGACTCTATAAAAGGCCATGCTAAGAGCTAAGATATGTAAACACTGTAGAACAATCAGAAACAAATGCAATGATGGCTTCAGAGGAACAGTGTTTAGTCCGTGGGCAACAGCCAGGAGGCAGCTTTTGTTACGAACAGATCATCTGCATGTGAAGCAGACCTGATTTTATCCCCTGGCTTAGGCAATCTAGAATATGACAATGTAGTGGGCCCATCTGGATTTCCTTAGGAAAAAGAAAAATGGTGGGGGTGGGGAGAGGAGGAGAAAAAGGAAAACCAGCAGCTATCTGTAAAACATATGACATAACGTAGGACAGTGTTCCAGTTCTGTGAGAGTGGTTTTAGACAGAGTTTCTGTGTTATGAACGAGTAATTTATATAGCTCAAAAAGTCACAGATGTCAATTATAATGGGTTTTTATTTTTTTAAAAACATTACCAATGAATTTAGGGGGAAAGAGGCAGGGAAGGCAGCTAACATTTGCCAAGCAGATTGATGACTGCTCTACACACTCTCATGTATAGTCTTCATGATATTATTGCCATTTCCTTTCTTTACAGGTGAAGAAACCATGGCTCGAAAAAGCACAAAGCCTTGTTCATAATCACACAGATGCCACATGCAGAATGGGGATCTGATCTGGATCTCAGTGACTCCAAAGGCCAGGCTCTTCCTACTATGCCTGGATGTCTCTTGGCTACTTGGAAACACAAAAGTCAGTGAACGTCAGGGGGTCAGTGGGACCAGCCCTTCCCCTTCCCAGGTGTTTTCACTATTGCTGTGGGTTTATAGAGTGGGGGTCCTCGGGCACAGGCAAGAGCATGGGCACTACGTACAGGCTCCCTGAATGAGCAAAGGAAAGCTGGTTTCTGCAGGTCCGTATGCGTCCCTAGGGTCCTGCCTCTCTTCTTCTCTCCATTCAGCATGCAGCAATCAGACAAGATTAAAGGGCACTGGCCTTAGGTCTAGCCTGGCTTTTAGGATGTGTGAATACTCTCTGTGACTGTACCCTCTGTGTTCAATATGGGCTTATTTGCCATTGGCCTCGCAATTTGAGAATTTGGCTCTCACCTGAGGAACAGATGTGAGTTAGGAGTGAGAGCTATTTTTCCACTTCACTGGCTTGCTCTCATAGGGTGGTGACTGAGTACTCAGCTATGGGAGGAGGGAACAACCCTCCACGCCTGCTCTGGGGGTGTGCTGGTTAATGAGGCCAGGGAGCTGCTGACACTGCTTCCTGGAGGCTGACGAGTGCCGTGGTTCAGCCAGGGCAGGAATCACAGCTCCACGCAACTAGTTACGAGACCCTGCTGAATCTTGGTTTCTTCCAACGTAAAAAGAGAAACAAGAATATTAGCCTTTCAGGATGTTCGGGAAGACCAGAGGTGATGTAGAGAAAGCCCTGACATGCTGCCTGCACAGAGTAAATAATCAACAAGTAAGAGCTGATTGTTTAACTATCTGCACTCTTATTTTTTTAAGCCAGGAAATGTTTAATCTACCTATTTCTGAGTTGAGAATACAGACTGGTGTGGTTGATCCGGGTAAGGTACAAATAACAGTGGTGCCAGTACATGGTGGGGACGGCTGAAGATACAGTAGGTTTTAGGTGGAAAAAATCTGGGTCTCATTTTTAGTGCCAGACCAAGAAGATTCTTGGCTCTCAATTTCTGTCCCTTGTGGGTTCATGGTAGAAGAGATACCTAATATTTACACTTGAGGCATTTCTGTTAATTGGGGCTCACTCACCTGTCAAGAGTTTACGTAACAGCTGCCTTCTAGCTATTAACTGAGCTCATGCATTGAAGCATCTGGTGTGGTTTCTGATAGCGCAGATGCCTAACATGGGAAAGAGAGGAGAATCCAGGAAGCATCAGAGGCCTGTTGACAATCAGGATTCTCCAGGACAGAGACACTCCACACATTCCTTCATCAAACATTTGATTGAGCACACACTCTGCGTCAGGCCCTGGGTAAATAGGCATGAAAAAGATACTTTCCTGGTCCTAGTGTTCAGTATAGTTAGGATGTCTGACGATTAATACAAGAACGGCAAAACATTCTGATAAGCACCTCAATAAAGGTTTATGTTGTTAGTACAACAATGGCTAGAAGGTGTTATGGCTTAGCTGGAATGTAGAATATATAGTATTAATAACAAAAATCATACCATGTTGAATTGGCCCATGCCATGAGCAAGGCTCTGTTAGTGACTTTACTTAAAATGTATTATGATCATTACAGGCTTGTAAGCTAGGTATCTTTACCCCCATTTTACAGACATAGGAACTGAAGCTTGAGGGTTTATGACTTGGTCCACGTAAGGAGCCATGGAGCAGGAATACAAAAAAACCCTTCAAACCTATGAGGGAAGGGCAGCAGAGGTCAGATCATGAAGGACCTTTCATGACATATTAAGGAGTGTAAATTTTTTTCTTGAAGACAATGGGAAATAATCCTATTTATGGTTTGGTTGCTTTGTAGCTAAAAGTCCATAAACCCACTTCCATCCCCCCTCAAGCATGTATTTGGGATTACCAGAGGCCAGACTTGCATAGCGGTTCATTTTGGTTTGTTCTGATTCACAACTGAATGCATAATAAATGATAATCATCTGTTATATTGCCCAAAAGTTCTGGTGGTCACAGGCTACGTAAGTATTCCACACAGAGCCAGGCCTTCCCTGGCCTTCTGGAGCCTTGAACCTCCAGATCAGCTTCATGGTATAAAAGTATGTGTGGTTTCCTCTACTTTGCTGACTCAACAGCTCTAGACTGGGAAGAGAGGCTTTGCCTCAAATACATTTCTCCAGAAAGTCCTTCACTGTCTCACCTCATTCTATCCATCTACTCTTTCCCAAGTCACCCTCTCTACTACCTTCTGTCCCTCCATGCTTTACATGTTCCAAGTCTGCTACTCTGACCCTGGACTGTTAAAACACCTGACCATTTCAAGAAGAAAAGCCAGTACATAAATGGTGATCCTTATTCATCTCAAAGAGGCAGGGAGCAATTATTAGGTACTTCAGAGCCACTTCTGTCCTGATTCAGGTAACATCTGGCCCAAGATCCTGCTCACTCATGACAGGTGCTACGGGCCTGGCATTTGAATTTAGTCTTCCAAATCCTGCCTCTCCCTGTCAACTTTTGCTTAGATGAACTCCACTAGTGCCCCTCACTCTGAAAATCTCGATGAGGAAAACCACCCAGAACTGGACTCAGTGAGGGTGTCAGTCGGGCACCCAATACCCTCCAGAGGGGCTTCTGCATGTGGTCAAAGGCAATGATGCTCTTCCAGTGAGGCCAAGCCCCATATCGAGTATGTTCCCCGTTAGACTTCCCTTCCTTCCAGCGCACTTCCGTGCCCCTAACATAGCTCCATGCTACGAAGGGTTTCCAGACAGCTGTCATGAATGATTACTGCTTTAACTAATCCTTGCGATATCTCCAGAAAGTATGAAAGATCATCTTTTTTTTTAGGAGAGCCAGGGAGACTTTTATTGAGAGATACAGTGAGAAGACAGACAGAGCTCCTGGCTCATGCCAGGAGGAGACAAGAGAGCCCAAGATCATCATTTTTTAGATAAAAAGATGGAGGCCCTGAAAAGTCAAATGAATCCCTCAAGTTTGCCTAGATAGAAAGCGCCAGTCTCAAAATTAAGACCCTTTTCATTTCTAAGGCCAGGGAGTTTTCTGCTGGCATAATATTGAGAAGGGATGTATATGATTTCAGAAGTCAGAAAATGCCCTTATATTCCCCCAAAGCCATAATCCTACTGGTCTCCTATAGGATGATATACCAGAGAGTGCCTCTCTCACTTACTTTAAAGCTTTGATTCTGTTAAAAAGATAGATGTTCACTTAGGGACACATTGTGTAGTCAGTTATATCATTCTGTAGAAGGACCCAGAAGCATTCTTTTTTTCCTTGGTGGCAGTGGAGAATGGACACTTTGAGTTCATTAGCATTGGGAGATGAGGCTCTCCTGCATATGCCATGCCAGACCTTTCTACAGAAGGTCTTGGTACAGCTCAACAACATCACCCAGGTATTAGGGACACCAACACATAGTCATGGCATTACGGGATGGTGGGCTCCTTTGGAACCTCAAGACTGGGAGGACCTTTAAGAATATCTTCAAGATGCCAAAAAGGTGAGCATTCACTACCACCACATCTCCAATGCTTATTTCACTTCACACTGGAATCCTGGTGAGTAATTGTTTCATTCAAAATTCAGGTTCGGACTAGGCACTTATGATACCAGCTCTCCAAGAATTCACAGCCACAGTGAGCAAGGAAGACATAAACACATGTAACAATAGAAGGGGAGAAAAATATACTGTGATGGAGGCATGTGCCATGGGAGCCCCACAGATATCCCACCTATGCAGTCTGAAAGCCTCCAGGAAGAAGGGAAGTCTGAGCTAAGATCTGAAGGTTAATTGGGAGTTAGACAGAAGAATGAGTGGAGGGAAAGGGTATTGCAGCAGAGGGAGAGAAGCTGAGGGAGAGGACACAGACAGTAAGTGTGTTTTTAGCAGGGCTGGAGGACAGAGAATGGGAAAAACAGTGCCACACTGGGCTAGAGAAGTCAACATGTGCCACGCAGTGCCGAGGATCACCAGAGCTGCTAAGGATTTAGAGTAATTACTGTAGGGTCACTGCAAAGGAGAAGAAAAATATGATTTGAACTTGTAGGAAATTTACCAGCCAAGACCTTTATCCAATCTGGGACTCGATTTTGTCATGTGTAAATAAGAGTACTGAATTAGATGGTCTTCAAAAGTTCCTTCTGGGTCTCCCATTCTGACTATTCAAATGCATGATCACAGCTATAGAAATGTTTTCCAAGCTGCTACAGAGTGGGTACCTAAACATCACAAATGGGTGACTGAAAGATTCTTAAGCTCCAATGAAGAAGAAAGGACATAGAACGTGGCTTCAAGTGACTGGAATTCAAAGCTAGACCTGCTATTTACTAACCATATGACTGGGTAAATCACGTACATGCCCCTTCTTTCATCAATAACACAAGGGTAACAATGCTTTTAGGGTTAAGAAATAAAGAACACCAAATATTTCAAAATACCTGGCCCATAAGCAATTATTCAACAAATTTCCACTATTAATTGGGCTGGGCAGACTGTAGCACAATATATTCTTTCCATTTTTAGTGTATATCTTTTACATGCCAGGCCTCTAGTATGCAGAGTGATGATCCCAGCCTTTGGGAGCTCAAGATCTAGTGGCAGAGACACACATTTAATACATTTGTATAAACTGAACACAAAAACAGACGTGAATGAAGTGGCACAGTAGCACAGGGAAGCTGCGATTGTTTTTGCCCGGGTCACTGGAGGAGGCTCAGGCCAAGCTTTAGAGAAGATGTATTATTTAACCTGGTGGCCAATAGTTTGTAAACAAGCTGCAAAACATACTATTTAATATATCTCTACTCAATAGGCATTGACATCACTTGATCTGTAGGGTCCAATTTTGTCCAATAAAGAGTTTTTCAACTAGGGATTCTAATATAATTCCTCATGTAAATGGTCTTAGGAAATAAAAATAGAGGAAGTGGAAAAAAAAAGAGAGAAGGCATTAGTTCATCTGTAAATTTTTAATTTTTCCAAGTTTTATCATGAAAGAGTACCATTATCTTGGCCAAAAACTTACTGGGATCTTACTGGGGGGCACAGAGCTAAGGTAGCTGATCAGCTTTGTCTCTCAAACCATCTCAGGAAGACATGAAACGAGTCCATGCGATCCACAGCCCAGAACCATTTTCCCCATGTGCAAATTAGATGAAAAATTTATCCAAGTCACTACTGAACACGACTGTTTAGTATTATAACACAAATGGTCAGGAGCATTGCAACTGTGAAATAGGCCAAGAGAGAGAGAGAATGCTCACTTTCCATGGTCACTGGGAAGGCCAAGCAATGGATGAACTAGTAAATGACAGCAGCTTGAGGACAATGACTGACATGTAAAGTCTGCTTGGAACATTTTTATGATGAAGAGGAGGAGAAGAATAATAAGGAGGGAAAGAAGGAAAAGGAAAGAGAGGAGATGGGAACATGTGGTGGGACTAAGGGATTGAAAATTTTAGATTTTGGATTTATACTGTTTTATGGAATAAAAAGAGCTATTTTATAATACTACAACATGAGAAGGACCTGTGGTTGCTGAGTTAGTCATTTCTAAAACCTAAAAATCAATAAAGGACATGAGTCTAAGAGGCAACACGATGCAGTGCTTAAGAACATGAACTTGACTAACGTGAAGTAAGACTGAGAGCTTAGATTTCTGAGGAGAGCCATTAAATCTGACTAAGGCAGCACCTAGAGGAGGAGATGTAGAAATTGAGAGTCAAAGGACGCAAAGAATGCAGTCTCAAGGGATTTGAGCAAGCTCATGGGGCAGAGGTGTAAGAAAAGGGAGCCAAAGGAAGCTTTCCTGTCTAGAGGAACAGCATGTGGAGAGGCTAAAACAAGCTAGGAAGCAATCCTTCACTCATGAAGCATTTGTGAGTGTCTGCTATATTCAAGGGGCCAGGGATAAAACAAAGTCCCACCTCCATGGAACTTAAAGTCTGGTAGAGAGCGGGGTGATAAAAGTACATGAATATTCAAATATATACGTCAGCTGTGATAATGCTATTTGGAAAAATAAATCAGGAGAGAGAGGTTAAATAATGTGGTGAGGGTAAGTGTTGTTATTTTAATACAGAGCGATCTGGGTGGACCTTGAGCTTACATTAAGCAGAGACTGTACAGGAAAGAGTGAAGCCTGCAGTTAAAAGTGTTACAGATGGAGAAATAACAGCAAGTGCAAAGGCCCTGTGGCAGGGTGTGCTTGCTATCTTATATGAGCAGAAAAGAATTAGTGCAGCTGGTGTGAACAAGAGGAAAAGTGATGGATGAGGGCAGAAAAGACAAGGAGATAAATGGGGTATAGGAGTGCGATATGGGTTCAAGAGAGTTTTTTCTCCCTTCCTCTCTTCTGCTTCCTTAGAATGATATAACAATCTATTACATTCTATTACAGCATATTGTATTCTTATATGATTACATGAAGAAAATCTGTCAATGAAGGAGGGGATGGCAATATGGACAGTCTTATGCATGTCCTAGTTTATTGAAGGACCTGTGGGGGTTGTGGGCATAGAGTAGGAAAATAGCTTTATTTGCTTCACTATGCCCTGTTAAAGTTGTTCTGTGAATAGTTCTTCCTCATGCTGGGATGAAATTTCAGGCAGACCCATAGTATTTCTACACTCTTAAATAAAAATCCCAGTCCACCTTCAAGCATTAAATGCACACACTCCATTGTAATAAATCAAAACTCCCCTCTCATTGATTTAGAATTCTCTCCCTCCTACAGTAGTTTGTTTCAGGCTTAGAAGCACACCTGGAGGAGGGGGCATTCTATGCTGCTTCTCTCTTCTTGCTCCGCCTTCTCCTCCACTAGCTAGCTGGCCTTTGCTTGGGTTCATCCACATAGGGGATGGGATGGCTCCAGGAGATCTTGACTGATTGGTTGTGATCTGGCTTCTGTATGCCCTCAAGGTAGGGTGTCTGCCTAAAACAGGCTCTTTTTTAATGTGCTCTTTGGGATTCACTAAGACATCCCCAGTGGGGACTCCTCCCATACCCCAAAGTAGTATGCTTGAAGCTAGCTCACTCTCTGTCCACTGCTCTACTCATGACTCCCTGTCGGTCCTAGCCTTCAGGTCATTTACCTGCTACTGGAGGTCCCACTGCTCCTTCAGGTGATCCTCTTGGACAGAGTCCCAATTAAAATCTGTCCAGCAAGCTCCCTTGTGCCAGACCTTGTCTTTAATGGACACACAGCCTATTCCTAAAGCAGCCCTCATTTTTTGCTTTATTATCACAGATACAATAGTCAACCTTGGCCTCTCTCCTTAGTCCTCACCTCTGACTTCTTCTACCTCTATTTTATGTTCTCAGGGTAACTTTTAATACTGTTTCACAGCCTTTTAGCAAGCTCTGCATAGGTAGTCTGGTCTCTGGGGCCTCTTCCACAAACTCCAGGAAAGGGAAGATTCCTATTATAAGATCCTATCGTGTAGCTGGAGCAAAGAGAGTATATGGTGGGAGATGAAGTAGATAGAGCTGACTAGAGCTAAAAAGACTTTTATTTCTGACAGCAGGGAGTCATCAAAGGCTTTTTTGAGTACAGTCCCAAGACAGGAGAAGGTAGTAAGTTTCTGGACAGTGGACATTCAATATTGAGTGTTACAGTAACTAACTTATTAAATGAAATCCTTTGAAATGGAATGTACATATAGGATAAGAACCACCATAAAGAATTTAAATTACTAAGATATTATCTGCATATTTTATAATAACTTACCCTCAATTATTCACCAATAAATCTGTATATATATATCCTCATGCAGGCTTTCAACTTTAAGTTTGCCACAATACTCAACCCCTCTCCAATTCAACACTGGAATTCTAAACCCTCCAGTCACACACTAAGACAATCCTTTATGAATACTTTTGCCTTAATTCAGAATAATCACTTTCAATACTTCATGGGCAACACATATAAATTCATCAGTGGTATAAGATGAATGGCCAAATTTAAGGAGACAATGAAATAAGCAATTATTCCATTAAAGAGAGTATTTTATTTTTTATCCTGATTAAATTGTCTTTAACCACCTGGCTTCAGTTCAATGTGAATCTTTAGGGGCAAAGTCTAATAGCCAGCAGCAGAACGTTCTGTGGCTGACTCACTCATTTATCCCCTCATATGTCAAAGGACTAGCTGACTGCACCAGGTGCTGGGAGGACATAAGGACGGCAACACCATGAACTCGATTCCTCAAATCAGGAGTATGGAAAAGAGCTAGACTTTTGGCTCACTTAAAAAAATAATTTGCTAACTTTAATTCATTCATTCAACAAACACTTATTATCTTCCATGCATTCATTAAATATTGAATGCCTAACTAAGTCCCAGGCAATGTGCCAGATGCCAGGGATACAACAGTGAGTCAATGGTCACTGCCCTCCGAAGTTCATTGGGATGGAGCCCCTGGGCTGTGGAACAGGACTGTTAAATAGATAATCCCTATTTGTTACTCAAGCACAGGCTTCTGATCATCTGTCCTGAACACTAAGAAGATCATTTCCTCAATCTCATAAAAGATACATATATCAAAAATCTCCAACAAGCACCATATATCCCTTTAATATCAGGAACAAAATGAGACTGCTTTTTACTATCCTAACTGTTCACTGTAATGCTGGAGGTCCTGACAAACCCAATTAGACAAAAATTCACAACAAAACATATAAAAAAGGGAAGAGAGACAAAATTTTGTAGTTGATGTGACCTCATAGATACAGCTCTCATACTGTTCCCTTTGTTTGAACCACTCTCTTTCCTAAACAAAATATCACAGTTCCACATCACTGCCTTACAGAAGCCTGCCCTGACCATCCAAATCATGTTGGAACTCCTAGCTCTATAGTTTAGAAATCACTGTGAAGGATATGCACACAGAGAGTTATGAGGCACACGCACACTTTAAAGCTTAATGAATAAGAGTGCTTAGCAAGGTTGGTGGATATAAGACCAGTTTTTGAAAATCAAACAAATTTCTCTAGTCCACCAATAACTAAATAGGAAATAAAATAGAAAACTAGATACAATTTGTAAAGGCGGTCAACAGTCATTAGACAGGAATTTGATTTCCTTGCTTTATATGTGCTCCTTCATTATAGAAGAATTAGAATGCAGAAATAAATGTACTCTTTTCATTTACTTTAAAATAGATATTTATATGTCAATTCTTTTCACAAATGTGTGGTAAACTAAAAAATGCCCCCCACCCCCAAAACATACCCTCCAAAACCCCTGCAGCCTGTGAATGTTACCTTATTGGCAAAAATAAAAAGGTTTTCACAGATGTGATTACATGGAAGATCCTGACAGAGGGAGATAATCCTGGATTATGCAGATGGCCTCTACATACACTTATAAGAAATATGCAGAGGGAGATGGACTACAGATGAGGACATGGCAATGTGACTATGGAGGCCAAGATTGGAGTGATGTGGTCATAAGCCAAGGTATGCTGGCAGTCACAAGAAGCTGGAAGAGACAAAGGGACAGATGTTCCCCTAGAGCCTCCAGAGGGAATAAGGATTGGAAGACATTTGATCTCAACTTAACTGAAACTGATTTTAGACTTTTGGTCTCCAGAACCTTAAGAAAATAAATGCATATTGTTTTAAGCTGCCAAATCTGTACTAATTTGCTACAGCAGTCATATAGGAAACTAATATGAGGGTTTTAAGATATTTTATACACCCCTAACACATGCAAACATGGCTATCATAGGAGCACATAAACAGAAGCTGTAATGTAAGTCTAATAAAAAGAATAGAAATATGACACACAGAAGGCTCAAGAGTTTAGCTTGAGTGTTAAATTTCAACTCTGAGCTTCCTTGCTTAGAAGAAAAATATGATAGGTTGTATAGATTTTAATACTGAAAAGAAGAAAATATACCAGTTCAGATTAAACATCACTTTTCTAACCACATAAATTCTAAAACAAGTTCTCCAGTGGGACTTTGTACAGGGTATGATGAGTTACGCATCAGCATGGTTATGGCTAATATAGGTGTGACATCACATGCTACATGCTGTTCATTTCTCTTGCATTTTAAGTTTTTCTATTCAAAAATAATTTCAGACTTACAGAAAAGTTGCAAAAATAGTACAAAGAACTCTGTATAGCTTTCACCTAGATTCTCCCAATGTTTGCACAAGCAGTCTACCCATCTTACATGTGTGTTTCTGTATGTGTATTGTTTTTTTCTGAACCATTTGAGAGTAAGTAGTAGATATAATGCACATTTACTCCTAAATACTTCAGTATACATTTTATAAAAACAAAGATAATCCCTTATACAACCACAGTACAATGATTATATCAGGAAATAAACACTGATACAATTCTATTATTTAATCTATGAACCTTATCCAGATTATATTAATTGTCTACAAAATGACCTTTATAGTAAGAGGAAAAAAACCGTTTCTGTAGGCTAGGACCCAGTTCAGGATCACACACTACCTGCAGTTGTCATGTCTCTTTAGTCTCTTTTTCCCATCTTTCTTTATCTTTTATGACCTGGATAGCTTTGAAGAGTAGAAGCAAGTGATTCTGTTGAGTTATCTATCAATTAAAGTTTCTGTCATTTAATCATGATTAGATTCAGGCTAGGAATATTTGCCAGGACTACCACAGAAGTAATATTATGTCACAGGGCTACTTCTTGGAGAGATCCTTAATAAGAGGCAAGAGCAAAAGATTTAATTTTTATATGAAGACATAGCTGACAATGTTAACCAAAAAAGTTTATTTCCTGTAAGTCTAGTCTCACCAAGGAATGCCTATGGCCCTGCTGCTGTCTCTCTAGAGAGCTTTGCTCCACGGTTAGAAGCTAATCAAGGAGTACTGGGTGAGGCATTTGGGAAGCTTCTACTGCATCCACCCTGCAACCTTGGTGTTTTCACTACCAAAAGTGCCACTGATTTTATCTTCTAAACACAGCTTTTAAATATCTCTGCTTCTCTCCATCTCCCTGCCATAATCCAAGACACGGGTACATTGGTATCATCTCTCATCTGGACCCCCAATCTCCTAACTGGTCCATCAGCATTCTCTCTGGTCTCTCTCCAACCGGTCCTCGAAACTGTGATCATTTCGATCCTCTGTAAATCCAATTATGTTACCCACTGTGCTTAAAACCTTTAGTTTCTTTTAAGACCCAACTCTTCAAAAGGCTTATAAACCCAGCATGTCCTGTCCCTTTCTGCTTCTCTAGACTTAACTTTTACCACTCCCCCTCCTGTAACACCAATTTCCCTATTTTCCAGCCGTACTATTACTGGACCACTTTTTTCCCAATCACTTCCATGCAGGACCCTCCTTTCTCCCTATCAGACTCTGCCCAGTTTATCAAAGTATCTCAGCTCAAACACCACTGTTTTGCAGAAGCTGACCACTCAGACTGAATCAATCATTTAGCAAGCACATGCTCACATGGCTATCCCTCTGCAATACAGCACATCCATACAGAATAGCATATAAAACATATGTGTACAATTTAAAGACCTGTAACAAGTACCCATGCATCTTTCACCAGGAAATCCCAACTCCTTTGACTCTGTTCTGAAGGCATCTTTTTTCTTCAACTTGCAGCACCCACCCACCTCCACCATGCAATTAATGAGTGTCCTGGTATTTGTGGCAATTGTTTCCTTGCTTGTCTTTCTAAGTTTAGCACCTATATATGAACTCCTAAAATGCACTGTCTCTTTTGACTCTATTTGAATCTTATACACATAAAATAGTTTATATTTCTTTCATATCCTATTTCTTTCACTTAAAATGGTTTGATTCATCTATGTTGTTCTATGCAGCTGTAGTTACTTCATTTTCAGTATGTACACCACTGGAGGGATACAATACAATTTAGTTATTCAACCTCTTATTGGTGGAAATTTGGGTTGATTCAAATTTGGGACTATTATGCAAAAGAATGCAATGAATATTCTAGTATTTGTTTCTGGGTGTACATAGATACATGGGTGAAATCATTTCTCCAGGTTTTTACTTGGGAATGAAATTGGTGGAGTGCAGAGGCTGTGCATATTCGAATTTATCAGGCAGTGCTTTGCTGTTTTCCAAAGTGATTGCTCCAGTTTATGCTCCCACTGGTAGGGTATGAATGTCAATCCTTTATAAAGATGTGTAATTACATACTTTTTAAATTGTTTGCTTAGTGTCCATCTCTTCCACTAAACTCTAAGGTCTGTGTCTACTTTGGCTCAACATTATCTCTCCAGGGCCTGCCATATAGTAGATGCTGAAACCATCTGGCAGAATAAAAGAAGGCGCTCTGGATAAGAAAGTTTAAGGACTTTGGATATGATCACAGGTCTGACTTTAAAATCCATGTCTTTTCTTCCATACTACATTTTCATTATCTCAAAATGGTGATGATCACTTGTATCCTACATATTACTTTTACTGTAATGGTAGTAATCGAATGAGATTGCAGATGTCAAGCCAACAAACATGGAGCACACATTTAGCCTCCACCGATGTCCCCCTGCAATGCACCTGGGCCCAGAAGTCCACCGATGGGGTATATGAAAGACAGCTGCCAATGGCAAATGCTTTATGAATGTCTGTGGATTAAGATGACTTTGTAGAGGAAGAGGGGGTTTCAGATATCACTACAAGGAAAACCAGGGAGACCAATTAATGCTTTCAAGTCCAATATGCACCTGCGTCCCAAACTATTCATCAGCACAAACAAAGGAAGCTTGCTCCAAGCCCTGGTCAGAACAAACATTTTAAAATGCTTTTACCAAGGTGGCATCATCTTTCATCTGTGCCTAGGCTCAAGGACGGGCTGCGCAGAGAGCTGTATTGGAGACTGTGCTTCAGCTGAGCACTCTGGGTTCAAAAGTAAACTCTGACTTCCTATTTATACTGAAAGATCTGAGGCCTTTGCGGTTTCCTGTTGCATCCTGGCGTGTCTGTGCTGTGGTTTCTGGGTTTGTCTGCACAGAGCTGCAATGGGGTCTTTCACTGTTTCACTTCATCCTGCTTTTCACGTGAAAATAAGAATTCAACCTCTAATTGTTGGCAGATTCTACCAGGTACTCTATCCAAGTCCCGACTTCTCAGTCTATCTGTACTTTGCTAGGCACCGAAGAAATGATGGAAAGATACAGCTTATAGTCTGAAGAAGCTTAAAGCAATTTTTTTTTCTTTCTGAAAGTCCTCTACTAGAGTAACTTGGAACCATGTTAAAATTACAGATTTGTATATACTCCTTCCCAGCAAGACTTACTGAAACAGACCTTGTAAAAGTGCAACCTGACTGCATTTTCAAGGAGTTCCCTGGGTCTATTTTGTGCACATTAATTGAGAATCGCCTGCTTGCAGTTCAATGAAGAATTTACAATCACAATGGGACTAGCGACACAGAATCAGGAAACTTTCCTGTGATGGCCTGGAGATTCCCCAGCTGCCAGATCCTTCAATTTGAGTAAATGAAGATGAACCTGTCCTGGGTAGGACAGTGAGATATATTTCTGGTACCATGTTTACCTTTTCAATGAGTGGATATAAAGGACAGGAGCCCAGCCAGCCCCGGGTTCCCCTGACATGCCCTAGCTCTGCAATCTCTCTGACTTCAGTTCTGTCATATATTAGATGGAGAACTAGACTCTACTGGGCCATTTTAGGCTACAACCCTCTTCTGCCACTTAACTTTTGCTTAATTTGAATAGAGTAGTATTACCCTGTATTCTGATGTAAAACATGGCTACTACATCTTTCTCTTTCTAGTTTAATCTTACATATCACAACAATGAAGACCCAACTGAACTGATTAGAAATTCTATGTCCAAATTGCCTCACAGAGAACCTGGCACATGGTAGGTATTTAATAAACCCCAGCTATCACCCTTAAGTATAAACATGTCCCTTGCTCATCATTGAAATATTGTCCTAAATAAATTCCTCCTCTTTATATACCAAGCACAAACCTGAGGAGCCTTTTCCTTTTAAAGTATTTTTCATTTTTAGATCCAAATTTACATCTGGAACTTGTGGCTTCATGTTTTATACCCTTTTCACTAGGGATACAGATTATCTGCTATCTATTAGCATACCTCTTTGGGTGAACTGATTACAAACTATGCTGAGTACCTACCATGTACCCTAGAGACAGAGCACGAAGTAGACTTTTCCCCCAAATGATGAAGTTGCTCAGGCTTGTGAGGAAGCCAGGAAATGCTAAGTGCTGCACTGGAGCTGTGCAAAGAGAGCTAGGAGGCCCACGGGAGCACTATGAACTAAGCGTGGTGCAGGAAGGGAAGAGGGCCTCATGGGCATGCCTGAAAGGGAACCTAAGGGAGGAAACCCACTGCGGATAGTGCGCTGACTGAGAACAGGCTCTGAGGTCCCTGGGCTTTGGTTCAACCTATTGTAACTTGTCTTTGCTCTGTGACCTCTCGGAGACTCAGGTTCCTCCTCTGACTGAACACTGGCGATCATAACACAGTAAGAACCACCTCACTGTTTATTGGGAGTATCAAGTAACATAGTAAATGCTCAATAAATGTGAATTACAATAATGATGATTCTGGAGACTATGCTACTCACCAAGCAGAAGGGAGATGGGGCCATTCCAGGCAGAGAAAAAAACATGCTCAAAGGCCAGACAGATGAGAGCACACAGGCTCTCTGCAAGGTAACTGTAGGTCTATACTTCTATCTAAAGCTTTCCAAATACCAGTTTTTCCCAGTTCATTTGATGGTAAAATCTGATCTGATCAAACTGTTTAGAGTCTAAACTTCTTAGTGTGAATATCCATAAGTTTTACTGTACAAATAATGATGTATTGGATTGTGGGTGCTGCCCCAGACCTCATTGGAAGTTTTATGTAATACAGTATATATGCATAGTATTAACTTTCTAATCTGGACATTCTCTATTCTCAAACATATGTGGCCCCATGGAGTTCAGATAAGGGTGTATGGATGTACCTGCTAGAATGCAGGATTGGGACAGCAGGGGCTGAAGCCAGGGGTGGGCAGTGCCCATATCAGGCTACATCTCCAATGGCCAGCTAAGATTCTAGGAGGCTCAGTAAGAGATTTTAATCAGGAGAGTGATGCCATCAGGAGCATCTTTACTGTGAGTCTCTTGAGGTAGTCAAATTCATGCAAATTAGTGCCTTGGACATCACAGAAAACGAACACATGTTAATATAACTGGCCATTCTCTCTGGCCTCTATTTTCTTTTTCATAGTCCATTTCCATAATTCCAGAGGAGCCTAGCCCTGTCTTCCAAGAGCATAGCAAATACTTCACCTCAGGTTACATGGAAACCTGAAGAACTTTCAGCACATTGGAACATGCTGGCAGATGACAGGGAGGCCTCATAACTGGTCTGTCAAGCAGCTTCTGGGCAGCTGAGCAATCATTCAGATGCACCCACCAGCTAAGTGCCCCCTCAACCAAAGACTTAAGACCCACACACAGGCCTGGCTCCACACAAGGCTAAAAAGCCAATGGTGGAAAAGCCCAAACACAAATTTGGCAATTGGATGATGTGGATACTTTTCAATCACTTTTATGTTTTTGCTTTTGGCCTGCTTCAAGCCCTAATTCAGTGATAAACTCAGTTCTCATGTGGATGAAACTTGTGACCCAACCGACCGATGCTTCTGTGCCAGATGAGAAGGTTGAGTTCATCAAATAGAGAATGCAAAGCCTTACTGAAGCCCGGATAGCTTACATGCTGGATCCCCCTTTCACTGTATGGCCTCTCGATTCATCAAAAGAAGGAAATCAGACTGGAATGGCATGATTTGTTCTTTAACACAGCTTGATGACTGCTACCCAGCATATTTATGTCTGTCCCTCTCCTCATCTACCAACCAACTTTACTGGCCCTAAACTAATACCTAAGTGTCAGGAACTATATTAAGTGTAAGTAAATGCCTACTGATTTGATATATCTTCCTATTCCCTCCCTAAGTCATGAAGACTACATGCTAGTATCATTATATAGAATAACCCTCAAGATGCACATGAAACCTTTCTCTTTCTGAAATAACACTAAACTCCATTCTCTAGAGGTTTCAAAAATACATGGTAGGGGTAAATTTTGCGGTATGTGAAGTATTAAAATAGTTTGTAAAAAAGACATGATAGCATTGTAGTAACTTTCACCTCCTTAGGATGTAAAGCTTTCATTCTTTTTTTCAACTGAATATATTTCAAACCTATAAACATGGCCAAAATGTCTCTATTCATTTTCTCATTTGACCTTTTTTTTCTACTGGCAGTAGGGAGCCACTGACTGTTCATTAGGAAGGGACTTTCAATCTGACAGTGTTGACTGCTCAATACATTTCTCAAGGGTTCTTGCCATTTTTCTTGGTGTTCTAACACCAGGCAACTGGAAGAAGAGAAACTCCCAAACCTCTGATGACTCTAGGGGGCAAAAAAAAAAAAAAGAATTTTGATTCACATATAAAAAAAGAGGCCCCTGAGACACACAAGGAGAGTGAGAGAAAGGGATGAGTAAATAAGGGGAAAACAACAAGGTCAACATACTAAAACCCTGAACTAAATGTAAACAGAACTGCAGGAGCTGATGCATGGAAAGGCCCTGGGTGCAGTACTGATATTTAGTGCGAGCCCTACAACGCCTGTCTTCAGCATCTTTTCCAGGCACACAGAACCACCGGAAAAGCACAAACACTCCTGTAACTGCGAGGTCACCCTCAGCAGCTACAGTATCAGAGTTACCCACACAGCAGGTGAGTGGTAAATAGGAAAAGTAAAAAAAATGATGTGGTTTTTATTTCATGCTCTTCCAAATGAATACAAAAACATCTTCATGAGTTGGGAAGTCAGCCCCATGTCTTCAAAATGCCTGATTCAGTGCTTGACCACAGAGCAGCAAGGAAACAGGGAAGAATAAACAAGGAGTCTCATAAATACTCTCTTCCCAGGGGAGGATGGCAACAAGTGATGTTGTTTGTTTTTATTGTTATCATTAGACTGGTGGCCTCCTGAAAGACAGTGATTTGAAAGACTGGGAAGAAGGGACAGTGAGAGCTCTGTGGTCTAGCTGCGATGCAGCCCTAACTTTGCAGTTCTCATCAGGTTTTAAAAAGATCTGTCTTGTCATCACTCCACCCCCATTGCCACAGAAACATGTGTGCACATGGCCAACCCATCCCAAGGTCTCAGTCTCATGGAGCGTCTGGGTTCTGCAACCAAAGAGCCAGAGTTGGAAACCTATCTCTAAGACTTGCTCGCTATGGAAACCTGGGTAAGCACTTCATTTGTCTGAGCCTCAGTGCCAGACCTGGTAAAATGGGAGGAAGACTCTGATTAACTGCACAGGGTTATTAGGAGTGTTTGATAAAATATTTAAATTCTTAGCCCATGATGAGCATGCAGTCAATGTTAGCTGTAATGACTATTGCTGCTAACTTGATTTTTTCCCTCTGATTCCTCTATTGTTCTTCCAGGCAAGCTGCAGTCTTTTATGGAAAGCTGGGCTCAGGCCAGTTGACAGACTCTTGCCAGATGGTTTTGTTTCTGACCCTCTAAGAGGCCTCGTGTCACCTGACTTTGCTGTGTTCCTGGTGGCCTTCCAGGAACATGGGACCAGACAGCCTTGCCAGCCTTTTATAGGAGTGGAATGGCTGGATCACATAGTAGGTGTGACTCCATAAGAAACTGCTAAACTAGTTTCCAAAGTGGTTGTGCACTTCACATTCCCATCAGTGTGTGAGTCCAGTTCCCATATCCTGTCCACAATTTTAGGTGTTCTAAAAGCAGGTAGCAGACCTCATGGTTGTTTGAGTTTGCATTTCTCTTCTAAGTGATGATGTTGAACATACTTCGCTGGGCCGGGGTCACATATGGTGCCTCAGGCCCAGGCCATACCTTTTGCTTTGCAGGAGCATTTTCCTGAGATAGTCTGAGGAAGCTGCATCTCCCCTGCTGCCCCATCATCATGCAAAGAGTGTAGTGCCAGCACCATGCATGGTCTGATGGTGGCTTTTCTCTGGTTAGGGCCCAGAATGTGTAGGGCTCCCAAACTCTCTTCTCCCAACAGAATACAGGTCAGGCCACAGAAACACACTGAGCCAATGTGCATCCTGATCAGCTACTGTAGTGAGGAGAAGAAGGGGCCAATCCTCCTCTCAAGGGCACAAGGTAGTGGGTGGAGCGGGGCAGCTGCTGGCATGGAAGGGTCTGGAGGACGGTCACGGTGGAGCAAAGAAGAGACAGCTGATGTGGCTGGTTTGTGTCTTTCAGGTCCCACTGAAGTAAAAATGTTCAGTGAAAATCTCATTTTCTAGAGAGGCCAAATGAACTCCCAGATATTCCTGGGAAGGTGGAGGTAGGAGACAGTCAGCAACTCACACAGTGTGGGCTTCTCCCAGGCAGTCAGGCCCACTAAGCAGAGATAATGATGACAGGCAGCCTCACTGGATTGGAAAGGAGGGAGAAGGACCAGGAAAACCCAAGCACCTCTGGGTCAGAGGAGGGGAGTGAGTGGGAAGCAATCTAACCGTGTAATCACTAAGCATCTACTGTGCACCTAATTCTAAACTGGACAAGACAGGCCAACACAGGGGGCAGGAGACGTGGATCACTAAGTAAGTCAGCTTCACCTGAGATTCAAGGCAGTACCGTTAAAACACAAATAGCAGTAATATTGGCTTGTGCTAGAGGCTAAAAGAGTAAAACAATAAAATATGTCAAAGTAGCTAAAGATTTAATTTGGGTTAGAAGGAAACAAGTGAAAACTAGTCCTTACTGAATGCCTACTCTGTACAATATTTTGAAAGAGGACTAAATAATTTTTATTGATGTATTTAAAATACTGTCTGGAATACAGTAAGTGCTAATACATGATCACAGATACTACTGTTATTGTTATTTTTTCTGTTCTCTTTTAAGAAAAAAGCTCTACTGAGCTATAATTAATAAGCTAATTGAACTACAATTCAATGAGCTGCAAATATTAAAAAACTTCTGATTTGGTAAGTTTTGATACAGCAGACACCGGTCAAGACATTACCATGATCAAGGTGAACATACCCATCACCCCCAAGAGTTTCCTATGCCCCTTTGCATTCCTACCCTCCTGGCCCTCTTTGTGCTCAATACCCTACTGCAGGCAGCCACTGATATGCTGTCATTGTATATTAGCTTGCATTTCCAAGAATTTTAATAGAATTATGTAATATTTTGTTTGTTTGGCTTCTATCACTCAGCATAATTATTTTGAGATGATTCCATGCTGTACCTTATATTAGCAGTTTACTCCCTTTTACTGCTTAATGTTAGTCCATTGTAACAACATACCAACAGTTTATCTGTTCATTGTTGATAGACATCTATGCTGTTTCTAGTTTTGGGCTCTTACAAACAAAGCTGCTGGGAACATTCCTGTAGGAGTTTTGGCACAGGCATTTGCTCTCCTAAGTGGAATGGTGGGATCACGCAGCATATGTACACTGACTTTGTAAGAATTGCTACACTAGCTCCGCAAGTGTTGTGCATTTCACACTCCCACCAGCAGGGTGTGAGTTCCAGCTCCCACATCCTGGCCACAACTTCAGCGATTCTAAGAGGTGTGCAGTGGATCTCACAGCGGCTTGAATTTGCATGACCCTAGTGACTAATGATGCTGAGCATCTTCTTAGGTGCTTATTTGTCTTTCAAATCTTTTCTTTGGTGAGATGTCTGCTCCAACATTGCCCATTCTTAATTGAGTTTGCTCTCCCTCTCTGGGCCTTTGGCAGAAGCTATTTAACTGAAAAGAAGAGTAAAGGCTCTGGGGTCAGACCCTGACAGGGCTCAAACAAGCTGTTTCTGCCTGCATGTGTTGTGGCCCACTTAACCATGCTTGCCTCAGTTTCTTCACTTGTGAAAAGGGGAGAGCAGTGCTGCCTACCTCATAGGATTGTTGAGCTGATTACATTATATAAAATTTAGCCCAGTGTAGGTACACTGTAGGTGTTAAATAAATGGAAGCAGCTAATACTTTCACCTGTATTCTTATAATGACTGAAGCTGGGCCAGGGAGGTGAAATACCCTCCTTCCAGCAAAGCGTCAAATGGTCCTGCTGGAAATGCGAGAAGCAGCACTACCCTTGGCTCCCTGAGTGATCTGTCTCCTACTGCTGCTCACAGAACCACAGCAGCCCTCTACTCACCAAACCGATGCCTAGTACAAGGTCTATTTTCAGTATATGTGGTTGGGGTATCCAGGGCCAGCCTCGCTATTAGGCTTCCCAAGACTGCTGTTCCTCAGGGGCTGACAACAGCAGGTCACGGTGAAGGAGGAAGGAGCACTTCGTGCACGTACCCGGCTCTCCCACGGGCAGGTCTAAGGTGCGCGGTCCTGGCTGTGCCGTGTGGACTCCCTCCCCTCTTCACCTCTCTCAACAACCTCAGAGACATTGCTAGAGAACCATGACAGAGGAACTGGCCTCAGCTGCCCACTCTCTTCTTACCTGTGACATCCTGCTAACAGAAGGTCATATGTTCAAAGCATATGTCTCTTCTCCCTTCCTATGGTGGCCTCCCAATAGGCCAGCCAGGAACAGTGTCCCAGTGAGGGTGGGAAACCACTATCATGCAAACGTCACATCCTATAGGAAAACTTGCCTAGGGATGACATGAGTGTAGGCCCCTTCTCCATATTCCTACCACACCATTTTGCATTATACTTATCTTCCTCTTGCCTTTCACAATGAAGGCAGACGTGACACTTTATCTTATTTATCTTAATAGCCTGAACACTTGATATAAGAAAATGTTTTTTTATTGAGTGAATGATTTAATAAATTATGTTTTTTAAAAACTGTTAATTGTAGAATAGTTTTAGATTGCTGAAGACTTGGGAAGACAGTACAGAGTTTCCATATACACCACACCCAGTTTCCCTAGCATTAAATCTTATGGTAGGTACATACATGGCAATTAAACCAGAATACTGATGTATTATAAAGGCCTTATTTTATTCAACTTTCCTTAGTTCTCACCTAATGTCCTTTCTCTGTTCCAGGATTCCCCCCAGGATGCTACATTACAATTAGTTGTCACATCTCTTTAGACTCCTCTTGGCTGTGATGGCTTCTGAGACTATCCTTGTTTTTGGATGACCTTGACTTGACAGTTTTGAGTACTTGTCAGGTATTCTGTACAATGTCCCTCAATTTAGATTTGTCTGATGTTTTTCTTATAATTAGACTGTAGTTATTGGTTTTGAGGAGGAAGATAAAGAAAGTGCCAGACTCATCACATCATATCGACACTATTTTTCATCAGTATGACTTATCACTGTCGATGGTGACCTTAATTACCTAGCTGAGGTAGTAGTTGTCAGTTTCTTCACTGGAAAATTACTCAAATCCCACTGTTTTCATACTGTCCTCTTTGAAGAAGTCACTATATACAGCTCACATTTAAGAGGTAGGAATTATGTTCCACCTCGATGGGGGAATATTTACATAAATTATTTGAAATTCTTCTGCATGAGAGATTTGTCCTTTCTGTTCATTTATTTATATCATTATGAACTAATGACACTTATGTTACACTTCGGGTTATAATCCACTACTACTTTATTTTGCTGATCAAACTGTTCTCGTCTTGGCTACCAATACTTGCATTTTTTCTTTGAGCACATCCTTACTTTCTGGTTATAAGATGTTTGAGACTCATTTTGTCTATTTCTTGTCCAGTAAGAATCAACCATTTCTCTGAGGAGTCCTGTTTCTTTTTTTTTTAATTTTTTAAATTTGTATTTTGGTATCATTAACATACAATTACATGAGCAACATTATGGTTACTAGACTCCCCCCATTATCAAGTCCCCACCACCAACCCCATTACAGTCACTGTCCATCAGTGTAGTAAGATGCTATAAAATCACTACTTGTCTTCTCTGTGTTGTACAGCCTTCCCCGTGCCCCCACCCCACATTATGTGTGCTAATCACATTACCCCTCAATCCCCTTCTCCCTCCCTCCACACCTGCCCTCCCTCACCCCTCCCCTTTGGCAACCACAAGTCCCTTCTTGGAGTCTGTGAGTCTGCTGCTGTTTTGTTCCCTCAGTTTTGCTTTGTCATTATACTCCACAAATGAGTGAAATCATCTGGTACTTGTCTTTCTCCACCTGGCTTACTTTAATGAGCTTAATATACCCTATAGCTCCATCCATGTTGTCGCAAATGGTAAGACTTGTTTTCTTTTTATGGCTGAATAATATTCCATTGTGTATATGTACCACCTCTTCTTTATCCATTCATCTACTGATGGACACTTAGGTTGCTTCCATTTCTTGGCTATTGTAAATAGTGCTGCGATAAACATGGTGTGCATATCTAACCGTCTAACTTTAACTTATTATGTTATTATAAACACAGTCTGATGATTTTTTATTTCTCTCCCTTCTTTTTATTCCTCCTCCACTCTTTATATGTTAGGTGTTTTATTCTGTACTCTTTTGTGTTTCCCTTGACTGCTTTTGTGGATAGCTGATTTTATTTTTTGCCTTTAGTTAGTATTTGGTTGGTCTGTTTTCTTTGCTGTGGTTTTATTTTCTCTGGTGACATCTATTTAACCTTAGGAGTACTTCCATCTAGAGCAGTCCCTTTAAAATACACTATAGAGGTGGTTTTTGGGAGGCAAATTCCCTCAACTTTTGTTTATATGGAAATTGTTTAATCCCTCCTTCAAATTTAAATGATAATCTTACTGGACACAGTATTCTTGTTTCAAGGCCCTTGTGTTCATTGTATTAAATATATCATGCCATTCTCTTCTGGTGTTTAATGTTTCTGTTGAGAAGTCTGATGATAGCTTGATAGCTTTTCCTTTGTAGGTTATCTTTTTCTCTCTCTGGGTGCTTTTAATACCCTGTCCTTGTCTTTGATCTTTGCCATTTTAATTATTATATGTCTTGGTGGTGTCCTCTTTGGGTCCCTTGTGTTGGGAGATCTGTGGGCTTCCATGGTCTAAGTGACTATTTCCTTCCCCAGCTTGGTGAAGTTTTCAGCAATTATTTCTTCAAAGACACCTTCTCTCCCTTTTTCTCTTTCTTCTTCTGGTATCCCTATAATGTGAATATTGTTCCGTTTCGATTGGTCACACAGTTCTCTTAATATTATTTCATTTCTAGAGATCCTTTTATCTCTCTCTGCCTCAGCTTCTCTGTATTCCTGTTCTTTGATTTCTATTACATTAACAGTCTCTTGCACCTCGTCCAGTCTGCTCTTAAATCCTTCCATTGTTTGCTTCATTTCTGTATCTCCCTCTGGAATTCATCCCTTAGCTCTTGCATATTTCTCTGCAGCTCCATCAGCCTGGTTATGACTTTTATTTTGAATTCTTTTTCAAGAAGATTGGTTATATCAGTCTCACCAGGTCCTCTCTCTGGCATTTAAGTGATTTTTGACTGGACCAGGTTCTTCTGCCTTTTCATGGTGGTAGAAGTGTTCGCAGGTAAGTTGTGCGTGTGTCAGCTGGGAGAACAACGTTCCTTTCTGTTTGCTGGCCGCCTTGCCCTTCACCGCTGCCTGTGCCAGTTAACCCCACACAGGGAGCAGTCTCTGGGTTAATTTCCTGAGCTGCTGTGGTTGGGGCGGCCCTTGGGATAGCTGAGGGCACTGGCGGGGGTCACAGACAAGTGGCATGTGTTCTCCTGTGAGAACGGCACCCCTTCCTGCCTTCTGGACTTTGCACCAGCTTCCTCTGCCTGTACCAGGCAGCTGCCTGCTGTCGGCAGTCTCTGGGTCTGGCCCGGTTAGCTGCGTGCTGGGAGAAGACTCTGTGTGGTTGCTGTGGGTGGGGCTGCTCCCCGGCTAGTCTGCAGCAATGGCAGGTCAGCCAGTTTGCTTGCAATGCCGTTGGGGGGGAATGAATGGCAAGCGGCTTATCACCATGAGGGGCTTCAGCGTTGTGTTGCCACCCAGGGGTTTAGGGTGCCTGAAGTTCCTTAAAATTCCCAGCCTGCTGGGCTCAGTGTGCCAGGACGATTTTGTCCACCTGTTAAACCCTCGTCCCTTTAAGACTTTTAAAGCACCTGCTTTTCTTTTGTCCCAGGGTAGGCAGCTGTGGGAACCTGCTCACAGTCTCCATCTCAGATTTTACTTTTCCGTTTCTCTAATATCCAGTACACCATGCAGGGTGTGTCTGTGCTCCTGGTGCAGATTACTAGGGCTGGTTATTTGGCAGTCCTGTGTTTCCACTCCCTCCCCACTCTGATTCTTTTCCTTCGGCTGGTGAGCTGGTGTCGGGGGAGTGCTCGGTCTCACTGGATCACAGCTTTGTATCTTACCCTTATCGTGTGATGCTGAGTTCTCGCAGATGTAGATGTAGCCTGGCTGTTTTACTGTATCTTCTGGTCTCTTTTTTAGGAATAGTTGTATTTGCTGCATTTTCAAAATATATATGGTTTTGGGAGGAGATTTCCGCAGCCCTATTCACACCGCCATCTTGAGTGAGTCCATCCTGTTTCTTTTTATTGGAGAATGGTATTAGGCACCAAGATCTGAACAGTAGGTGTGCTTATAACAACTAACTGCTGGGGTGTCCTTGTTTTCAGGTCCCCATAAGCTGTCAGAGCTAAGAAATATATGCATGTTTCCTACCCTGTAATACCTATAAATACATGTCTATAAATATTTGCATATGTATCCATCTGTAATGTATATTAAGCCAACCAGGAATTCATCCTGATGTCCCCAATTCAAATCCACCACCACATGGATCATTCTAGCTTTTACGATTTGTTTTTAATAATAAAACCATATCTGGTGTTTTGTGCTAGGTACAGTGCCAAACTGTTTACAAAGATGACCTCATTTAATCCTGTAAACAACTTTATGGGTAAATCTTATTGTCCACATTTAACTGATGAAGAAACTGAGGCACAAAAAGAGGAAGGATCTTCCCTAAATTTACACAGTAACTGGTGGGGCCAGCATATAAGCCCATTCTTTGCAATTCCATGCCCACTAAGTGACAGAGAACTACCATCCCTACATTCATCTAAGACTCTGTAAAAACTTCAGTTCTGAGTGATTTAAACATCAGACATAATTCCCAGCCCTCACCACCTATTGTTCTATTTAAGTCTTACCTCTTCAATACTTCCTCCTCCTCCCAGGGTTCACTCCCATCTGACGTGCTAACTAGAAAACAAGTTGCCAAGTTACAATCCGACTTGACAGCTCAAGAAAAGGGGCACAGGAGCCTTAGTACAGACCAGCTCTATCTGACTCCATGACTTTTCAACCTCTGGCTGACCCCTGCTGTGTATTATCTTGGGTTTTAGTGACTTGGTAGTAATTAACTCTGAACAAGCAGCTCTGCTTTCATGGAGTTAAAAAAACAACAAAGTGTTTTTTTTTCCATGTTAACTAAACCATCTACAAGATAAATGTGTAGCCCACACTTGTTTCTTCTAAAATATCAAAGGCCTGATTAGTAAGTCTTATGTTGAACCTCAGACTTTTCTCCAGATTCTTGGACATAACAGGGACCTGGAGGAAGGGAGCTTCTATTTACCAATATTCACTAACTTGGACATTCATTCATTCATTTATTCATTCAAGGTAATCTAGAAAGAGGGAACCCGGATCAAGTATAAAATATTCCTGGGAATTTTGACTCAACCAACCTACTGAATTAGAAACAACAGCAGTAAAGAAAGAGGAAGAAACAGAATCCTTCAGACCAGGTTAGAAAAACTTTTTGAAAAGCCTACAGCCCCCACTGGTCCCTGTGTTCTGTTTGGTGAATTTTTCCTGACAGTTGGTAGTTTTATTTGCCAGAACCACAACAAAGGGGTCCTTGAATTTCCCTGGGAGTGTTTCCTCAGACCTGCACCTCTCTAGACTGCACAAAGGTGTTATTGTCGCTGGCTCTCTGGGTGCCTGGCACCTGAGTGAGATCAAAGGCACATTCTGATGCCAGCATGACCACAGTCTCTCCCTCCCCACAAAACATTAAAGCTGATGATTAATCTCCTTGGCCCAGAAGGTCCCTTCCTACTCCCAAGTACAAAGTGGGGTGGGGGTAGGGACTGTATTTCCAACACAGCCCAGCCATAATACGCTGGCGTTTTATTGCCCTCGTTGAGTGCAACCAACTGCAGCTGCCCATCCAGCTCATTACAGCCCAAACAGCTGCTTCGTGTGAGCTTTTCATATCGCTAACAAAGTGTAATAAGAATCCCCACCATTTCTGAGTGTCTACTATGTACCAGGTATGCACGTACATAACTCATGTTATCCGGTGACCCTGTGAGACTGGCATCGTCCCAACGTGACGGATGGAGAATCTGAGGCTCAGAGAAGTAGCTCACCTCAGGTCACAGGGCCAAAAAGCGTATGAGCAGATGTTCAAACCCATATCTGCATGAGTCCGAGGCCCACACTGTCTCCATTACTCCACAGGCACATTGTAATTGTGAACACCACACAGACACTGAGGAGGACGTGATGGACATCACATGGAGTAGCTGAGTTCTCACCTCTGGCTTCATAGCTTTGTAGCCTTGGAAAAATTTCTGAACTTCTCTATGCCTAGTTGCCTCATGTGTAAAATGGGTACTGTAGTAAAAGGTAGTATCAACTCCAGGAAGAGACAAGGAGACCTGAGGGGTGAGGACACCAAAATGTCACTTGCATTCATTTGGATTTGCTTCTGCTCAGAAATCTGAATTGAGTGGGTAAAAATGCCTGAAAATCAGACTTCATGGGAGAAACCAGATTAGATGTGTCCCTGTGACAATGGGGAAAAATTTAGATAGGTTCCAATCAGCATTCAGTTAAGACAAGCTAAGCAGTATAGATGCTCATCAATGGAAATAAGGGCAGGCTGCCCTGGTGGGCCCATGCTGCATAAGGTGGATCTAGGCCTTTGTAGATCTCCCTCTTCAGTGGCAACTAAGCCTTACAGCAGGGCTGCCGTGTGGAAGAAAGAGGCTGGGATTTTAAAAACTAAATTAAAGAAGTTATTTTGAAGTTCCATTTAAGACTTTTCCCAGGGAAACAAATAAAAGGAAAACATTTTTTTGAGGTGGTGGGAGGGTCAAGGAAATTAGTGCCTTTAAGGTCCAGCACAGTCATCCCCTGTGGAAGATGTCCCTAACCCTGGTCCCTTTACAGAGTCAGTCATGGTCCCCTCTCTGTTCAACAACGTTAGTAACAGTAATTAACCAAAGCTAAGCCTTGCAAAGTGCTTACTTTACGTAAAGCACTTTATATAACCTCACTTCACACTCACAATGCTGTAAGCCATGTACTATAAGTTTCCACATTTTGCAGATGAGGAATCTGAGACCCAGAGGGGTTAAGTGCCTTGCCCAAGGGCCCATATTTAGTAAGTGGAGAAACTGGGAATGGAACAAATGAGGCTAGCTGCACCATCTGCATGAAACGGGCAGGCATGTGTGAGAGCACCTTGAGCAATGCCTGGCACATAACAGATGTTCAGTAACACAACTTCAATCTGAATCTGTATTTGGGGGCCTTGTATTGTATTATAACAATGGTTATAATTCTATGTCATCAATAGGCAGCCCTTTATCATCCTTATGTCCCCAAGGTTTAACACAGCTTGGGACACAGGAACAGGGGATCAGTAAACAAAGAAATGTATCTATCAATATTTTCTCAACCAAGATACTTAATGATAAAAAAGACTCATTGGTCTCTATGGTTACTAAACAGTTTCCCATTGCATGCGATTCTGTCCACAGTTGCCGAGATTCTGCCCTGGATGGCATCCACTCCAGTCCTTGCTTATCTCCCCTCTCATCCCCCATTTACCTTCTTCCTCCTCCCCCATTCTCCCCTCTATTTTATTCATCTGGGAAAAATCCAAGGAGTCGTCCATCTAAGTTTAACACAGTAATGACTTTTAAATAAAAATATGGTAGAAATGGGTACTTATCGAAATGGAATGCTTTCAGACTCATGCATTTAAAGAAGATATAAATTTTAGGGTAGGCACTAAATTTTAACTGCAATCTTGGAGAAAGCCTTTCCACTAATTCATGGAGAAAAATTAACAAAGTGAAAATTGCTTATCAGTGTTCTTTTGAAGTCATGATATGCAGCCTAATTCTATAGATCATCAGGCTGCTCCCAGGCAGATGGATTTATATTGATTGAGAGAGGGCTCAGTGGCCAAGGAAAACAGATACCCCTTTGTAGAGAAGACTTAGCTTCCCATTAGGGACAGATCAGCCTGAGAGTGAAGCATGGCCAGCTTTGGATCTGATTTCACCCCTCACGCCTGGGCTCTCTTGGCCAGGGTGATGCCAAAGGCGGACTCAATCCTTTTCACACTTTTTAAGAATCCAGCCCCTGGAAAAAGAAAGAGCAGGCAAATCTAAGCAAAGCTGCTGGAGGGAGAGCTGAGCTTTCAGTGAGACAAAGCAGAAGGGCAAAAAGGGAAGAAGCTGAGGGGTAAAGGGGCCAGCAGCTCAGATCCCCTCCCGGGCTGCCTCAGTCCCCGTGGACTCACCACCATGTGACAAGAAGATGTTCCACAGATGACAGCCAGCCTTGATGTCATTGGCTGTCCCTCACAGGCAAGGCCATGCCCCCTCACATCTGCTCCAATCACTCCTATGAGAAAGCACACCAAAACAAAATCCTCTTTAAAAAAAAAAGAAGAAAAGAAAGCTAAAAACAAGCACGAAACACTCCTTTTTATAGCTGAGTGACATTAAGATAGCGTTCCATGTGCAGGCCAGTCATAAACGGAAACCAAAAGAATGCACTGCCTATGGGGAATGTGGGGACACTGCTCTGGCTTTGCTTTCCTCTGTTCAGTGAACAGCACCCAACATTGTGAGAATAATAGTAACCGTGATTACAATAGCAAAGGCAGAAGCTGTCGGTGAGGTTGTGCTCAGGAAACACCAGGTGCTGTGCTGAATAGCTACATGTATGATCTTGCTTTATATTAAACCTCTCAAGTTGATGTTGTTAATGTCCCACACAGAGTGGAGAAAGGAAGGCTCACAGAAGTGGAGTGGCTTGTCCAAGGGCACACTGCTAGTAAGGAACAGAGCTTAATGGAACATGCTTTAACATCACATTTCAGCCCCAAAAAAGGCAATAGAATTGTTTGATGATTGAATTTTTTTTTTGGCATCTCTAGATCACTGTTCTTCCTATTACTTACCACAGAACTCACAGAGTAAAAGAGAGGGTGACTGACAGTTTTTGTTAAGAGAATGCCAGACAGCAGAGTTTCCCATAAATGGTATAAACTCAGGCTACTTCTCCACAAAGATTGTATTCCTTAATGCTTGCTGGGCAAGTGAAGTTGCACATATGACAAGAGAGCTAGAAATACTGATTAGAGGACAAACTGTCCCTCATTTATTCAAATATCCACTAAGTACCTCTATGCATAAAACTATACAGTAGGTGGGCTGTGAGAGCTGCAAACATCTTTGGATCTGAAATCTTTGCCACATTCCTAATTACAACCTAAGCAGGATGTGAGAAGTGCTCAGGGCAAGCATGGTGACTGGGATACAGGAGAGAATAGCCCGGCTGACCTCATCAGCTCCAGGCAATGCCATCCTTGCTCTCCATCACCAATACTCAATGCTCTTTCCCACTTTTAGACCTTTGCATTTTCTCTTTCCTCTGCATGGAATACTATTCCCCAACCTCTTAACCAGGCTAACTCTTAGTTATTCCTAACTCAAATATTACTTCCTCTGAAGGTTTCCCTGATCCTCCAGGAAAGATGGAGTCTCTGTGTTCTCATACACCATGGGCTTCCCTAGCACAAAAGACACTGGTAATTTTAAGAAGTCATACACCATCTGCATCTTCTTCTACAGTAAGTTGCAGGAAGTTGGAACTCTCTTGCCCACGTGCTTAGCAGCCCAGCACCTGTCACAGTTGCTAGCACAGGGGAGGAAGCAAAATTCTGAGTGCTTGGGGACATGAGGAAAAGGAAGACAAGTCCCTGTCCCATGGGGGTGCTCAGTCTGAGATGAAGGAGGGAGAACCGCAAATGGACATTTCAATGCTGGGGATCTAAAGGACAGGAGGAACCTCAGAGCACCTGAACTCACCTGTAAGGACTCAAGGAGGGTTCCCAAGGAGGAGGGTCCACACTGAGCTCTACAGGACTTAGCCAGGTGGAAGGCAGGGTGGCGATGTTTCCTCAGGCCACCAATCCCCAGATGCTGAAAGCACGGTTTCGCTCAGCAAGCCGACCTTTCCAGAAAGCGGGATCTAGAGGACTACTGACAGGTCTCTTTGTAGGCTTTTCCAATGCTTTTTCTAAAGTCTACCTTCCCAAGCACGGCACCTTGTGAACCTCCACCATTGTTCAGAGGCCCAGCAGCAGGAGGAAGTTAGACTCAAACTTTCTGTGTTAGTTACCACAGTAGTTAGGCCTGTTAGCTGTTATTAAGTGCCCTGCTCCCCCCAGTGCTGTGCGGCTGTCCCTGCACACAGTGGTTCCCAGACTCCAAGTCAGCCAAGGGCGACCAGGTGATCTGAGGGCTGAAGAAAGTGGAAAGCGAGACTATGTCTCCTGCTCTTCCACATCAGGTGGCTGCTTCTCCTAAATGACCTTAGCTCTGCTGACAGGCACCACAGCTCCCACACCCGCTGGTGTCACCGCCCTTGGACTCTGGTGACACCACCTCCTTCCCTTGTCCATCCAGACAAAGGGGAGCATCAGCGTCTGTTTTGCTAATCCGTGCCATGCTGCCGGAAAATGCAGCCCTTCTTAGTTCCTTCATCATCTGGGTCACTGGTGTTATGTATTAAATTCCTTTTTAAAAAAATACTTAGAGTGTTTCATATTTTTCTGGGGGACCCTAAGTGAAGCAGTTTCCTATCCAGGGCACAAAAACTTGTGCAAAGGAAGGAACCCTACATATGAGCTAATTTATTGGAGCTCTTTCTGTATGCTCTCTCTCTATGTCTTAATTTTATTCTTAGAACCACCAAATGGGATTGCATTGTTATCATTCTCATTTTATAGAGGAGGAAACGAATTCAAAATTGGAAGTAACTTAACCAAGGTCACACAGCTCATAAGCAGCACGGCTGGGATTCACATCCAGATAGTCTTTTGACTCCAAACTGCTAGTTCTTAGGTTTTTCCCCAATAACCAGGGAGTCAACCTTTCCTTATTTGCCTTATTTGTATATCTCAAAATATTGGGATCCTAATGATACTGATCCTGAGATCCTTGATAGAAAAAAGGTTGGCCATGGCTAGTCTTAGCATTATCAAGAAGTTCAAGGAATTCCTGACGATGACCCACATTTACTGTTTCCACATACATAAAGCACACGCAAAGTGTATCTAACAGGGTCTATCAATACTGAAAGGGGGTTAAAAGTGGGAAAAAAGAAATTTGTGGGAAATATTTCTTGTTTCTTCTCCAGTTAGCAGATTCATTGTGGATGTTATCTAGACTCAGAGTCTGAGAACTAATGTGTTATAATGAGAAAAGGATGCAATTTGGAGACAGAAGACCTGCTATCAAATGAGGAAAATAACAATATCATATGGTTGCTCTGATATGGAGGAAATGTTTAAAAATAAGTTTGATTAATGGTAGCTATGTCCCCATCACCGTGACAATGACCCTCATCACCAGCACCATCATCACCTCCACCATCACCAACATCAACATAGTCTGAACTACTTTTCAAGAGACAGTTGTATGCTTGGTCCCTTTCTCGCAAACATACCAGAAATCTAAGATAGGTTGGGTACTGTGCTAAGCTCTTTAAATGTTATCTCTAATTTTCACAACATCTCTAAGAAAAATATTCTTTCCCCCTTTCAAGAGATGTAGAAGCAAAGGATCAGAGTACTCAAGTAACTTGATCATGGTCACCCAGACATAAGAAGCAATGTCAGGATGTGACCTTGTCCTGTCTGGTTCCAAAACCATGTTTTTTCCATACTCTCTCATTTTATGATACTGTAATTGTCTTATATAAAGGAAATACCTTGGAAGTATCAGTTCACCATGGAACATTATGAAGAGCTATGGTTTTAGAGTTGCAAAGCCCGAGTGTTAGTCCCAATTCTGCCCCAAACCACCTGAAAGCGAACTGTTCACTCACATCCACAATGAAGAAATGGATCACACACGGAGGTCCTTTCTCAGCCATTCTCAGTACACAATAGACACAGTGCTTCTTAGAAAATACCAGCTAAAGCGTTCCCTTCCTGGAAACAGAAGGGCAGAAAAATGCCTCCCAAGAGCTTATATTCTCAAGTCCTGAAGAGACTTAGGCAACCTCAGTTCAGGCACATCTACCACTGGGGAGAAGCAGGTCATGTCCAATTTCCTCTCAAGAAAGGTTCTGTGAACCCTGTCTCATGCCCACCCCATTCAATAGCATGGCCAATGCCCCTGTGAGACCACATGGATCTGAGAGCTGACATATCTCATTTTTCCTTTGCCCACATAGAGCTTGAGAGGCCATGCCTGAGAAAAGTAGCCCAAAGCAGGGAAAGCAACAAAGAACAGGAGGAGGTCTTTCTTTTCTGAATAAACACATTTCATAGCCCATAGAGGAACCATGGACTGCACATGCACATCAGGAAACAATTCACAAGACGAGATTTTGTCAAGCGCAGCCCTCAACACTGGTGGGCCCTTCACATGACTGTTCAAGTGTCAGTTTGCTCAGCATTCCACAGAAGGCTGAAGGGGCAAAATTAGAAGGTGAAGAAATAGGCACCAAAAAAAAAAATTAATGACACATTAAACTGCGTTGTCCCTGAACCTTGCACAATGCTTAGTTGATGGTAGTTGCTCAATAAATTTTGTTGAATGAAGAAACAAAAGCAGACAAACAAGCTTACTGAGTCAATAAACTAACTCAGTGCTTCTAAAAGACTCCTACCCGTCAACACACCAAGAACATGGTTCCTATCAAGGAATATGTTGTAAAGCAGAATTGAAGAGGAAGATTAAAACTTCATGAACAACTCTCCTATTTCCCTTATGCGCTGTCTCCTTCCCTCTTGCCCAACCACCAACCATCCATCCTTTCATCCAACATTTATTGAATATCTACTTTATTTATGTAAAAGAAAAAAGAGACTTCCCAAATGTTATGATTAAGAGTAGGTTATCCTGTAATTTATCAAACCACAGCTGCTTTGAAAACTTTAACTAGTATAACTATAGAAGAAAAACATACTGAGTTTCAGCATTTGTGTTATAATTATCTCCCACTTTATAGCTTTATAAAGTACTTTATAGCTTGAAAAGAATCCTCAAACACTTTACCATTCATCTAGCCTTTATAAAATCCTGTGGTATGTGTTATATTATTTCCAGATAACAGTTTAAGAAACTGAATTTCAGGGATGTGAACTAACTTCATCAAATTTATTTGGCTTAGGGGCAAAAGCAGGGCTCAAAAGAGAATTTTCTGTCTTCTTGTCTCAAATATTTTCCCTGTGTTTGAAAAATAAAAAGGTCTGCTATGGATGTGCTAGTATCTTGAAAAAAATCCTTTTGAAATAACAACCTGAGAAACCTTCTCTGAAGAAAAAAAGCATGAGAAGGGTTTTGAGCATTACCTTAGACTCGATCAACTTGAGACTCTCAAGTCAGCAGGTTGGAGATGGACTGATAAATTTCAACGCATCGGCTGAATGACTAAGAATGATAAATGATTAATCAAAGACATTTTCTCTGCAGAGGACCAAACACCCATCTATATAGAAGAAGACACTTAATTCTACTTTTTTGACAGATATTCATTCATTTTATATAGAATATAATATATGGGATTTCATTATAGCATTGGGCTTAAAGATATGGATTCATTCATTGTGTGACCTTGGTTAATTCTCAAGTCTTCATTTCTACATCTGTACAATTGGAATAACAGTATCCTCCTCATGGGATTATTATAAGAATTGGATGTGTTAATACATGTAAAGTGCTTAGACCAGTGCTGCCCATAGAACATTCTGAGATGATGGAAATATTCTGTATCTGCACATGCGGCAAGAGAGCACTTGAAATGTGGCTAGTGCAACTGAGGAACTGAATTTCCTGTTTCATTCAGTTTTAATGAATGTAATTAATGTAAAACACCACATATAGTTAGTGGGTACTGTATTGGATGGAGGAGGTCAGAACATAACTAGCACTAAATGAATGCTTATTGTTGTTTTTATGTTGTCCTCAGACATAGGCTAGAACTTCCCTTATGGGCCCTGGGCAAATGTCTAGGTCTCTCAAACTTCAATATGCACATCTGAAGATTCTGAACAATAACACTCACCTTACAAAATTGCTGTAGGGATTAAATGAGATATACATGGAAAGTACAGTACTTAATAAATGAGGGCTGATAAGTCCAGTACCTACAGAAGCGCTTGGCAAAAGTGTAAAACCTTTTACTTGCTCCTAAACATGCCTTGCTCTTTTTCATGCCGTGCAGCATTTGCTCATGCTGCTCCTTCCACTTAGAATAATTCTTTCATAGTTCACCCCATCCCTTGAGAATCTACCCGGGGAACATCAACTCCATTTTGACAACTCAGCTCTTACATCAGAAGACTTTTCTGACCACGTCTTCCCCATTTCCCAGGTATTCCAGCCAGGGAGAACCAGCCAAGCCTATTTCCCTGTACCCCAAGCCCGGACACTGTACAGATTCTATCACCATATCTGTCATTTATTTGTTTGCATAGTTTGTCTCCTTCTACTAGACTATGAGAGACTGGGACTGGTCTTGACACCACTGGGCTCACTCATTTTCACTGAGGTTGTTGTTTAATAAATAAATAAATGGATGGGGCACAACACATGTACAAGAGAGCACAACATATTTTCTAGATAAAGGCTGCAGATTTAATCATAGACAAATGCTCTGTGTCTTAAATATGACTAATGGTGGAAGATACTGAAGAGTTTTGAATAATAACTCATGGGTAATAGTAAAATTATTACTAGTAAAATAGTAAAAAAATAGTAGAATTACTACTAGAGCCTCATAACACACCTTGTTTAGAATCATCAAAATGGTTGGTAATGAGTAAAGGTCTTAAGATCTTTATGATTATTGAAAGACTGCTTTGTCCCTGACACTTTGCAAATATCCTTGTATTAAATTCTTTGACAATCTTGAAAGGTAGTTATTAACAGACTGTTTTACTAATAGGGAAAATGAGACCAAAGGTTTTCAAGTAACTTGTCCAAGATTCTGCAGAAAGAGTGAGGGCAGAGGTATCTAAGTGCACTTCTACCCACCTCTACACCCCAGGAAGCCACAGAAACTAGTTCCTTTCCTTTCAACTGCTGCAAGAATTCTAAGTATTCAGGGATGCAGCTGAAGTCAGAGCACTTCCAGGATTTATTGTTATAGCCACTAAAGCAAGCCTAAAGTGTGCATCTCAGTGAAGGGGCGTGAAACAGCTGAAGAGATTTCTGTAATCCTAGTGTCTGATGAAGCGTCACCTTGGCTTTGAAAGAAATGTGGTTTAGAATTCACCCATTCTAAATGCTAAAGTAGTTTACCTTAAAAAAAACTCATATGTGATATGTCTACAAAGAAATGTTACAAACTTGACAAGCTACCACCCCCTCCCCTACATTCCACCCTCTGCAAAGCCAGAAAGATAATAAGGAAGGTCCTTGTCTAAATGAGATGTGGACAGACTTCTACTTGAACTAGTTAGGGTATAATGATTAAGAATGTGGGATCTAGTATTGGACAGCCAGATGTAAAGTCTGGCAATGTGGTCTAATCATGTAACTTTGCTGGGCCTCTGTTTTCTCATCTATAAATTGGAATGATGATAGTGTATAGCTCACAGGGCTACTTTGAAGATTAAGCAAGCACAAGAGTGCCTGGAACATAGTTTACCTGGTATATTTTTGCCATTGTTGTTACTACTGACAACCCTCAGTCTTTGTTAACAGCAAGGCAGGCATGAGAGCCCAGGTGCTAGCTTTCAGCACGGTGCATGCTTTGCCAGAGTTATTTGGATTTACTTAGATTGAGTGGAACACTTGTTTTCTGTCCTTGAGTACACAGCTGATGACAGAGTGATCATGGGCCCAAGGGAATAAGGAAGATGAGGTACCAGATAGTAGTAATGATCCAGGCTGACATTTTAAACATTGTTGAGAATAACCCAAAAGCTGTTTCTATATCTAAAAGCCACAGTAACATGTAGCATCATTTGTACTGCAATTCATCTTGGCAATGGCATTGATCATTTCTGTCTAAACACTATCCTCTTCTATGACTTGCACCAATCCAAAGCCAATAGAGGGCCAGAGAACAAAGAACAGACTTTTAGATAACTGGGTCTCACTACTCTGTTCCTTTCTTCTACCCAGAAAGATCAAATCTCAAAGGCAGACTAACATGTAATAGCTTAGAAATCTGAGCCTTAGAGAACACTAGCAAAATTTACAGTAAAGACAAAGCAAAAACTTGATTTCAGAAATTCCTTTCTTCCTAACATCAACACAGCCTCCAGATTTTTTGGACATTCTCATCTATGACTTCATAAAAGCCAATTTTTCACTTGCAGGCATTAGACATGGCAAAAGGGTCAGGTTGAAATCTGATCCAAATGGCCTAGTTAACTCACAAAAATGACTTACTTTCTAAATAAAGAATCTAAAATTAAGAGAAATGACCCAAGTACAACAAATGAATCTTATGGAATACTTAAACAGATCTAAAATTATGACTCTAAATCACACAGCTGCCTTCTGACACTTTATAAATTAATTCAGCAATATTGATCCCCAGTGATAAGCCAGGCACTGTGTTAGATGCTAGAAATCAAAAAATGGAAGTTGTTTCCTTTTATTCTATAAGATCCCAGTGTAGCAGGAGTAGAAAGATATATAGGCAGACACTTTTAAGATAGTATGGAACAACCAATGACTCAGATCTGGATAAATCTAATGGAAGTAGGCAACCCTGGCCCCTGATCTAGCTTGGATGGTCAGGGAAGACCTCCTGAAGGAGGAGAGGCAGTTTTATCAGTCAGCAGGCAGAGGGGGTGGGGAGGGAAAGACGTATCAGGTAGACCTTGAGACAAAACAGAGACAAACAGTCAGATGACACAGGCTGCTATGCTACAGAGTCTAGAAGACAGAAACCTGTATTCTGAAGAACTTGGCTGGTGCAAACATCTGGGAGTCTGAGTCAGACTGATCTGTCTTTGAGTCACCACTCCACCCCAGGTATGCTGAGCAATCTTCGATAAGCTAAACACACCTTTTCAAGCCTCAGTTTTCTCAGCTTGAAGGTGGAAATAATGGTATCTCCTTCATAGGGTCATTATTCTCAGTTTTAGCACTGTACATGCAGCCCACCACCACTACCACCAGTCCTGAGCAAACTGGCTGGTTATTCCACATGAAAGGCAAGTAGCCCTATGTCCAGGATATAGGAACTGTTAAGTACATTTTAGGGTCCAATTTCCACCATGAGAAAGCAGGACTAAGTTTTCTTCAACAACCTTTTCTTGTCCCTAGACAAATGATCTCATTTATAAAATTATGTAAAGGCTCTTTGAAGTTGGAAAAGGAACCAGCAGCCCTGGCAATCCCCTCAAAGGCACAGGAGCAGACCAGTGAGCTGCTTCAGGAAAACGCCAGGAGACAGGATTTGCTCAGACAGAATATAGGGTACTTGAGCTATAGGAGGAGGCATACCATTTCAGAGTCAAATATCTTAGTTGGTGGGCTAGCTCTCCTCAATCTCTGATGCCAAACTCAGTACCTCCTCCATGGTATGAGTTTCAGTTCCATCAAAAACTTCCAGAGGTTTTGTGGGGTTAGTTGAACATTGACAGATTCTTCAAAGCCTGGAATTTACTCTAAGAGCCAAAATCAGCCAAGTTTCTATGGGATTAGGATTTCCCCGAGGGAAGGTCACCAGTCCCGCCTCACCTAGACTGATTCATCTAACCTTGCCTTAAGCCTTAGACAAGGAGACAAAAAAGAAAAATAGACCGTAAGCTGGATCCGATTCTACGCACCCCTCCAAATCCCCCCCCCCGGAATTCCTGGGAGAGTGGGGGGTGGTAATGTAAGGCGATCCCCACCACCGGATAAGAGTCAGGCCAGAGAGTCAGAGAATTAAGTGATATGCAGAACAGCTGGAGAGAGAGAAAGAAAAAACAAAACCAAATTTGAGAAGGATAAGGGTCCAGGGTTTTAACACAATGAATGACATGTGGCTGAAACAGTTTCAAAGAGAACAAAGGCTTAGGTAAATAAATAGTATGGAAGATGAGAGAAAAAATGAATTACAGAAAATCCCATGAGGAATATACTGGCAGGTTTCAAAAACTGCAGTTGAAATGACATCCCTGCTTTAGCAGAGGTCACGATTCTGCCTCTCTGCCCACCAGTGCCCCTGCTCAAAGCCCACCTTCTCAGGACAGCAGCCCAGGCCAGGCTTTGCTCTCCTTCCTCATACCCATCCCAGGCTCTATGGAGTAACGGATGATGCCTAGAAAGGGCTCTGACTTCAGGGAGACCCTTGCAGGCACCACCATTAACTCGCCACACCTAAGGCAAATGGGCTGGATTTCTTGAGTCTCTGATACCTCATCTGTAAAAGGGAAGTGATAAATTCTAAGTACAAGTGTAAAAATCCTATCTCGTCTTGAAGAATAGTGCTGGCATATGTTAGGCTCTGAATTCTATTCTCTTCCTCCTCTGTTCAGAGGATTCAGTTCAAGAAACATTTACTGAGCACAAGTCTACATCAGACACTGTAGGGAAATAATACTTGAGAAAACATAATCACTGGCCTCTAAGAGTTTATAATCTCCTGGGAGCCAAGACCGCTGGTACCCAACAGACTAACAATGGCTGCAGCAGAAGGACAGACAAGCCAGGCGGGAGGAACAAATTCCTCAGATAGGTGCAGGCAGGCTAATTCACCAAGGCCCTCCTTCTTTGACCTGATAATTGGAGCTGTCTCCCTATGGGGCTGCAGACACCCACTCCTGGTCCTACCTCATTCTACCTCAAAAGCCCTCAATTCTCTATATCACCATCATCATAATTGCTCATGTTCTGTAGTATCTACCCATGCCAGGCACTGTTCTAAGTGCTCTACATAAAATATTTAATCCTCATAACTAGTGTTATGGTGCCATCTTGAAGATGAAAACCTGAGACCCTGAAGGTTATGTAATTGACTCATGATCACACAGAGAGTAGCAGGTGATGGCGTAAAATATGAACTCAGGAAGTCTGGCTCCAGGAAACATGCTTTATTCCAATCCAACCACTAGGCTGTTGGAATGGTGTTATGTCTATTCTTAAACATGTGTTTTGGTATATTTCTGTCCGATATATGCTGTAAATCCACACTATTTTTCACAGTTCCTCTGCTCTTTCTAAATTCTGCATTTCAAAGGGAAGAAATTTTATTTTATTTTTTATTGAAGTGTAGTTGATATACAATCTTATATTGGTTTCAAGTATACAACATAGTAGTTCAATAGTTACCTGTATTATTAAATCCTCACCCCAACTAGTGTAGTTACTATCAACATAGGACAATGTTATAGAATCACTGACTGTATTTTCCATGCTGCATTATCATCCCTGTGACTGACTTACATTATGGTTGAGAATTTTTGTGCCCCTTTATCCCCTTCACCCTCCCCATGCACCTACCCACCCCAAACCTTCTCCCATGGTAACCACTCATCACTTTTCAGTGTCTATGAGTCTACCGCTATTTTGTTCATTTTGTCTTGTTTTTAGATTCCACAAATAAGTGAAACCATATGGTATTTGTCTTTCTCTGCCTGGCTTACTTCACTTAGCATGATACCCTCTAGGTCCATCTATGTTGTTGGAAGTGGCAGGATTTCTTTCTTTTTTATAGCTGAATAATGTTCCATTGTGTACATGTACCACCTCTTCTTTATCCATTCATCTATAGATGGACACTTTGGCTGCTTCCATATCTCGGCTACTGTAAATAATGCAGCAATAAACATAGAGGGTGCATATATCTTTTTGAATCAAGGATTTTGTTTTCTTCAGATAAATTACCAGAAGTGGAATTGCTGAGTTGTATGGTGTTTCCATTTTTAGTGTTTTGAGGAACCTCCATTTCCACAGTGTCTGCACTAATTTAAATTCCCACCAACAGTGTAGGAGAGTTCCCTTTTCTCCAAATCCTTTCCAACACTTGTTATTTCTTGTCTTTTGGATAATGGCCATTCTAACTGGTGTGAGATGGTACCTCACTGTGGTTTGGATTTGCATTTCTCTGATAGTTAGCCATGTGGAACATCTTTTCATGTGCCTGTCAGTCGTCTGTATTTCCTCTTTGGAAAATTGTCTGTTCAGGTCCTCTGCCCATTTTTTAAAAATTGGGTTTATTTTTTTGGTGTTGAGGCATATGGGTTCTTTATATATTTTGGATGTTAACCTCTTATTGGATAAATCATTTAACAAATATATTCTCCCCAACTGTAGGCTGCCTTTTTGTTTTGCTGATGGTGTCCTTTGCTGTATAGAAGTTTTTGAGTTTTATATAATTCCATTTCTTCATTTTTGCTTTTGTTTCCCTTGCCCAAGGAGATGTGTCCAGGAAAAGAAACTGTTCGTGCTTATGTTCAAGAGATTTTTGCCTATGTTTTCTTCAAAGAGTTTTATGATTTCATGCCTTATATTTAGGTCTGCAATCCATTTTGAGTTTACTTTTTTGTATGGAGTTAGGCAGTAATCCAGTTTCATTTTCTTGCATACAGCTGTCCAGTTTTCCCAATACCAGTTATTGAAGCGACTGTCTTTTTTCCCATTGTATATTCATGCTCCTTTATCATATATTAATTGACCATATATGTCTGGGTTTACATCTAGGCTCTCTCTTCTGGTCCATTGATATCTGGGTCTGTTCTTGTGCCAGTACCATGCTGTTTTTACTACTGTAGCTTTGTAGTATAGCATGTAGTCAAAGGGAAGAATTTTTAAATGATTAAAAAAATAATCTCAGCCCACCATCTCAAAGCACCCCATAGGCAGTTCCAGAATGTGTCCAAGTCAGTGTTGTTTCCTTGTGAGCTCTTTGGAGCAATGACTCCCCAGGCCTTCTCAGCACAGGCCAGAGGCAGTGACATGATGAAACAGCCCTTCTGACTCTGCAATGGCCCAGAATAGCTGCCAATGGCCCACTGTCCCCCAAAGTCATCCAGCCATTCTCCTGATCCATGTCCTCCCCACATCCTGACATATGCCGGTCACCACATAGCCTAAATTCTGACTGGCCTACAGGTGCTCCTTTCTCTTTCTTCATGCTGTCCTTTTCCTATGGGTCTGTGTGGCCAGTCCTCATCAGTTCAGGCTACTGTAACAGAATACCACAGACCGAGTGGCTTAAACAATAGACATTTATTTCTCATAGTTCTGGAGGCTGGAAGTTCAGGTTCTGGTGAAGGCTGCTCTTCTCTGTTTATGGAGACTATCTTCTTGCTGTGTCCTCACAACAAAGAGAGAAGGAACAAGCTCTGATGTGTTTTCATATAAAGGGACTAATTGCATTCATGAGGCCTCTGTCCTTGTGACCTAACTACCCCCCAAAGGTCCCACCTCCTAATACCATTACACTGGAGGTTAGGATTTCAACACATTAAATTTTGGGAACACAAACAGTCCATTTTTTATTTTTCAGTACACATATCTGCTGGATAGGTGCCTAAGAGTAGGACTGCTAAATCACAGAGTATGGAGATAGTGCAAAATTATTTTCCAAAGTGTTGTTCCAATTCATATTCCAGAGCAGTGCTTATGCATTTCAGTTGTTCATATCCCCACCAACACTTGGTATTCTCAATCTTTTTAATTTTAGCCAATGTGGTAGGTGGGTAGTGGGGTATCATATTGTGGTTTTGACTTGGATTTCCTAATAACTAATGAGGTTGAGAAGCTTTCATATTTTATTGTTTATTTGGATATCCTCTTTTCTGAAGGCTATCCAAGTCATTTCTACCATTTTCCTGTCAGCATGGCCATATTTTTCTGATTTGTAGAAACTCTTTACATACTCTGGAAAGTCCTTTATTATATATATTCCAATATATATAATATATTCTTCTTCCACTCTGTAGCTTGCATATTCACTCTTTGAATGTCACCATTTGATGAAAAGAATTTCCTTATTTTAATGTAGTCCAATTATCAACCTTTTCCTTCATGGTTGTACTTATATTGATGTTCTATTAAAGAAATATCTGCCCATCCCACAGTCATGAATACCTTCTTTTAATTTATTTTTAGAAACATTACTTTTTACATTTCATAGTAGGCTTATAATCCATTTAGAATTTATTTTTATGTATAGTATAAAGCAAGGGCCAAAATGCATTTTTTTTTGCATATTGATTTCTAATAGCACTATTTCATTGAAAAAAGCATCCTTTTCTCACACCTCTGCAGCACCTCTTTTGTCATAAATTAACTGACAACATAAATTAACTGTATGAGTTTGTTTCTGCACTTCTTGATCTGTTTTCCTCTGGTTTATTTGTCTGTCCTTGCCCTAATACCAGTTTTAATTACTTTATAGGAAGTTTTGACATCTGGTAGCATTAAGTCTTCCCAACTTTGTTCTTCAAGGTTGTCTTGATTCTTATTGGCCCTTTACACATAGGCTTCAGAATCTGATTATCAATTTTCACCCCCTCACACACAAATACACTAGTATTTTTTTTTATTTTGGTATCATTAATATAAAATCACATGGGCAACAAACACTGTGGTTACTAGATTCCCCCCATTATCAAGTCCCCACAACATACCCCATTACAGTCACTGTCCATCAGCGTAGTAAGATGCTAAAGAGTCACTACTTGTCTTCTCTGTGCTATACTGCCTTCCCCGTGACCACCCCCCACATTATGTGTGCTAATCATAATGCTCCTTATTCCCCTTCTTCCTCCCTACCCACCCACCCTCCCCATTCCTTTCCCTTTGGTAACTGTTAGTCCATACTTGGGTTCTGTGAGTCTGCTGCTGTTTTATTCCTTCAGCTTTTGCTTTGTTTTTATGCTCCACAGATGAGTGAAATCATTTGGTACTTGTCTTTCTCCGCCTGGCTTATTTCACTAAGCATAATACCCTCTAGCTACATCCATGTTGTTGCAAATGGTAGGATTTGTTTTCTTCTTATGGCTGAATAATATTCCATTGTGTATATCTTCTTTATCCATTCATCTACTGATGGACACTTGGGTTGCTTCCATTTCTTGGCTATTGTAAATAGTGTTGAGATAAACATAGGGGTACATATGTCTTTTTCAAACTGTGCTGCTGCATTCTTAGGGTAAATTCCTAGGAGTGGAATTCCTGGGTCAAATGGTATTTCTGTTTTCAGTTTTTTGAGGGACCTCCATACTGCTTTCCACAATGGTTGAACTAATTTACATTCCCACCAGCAGTGTAGGAGGGTTCCCTTTTCTCCACATCCTCGCCAACATTTGTTGTTTATCTTTTGGATGGTGGCCATCCTAACTGATGTGAGGTGATATCTCATTGTGGTTTTAATTTGCATTTCCCTGATAATTAGCGATGTGGAGCATTTTTGCATGTGCCTGTTGGCCATCTGAATTTCTTCTTTGAAGAAGTGTCTGTTCATACCCTCTGCCCATTTTTTCATTGGGTGATTTGTTTTTGGGTGTTGAGGTGTGTGAGTTCTTTATATATTTTGGAGGTTAACCCCTTGTCAGATATGTCATTTAACAAATACACTAGTATTTTGAATTGGACTGCAGTGAATCTACAGACCTTGGGGAGAATCGTTACATTTGTAAATTGAGTCTTCCAATGAATAAACATCATATATTCATAAGCTATTACCGTAAGGGTAAAAATCCAAAATCTTTAAAATGACTCTATTTCTGTCTTTTTTTTTTCTCAATAAAGTTTTATAGCTTTCTGCATAGATGTCTTTCACATCTTTAAATTTATTCCTGGTATTTGATTTTTGATACTGTTGTAAATCTTGCTACTTAAAATATTATTTTCTAAATGTTTGTTTCTGGGTTACAGAAATAAAACTTTTTTCTATTGACTCATTACAATAGCAACCCTGCCAAAATACTAATTTTGATATTTTATCTATAGATTCTTTGATGTTCTACACATGTGTATATTTGTGCCATCAATGATGTCAACTTTCCTTCTAATCTTTGTATTTTAGTTCATTTTTCTTGGCTCAGTGCACTGGGTAGGACCTAAAGTAAAATGTGGAATAGAAGTGGTGAGAATGGGAACATACTCTCTGCCCTTGTATTAAATGTTTATCAGTCTCTTTTTGTTTCATTTTTTAAATCCTTCCTTCCTTTTCCACTCCCACCGCACTGCCTTCATTCTAGGCTTCAATATCTCTGACCCCAGTGCTGTCTTATCCTGAGTCATTAACCTTATGGCCCTCAAACTCTCTACTTAAAAGCTATTAACATAAGGGTAAAAATCCAAACTCTATAAAATGACTTTCAAGGCCCTGAAAAACTTGGTCCCCACATATATCTCCTACACTATTTCAACAAGCATAAAATATACAATGGTTATACTGAAATACCCAATGATGTGCAGCCAAAATGGGTACCCTCACACTTGTGAGTTTTAGCACATGCTGTCTCTCTGTCTCTCTCTCTCCTTCTCACCCTCCTCTCTGCTTGCCTATACTCACTTTGTCCATCTGATAAATTCCTTTTTCTCTAATCCTATTCATCTTTCATATGTCAAAGAAACACCACTTTTGGTCAGAGAGAAATCTTCCTGATCCACACAGGGAAAAGAGTTTAGACTCCTATAATATCCCATACATGCTTCAATCAGACACTTCCTATACCATATTATGACAGTTTATTTCTTTGTTTCTACAATTAAACCATGAGCTTCTTGAGAGCAGGAATTTTGATTTATTGATATTTATATCTCTAGTTACAAGCACAGTGCCTGGCTTTGAGTGAAGATATGTTACCTGTTGGTTGAAGGTAAGAGAAAAGAGTATTTTTTCATAATCAGCTATTATTTCCTACTGTAAACATCTGCTTATTTAACTGTGATTCTAAGTCAATAGTGCAGAGTGACAGCCTGAGAATAGTGATTGGACTTTCCTATAGTGTGTGCACTCTTTGACTTGTGTTTTCTCAGCTTTTGGAGGTCTTTTGTTTTGCTTATTTAACTTCAGGCTTCATGCTCTGCTTCAAAGGATGAATTCACTGGATTTCTTCACTAAATATAATAGATTTTAATCAATGCCCAGCTTAGAAATTGGAGGAATTACTGTCTTGAAATTGAGAGTTTTTTTTAATCTGCCAAATAAAATAGAAAATCATTTCAAATTTTAAAAAGGCACTTTCCAAACATTCAACTTAGTAATAGGTAGGAGACATACAAAGAGGATCCAAAATTTTAAGTAACTCTTGCCTAATCAACGGATTTAGGAAAAACAAAATGTCAAATGCCCCATCTTCTTTCCAAATCCCCTGGCTTCAAGAAGGCTTACTGCCACAGTTCTATTCCAGGCCACCCCTTCTTCTTTGCTCTCTCCTTTCCCCAAACTATTGCGTATAGAATTACATAAAGCCCTGCTTGGAATAAGTCTCTTGCTTAAAACCTTCAATGCCTTGCCAAGGCCTGGGACAAAGAGGGAGAAGCACAAACTTTTCAACATGGTACTCAGGGGCTGCCCATTTGTCCCCAGCAATTTGACTTTTAAATCCGTATCTTCTAGGACTCCCTTATAGATAAAACAGGTTTCAGCCAAAATAAAATGCTTATCATTTCCCATTTCAATGTCTTCACTTGTTTTATTCTCTCCATCCAGAAACTATCCCATCGCTTCCTATGGAGAATATATTATCCTAGGTTAAGTGCAAGCTACCCCTTCCCACTTCCCTGAAGGACCATGGTAGTCATTCAGGAAGTTATCATTACTAGTGATGTGGCCTTCAGCAAGCTGCTGGAATTGACGTGAGGATTATACAGGTAGACTATGCCAGCACATTTCTGTCACACTGAGGCCATTCAATAAATATTAGTATCTTTGTCCTTCTCTTGCCTTATTGATTAACTAAAAGAGTCTTCTCCATTTTCAAATTCCTATAGAAGTTAGTCCACGTTATCTCTTTATATCAATCTTCACCACAGTAGCTAATACAGTGCTTAGCATGTTGTTTATAAACAAACCCAATGACTAATGTATACACTCATTCGTTTACTGAGTTACTTACTAAGGTCTGAAGTTACACAGATGAATGTGACCAGACTGTATTGCCCACAACAAGCTCACAGTAAGTGGGGGATGCAGTAATGTAATCATCTATTTGAGTGTTTCAAGGTTGCCTATGTGTTACATTTAATGATAGAGATATGCACAAGAGGAACAATTATTAGGCCACATGCATTAGGCTCAGCAATAATGTTATACCACAGTGAAGCAAACAATGTCTGAATAAGAGCCACATTATTTGGGCGTATTTAATATATTTCACAGAATTGAATGGTGTGGGCTTTTCTTTACAACTTTTAGCTGTGAGAGGCCTGGATATAGAAGGTGTGTAAATTTTTCACTCATAATACTGACACTGGTGGGAGAAACCTCAGGGCTTCTCAATAGTGAATCACAAGACTGGTATACTTTTAAGTGTCTATGCTAAATTTAGCCCAGGAATCTATAATAATACAGATCAATGCACTAACACATTCAAAAACAAAATGTAGGAGCCTTAGCTTTCCCTAGACCTGAGTATTTGATTCAAAGGTTCTCCATGTTTTCTGTTTCTTGGGAGGGAAAAAAATTAAATTGTCTATGGCTATCTCAGTTAGCATGGGCTTGAGCAAAGCTCTCTAATAGTAATAGGGGCAGACCTGGAGTCAGACAGACCAAGCTGCCTGAGTAGGTCTCACTGTTCTTTTTACATGGGAGTGATCAGAATGCTCACAGCCATAAGCTTGCTGTCCATATTAAGTATTGCCTAGATAAACACTTTAGTTGTGCCTAGCTCATGGGTACGTACGTGTACCACACTGGAACAGCTCTTTATTGTTCTGCTTTAAAAACAAAATTTTTTTAATGTACTCTTTTCATTAACCTGAATTCAATTTGACCCTTTCTGGGTTATATACAGACAAGGTTTGACTGTAACTAGCTTGAGTTAAACTGCCCCTCCCATCTTCTAAGATTCCAGTGGCAAAGTCTATCAGGCTCACGAGAGGATTCAATGTCCCAAACCTACTGCTCAGAATCTGTGGCAGTGGTTGTGAAGCCTCTTAACTGATCCCTTAGGTAATTCTGCTAACTCAAGCTTGACAACCACTACAGTAAGTAAATAAGGGTAGAAATCAGAGGTTTTAAAAACACCTATATGTCATTCTAAGTACACATTAATGTGAATTCAGTTTACTATGAATGATCAGAAGTAATCCAAATAACCTATTTTCTTGTGTTGCTCCTCTAAAGGTTTTCTATTCTTTGAGTGCAGGAAACAATCATTTCTAACTAAAATGGGAACAGACATTTGTGCTTTTGTGACACTTCCCTCACATCTGGGAAAAGTCAGGTGGGAAAGTTTGTCCTTGACACCAACAAAAGGACGATGGAACATTTAGAAAGACGGGCACTGAGATACGGGTTCTGAAGAATTTTCACCAGTTCAGACTATAGTGAATATGAGCAAAGATTGTATGTTCTCTGTTTGGATTAGAAGAGAAGAGATAATAAAGTGAAGAAAAAGGAATAGAGATAAAAAAATCCCATCCAAAAGACCATAGAGATCATAGTGGGTATAAGACAGGGAAGAACAGCACTGCCCAGCCTCAGACCTGGTGAATGAGTGACACTCATCTTGAGATAGAGAAGTCAGAGAAGGGGAAATGAACAGTGTCCCCTCCAGCTATGATTCTGCAAACAAAGTGGCAAAGATGGAATACAAAGCTCTGGCAAGTAGTGGGTCATTTCTGAATCCCCAGAGCCTGGCAAGACAAGTATCTATTGAATTCCATTGACATGAGCCTTTGCTCTAAGTTTGCAATAGATGGCATCTTTGTAAGTGCTCCGGTCCTTTGGAATATCATCCATTGGTATTACAAATCATAGCTGCACTCCCAAAGGCAAATGCTTGGGGAAGAACACTTGATGTCCTCTTCATGTGACCATGACTGCTGAGGAAGTTATCCGAATAGGCAGGGTTGATCCAACTTAACTTTAGCATCCAACCCTCTTAGCTTGTAATTCAAGGGCTTTTCTAATTAAGCTGCTGACCTGGAGGAGCTAACACTTGATGAACATTCATCCTATGCTAGGAGAAGGCACCTTACAATCACCTGAAGAAGCATTACTGTCATCCCCATTTATAGAAGAGAAATGTGAAAACAGAACAGTTAAGTAACCAACCAGTAAGTGGGAAAGCTGGGTGCTCCACAGTCCCTACTATGCTACAGGGCTCTGTCATCTCAGCCACCTCTTGCTGCTCCCTTCACACTTAAAAGGCAAGTCTGCCATACTGAAATGTTCCTTGAGTAAGTCAGGTCTTTTCACAACTCTGGGCCGTTGCACATTTGGTTCTCATTTCTGGAAATGCTCATCCTAGTTTTCACCCCCTTGGTTATACTTCCTTCCCTTGCCCTAGAGAGTTAGTTGACCCATTCCCTGTGCTTTTGTGACACTTCCCTCACATCTGGGAAAACAGTGTGCAGGTTGCTAGAGGATTTATCTGAGATCTGCCTCAGACACCACAGGCCTGCCGTCTCCACTAGCTGCTGAGCTCCTCTACAGAGGGAACCAGGTCATTTCACCCTCGTATCCCCAGTGCCCAGTACGGAACCTGGGATAAGTATTGGCCTAACATATATTTGCTGACTGAATTAATCTCTGCCTTGTTTGCTCCTTCATTTCACTGAGATCTGTTTCCTCAAATGTCACCACTCTGGATTGAATTTCCAGAATTCGCTGTACTAGTAGCAACTCCTGGCACTCTCCATCATTTTATATAAAACTTTGCTTCATAACACTAAGCAGTACCTGATATACACACATGATGCATAGATACACACACATACGTGCACATATAGATACCCATAAACATATGCATACACATGTACACAGTGCACACAGACACATGCATTTATATACATACACACATACAGGTAAATGTATACACACATCCATACACAGACACATATATTTAGGAACACATACATACTGACATATTCACAATACACATGAATGTATGCACATACATTTGTAACACATGCATAACCCTATGTATAAACTTGCTCCCACACAAGCACGTGTATACACAGATACGCATGCATGCATGCAAAACATATAAAAATATATACATATATGATTTTATGGGAGTTGATGAACTCCTCTAGCAGGAGAGAAGCTCTACAAGAGCAGCAACTTGTGTTTGTTCACCAATTTATCTCACACACCTGGCACATAAGAGGGAGATAACTGCTTATTTAAAAAAATAACAAGAATCTTTGCATTTCCTTTTGCCCACTGCTATCATCCACAAAGTAAATCTGTTGAGATCACATTAATCACGGCTGAATATACATAGCACTGCCAGCCATTGTTCTAAGTGTTTTATAGATTTTAGCTCATTTGTTCTTCAAACAACTCTATGAAGTAGATACTATTATTATTCCCTGTTCATAGATGGGGAAACTGAGGCCCAGAGTGTCAGTGACTTCCCAAAATTACACAGACAGCAAGTGGAACTGTGATTTGAATCAGTTATGTATTCTTAACTACTGTTCTGTTTCCTCAATACTTTTCATTTTCACTGCCTTCAGAAGCCAAATTTTTACATCCAAGTCCTAGCACAGAGCATGATAAGGATTAGAGTTATGGGGAGCTGGGCTCAGGGTGATGCTGCTGAATAATGATGGAAGACTAGTGTGATTTGTCTATATTCCCAGAAATGCCCTTAATTTCTCCAGACATCTAGCCTGGCTGCAGGGTGCCATGAGGCAATCCTCAAGATACCCAGTAGGGGGAAATTAAAAAACCAAGAAATCAAATAAATATTTTGCTTTTCTCTTTAAAATGACTTATATAAATGCATAGTTAAGAGAAAAGTGAAAACAAGGAAATTAACCAGGTCTATGGAGAGATGATAAGGAAGCGGCCAGCAGTTTGGATGTGAGGTTGCAGCCAGTGGGTGATGAACAGAGATGTGCATTTTCCCACAAACAGCTGCTGATACACAAGCCCCAAAGTCAACAATAGTATTCAGGGACATTATATGCACGTGAAGCACCATGTGCTGAGTTTCTGTGCCATGAAAAACAGTGGACCTTTGGGGTAAGCCTACTCCTGTGGCCAATGACGCAAGTGCAAAATTGGACTTTAAGACCCCAAACACACACTTGTCCAGCACTTCCGTACCTTGTGAATCTGGAGTGGGAAGTCTTCCTAACAGGTGGCTGGCAGTATCAGAACCTGGGGCTGGGTTATTCTGTGGGTTTTTGTTTTTGTCCCCAGGCTCAGCAAAGAAAAACAGTGGTTTAATAGTCATGTATTAATAAGAAAACAGGTAGAACCTTCTGGCTAAAAATTCCCTCTGAATACCAGATAGGGTCCTGGAGCTGATGAGTTAGTTGGTCAGAGGTGTGCATGAAACTGGGGTCTCTGGACACAGGGAACTCACTTTGGGTCAAGACATTCTGCTCCCTTTACTAGGTAGCACTCACTCTAGTGTTAATGCAAAGGCTGCACCGCAGCAAATGTGAAGTCACAGGGGGAAATACACCGATCAGGGATTGAGTCTTAGCTCCAACTCCCCCTCATACTGTAACCTTAGGCAGACCCTTTCATCTCCTGGGGTGACTGTTTGCTCAATTATTTAAGGAGATAAAAACACCATGGTGAGGATTTGAAAATGGCAAGTCGCCACACGAATGAGATTAATACCGACATTAGTTTTCACAATAGCCACAAAATTAACAAAATCAGTATCAACTTTAATATTACTGATCTTTCTATGGCACATTCAAAAAATAGCCAGCCTGGTCTTATTTCCCACGACTGAGAGAGCCCCAGAAACCTGCGCAGTTTTAAGTATTCTTTATTAAGTCACTTCTCCACTCTGGGCCTCAAATTTCTCATCCATAAAATGAATCTAGAAACATAACTACCTGAGAGAATGCTAAATAGAAGTTCTAGCTTCTGTTATTGATATATTTTTCTATAAGGATAGAATAACTTCAGTAAAAGCACAGACATATCAAGACATATATAAATACTACTACCTGGGCAAGAAGGAGAAAGCTCTTACGCCCTGGAGTCAGAAAGCCTTGGACCTAGAACCCAACTTTATTGAAACAATGGTAGCTCACAGTGTGCTTGTAAGCTGATGATACTATTAAAGTGCTTAGCACAAGGCTTGGCACAGTGTAGGGGTTTAACAAATGGTAAGTGAAACAAAAATAGCTACTTGGAGCTCTTCAGAAGGAACTCGAATACCAGATGTTTTTAGTATTACCAGCTTTTAAGGGCACTTAGTACAGATTGGGACAGCAATACAAAGAAAGTTATTCAAATGTGGCTTAGAACAACTAGTTTACCTGTTTAACAGCCACCATAATATTGATCATAGCCATTAAATAGGATATAATGTGTACAATGGAAAAACATTTTTATACATGTACTGCCACACACACATGGATATACACACACATGCAGAGGTACATACATATAGACACACTAACATGTGTGCACATACCCACCTTTTCCTGGTCTAATAAGCTGGTCTTATTCCCCACAACTGATAGAGCCCCAGACACCTGGGATCAGTCCCTTTTCCTTATTTGGATATGGCGCAGTAGAATGGGGGCAGGGGCCCTGGCAGATGAATTGGGAGGTCCAATTCCTTTCTGATGGTAATGTGCCGGGGCAGACTTGGATGACTCACTGTTTTCTGGGCCTCAGTTTTCTCATCTGCAAATTGAAGAATTTGGTGCAGAAAATCTTGGAACAACCTTTTAGTTCAAAGACTATGATCACTCACTATTCACAGGAGCACATGCATCAAACTAAAGATGTTACCATTTCAGGACATGTTCACAGCTGTATATCCTGCAAAGATTTAGACAGGGGAAGGATGGAGTAGCTGGCAGCACTCACAAGGTCCCACAGTCCTCCTGGCTTTCTGACCACAGGGTAACAGACTGTCTCCCAGCCAAGGCCAGTATTTCACGGTCCAGAAAAGCACAACACTCAAAGCCTCAGGGCCTGGGAACAGGAAACCCAAAGTTATTCTTCCCCCTCAGACCCTCTCTGCCCCTCACCACTGCTCATGTAACTGCTGAGGTCCTAGGCAGCAGTGGTTCTCATTAATCCAAATCTCAACTTAAAACGATAAACTTGAAATCATATTAACAAATTCCTCCTCCCCACTTCTGATCTGCATCCGGGAACTCCCGAAGCTGTCCTTGCTCTGTCTGCTTGAACGCTGACATCGCCTCTTCTCCTTCCAGATTCCCCAGCATGACTTTATCTGCTCTTCTGATCCCCTTCATTCCTTACAGACTGTCTGCCTCCTTGGGTCGGCCTCCCCTTCCTTGTCAGGTAGGCCCTCTCCTGCCCCCAGCTCTTGGCCTGAACCTGGGCCTGGCTCCTCAGCAGCTCTGGTTTTATCTCATTTGCCTACTTGGCAGCTACACATCACTACCACCTCTGAACCCTCTGTGCCCAGTGCCAACTTGTCCCTCAGGCTGTCTCCTCTGGGTACCAGCTTCCACCTTCCACCTCATGATTAGCTTCTGGGCCCATCCTGACATTCAGACTCAGAATCCTCGGCAAGTTAGGGCCTAGGAATCTATTATTTTCTAAAGGCTCCCCAACCCAGATTTAACAGTTTTTGTTTTTGATCTTTCAGAATCCTTTCACACTTATTACCTTAGTGCATTCACTGATTTTACTAAGGATTCACTCTGTGGGCTCTATGCTGGATGATGGGCATATAAGGGTAAACATGATTTGATGAGAAAAATGAAATAGATGCAAAGTGTTGAAGAAACACAGAGTCAAGAGTGACTCATTTTTTCTATGAGTGGTGTTAATTTGGGAAAATTTCCACAGTGGAAGCAGCAACATTTAGACTGAGTGCTGATACGCGAGCAGGCTGTCTAGGTAGGGAGCGGGCCGCCCAAACAGAGCAAAGAACATGAACCCAGGCAGGCAGGCAGCATGTGCATGATTTGTTGAGAGGACAAATGGTCTAGTGTGGCTGGAGTTTTAGTAAGATATATGCGGTAGCAATCAGCTTGTCTTCCCTACTCCTCGGCATTCACTTCCATTTTCTTATTTCAAAGCTATTTTCACTTAACAGTTAATTTCACAAAATATGTGTTGATAAAATACTAATATATCACCAAAACCCTTACTTTGGGCTGCATTTTGGCTTCCACAGATATAAACTGAATTGGTGAAGGGAAATAATATCACTGGAGGTGTTTTGGTATAAAGTAGGGTTTCTTATCCTCAGCAGTACTGACATTAGAGGCTAGATCATTCTTTGTTGTGGGGGGCTGTTCTGAGCGTTATAGGATGTTTAGCAACATTCCTAGCCTCTCCCCACCACTTGCTGGTATTGTACTCCTTCCCCAGCCAATCAGAATTTGTCTCCAGACAAGGCCCAATGTCCCCTGGGCTGGGGGTGGAGTTAAAAATCGCCCCTGGTTGAGAACCACATATATAGAGAAAGAACATGACCTGGAGTCAAACTCAAGTTCAGATCTTACCATGACACTAGTTACGTGATTACAAAATGTTACACTTTCTGCCTTCAGTTTCCTCATGTACAGAATGGGAAATAACCTCTACCTAGAAGAAGCAGAGTTGAAGTATGTAAAATGTCAGAGTACTTGGCACATGGCAGGCAAGTGAGAATGATCAAAATAGTAGTAGTACCCTTAAGAGCAGTGGTTCTAATACCTGTTTTTATCAATGATGTTGATGTTGTTATCATTATTATTAGGGATAAAGCCCAATTGAAGTTGAAAGTTACAATGAGTAAGTAAATCCCACTTTATGAAGAAGCAATAATAAAGCAGGAAATGTTACAATTGCATTACTAGATATTACTTCCTCTAGGAATCATTTTATAATTCTTCAAGTCTCAATTTTAGGCATATTCTGTGTTTTTCTGAAGCTCTCCACACTTGGCACATATAATTGTATTTCTTTAGTTAATGTTTATTTTCTCTACTAGATCACAAATTCCCAGAAGTCCAGTTTCTCTCATATTCACCTTATAATTCCATCAACTATTAAAGTGAGTCACCAATATTTATGGAAAGACTTTTTTTTTAACATTTTTTACTTGCTCAAATGATATTGTAGGGGTCAAACTCAAGAGCAGATTGGATCACATCTGAGTAGCTATGCCACTTCATACAGCACAGTGATTAGAAGTGTGAGCTCTGTTATCAGATGGCATTGGTTTAAATCTTGTATTTCCCACTTACTAACCGTGTGACTTTGGTCAGATTAGGTAGCCGTTGTAATCCTCACTGTTCCATCTGATAAATGGAACAAAATAATAATACATATAAAGTTGTTTTGGGAATCAGTGTTGCTTCTAAACTACTGATAATAGTGAGGTAAGAAGTTGACAAGTTTTATTGTCCACTGGAATAAACTACGTTTTGCTTTTGATGGGCATGGCATGAAGCTCTTTTTCTAAGACTGGCTAAACCAATCATTCTGCTATTAAAAGAAGAAAAGAAAGAAGAAAGGAGAGAAAGGAAGTGAGAGGGATGGAGGAAGGGAGGAGGGTAGAAGAACAAGAAAGAAAAATTCAAAATCCTCATTTTGGTTTGATTCTGCAACACAGATGAGCAATTTAACCCAATTCAACATCTGCCAAAGAATCCAAGTCTGGAATCAAAGAATGATGCTAAACCTAGGCACACAGTTAGCTCTTGCCCAACACCTGCTAATGTGGTGGGAGCACAAAGGACACCAATTCTCAGACAACTACAAGGGGACCAGGAAATGCTCGAACCAAGCCCCTTTGTTTCATGGAGGGCTGAGCCAGGTAGACCTGCTGCGCAGGGCCGGCTACCTCTGTAATGGAGGTTACCTATCCCACAACTATTAATATCCGTCCCTCGTGGAGAGAAGGCCATTCACTCACTCATTTATGAAACATGCATGCCTTATGCATCCTCCGTGTGCAAAGCACTGTGCTTGGTGCTGGCATATAAGAATGAAATGACACAGTGCTTTCTTTTGAGAGTTTACAAATTAGTAAATGAGACAAAGTTCCACACACAAAACTGGGTGATGTGAACAGTGATGGAGGCAAGTCCAAGACAGGTGGGATCCAAGAGGAAGCAGTACTTCAGTCAGCTTGGGGGAGTCAGGGAAGGCTCCCGGAGGAGACGGCACCGGATTCAAGATGTGCTGGAGAACCAGGAATGTGAGAGACAGGAAGAGCTAAGGGGAATGGGGACTGAGGCGGAAGTCAGGTTGTCAATGCCTTTCGGGCAGCTGGGGTGCTGGAGCCAAGAACAGACCGGGACCAAAGTTAATACTATTTCTGTAAGCTAGAAAAATATCAGCAGCAGGAGCCCTGGCCAGAACCACCCCCACAAAGAGCCAACAAAGCTACTCCTATTTTCTGGCTGTCTGCTGGAGAACTTACTAACCGGCACCTTAAAAACAAAATGTTCCCTTATCTTTGGTTTTTATTCCCACAAAGTCCTTCCTCCTCTTTTTCCAGAACTGGAAAAATCATGAGCTGAATTTTATTTGCCTCTTTGATCTTTATCCTCCCTTCCCAGACGCCCCTGGAGAATGAGAGTCCAGGAGGATCCCTCCAACGCAAAGTGCTCCCCATTCTACTAGTCAGAAAGTGGGGTCCAAGGCAGGTCACGCCGGGTCAGCACCTGAAGGGGCCGTAACTGTCAGGGCTTGTTTGTGCCCGACCCCAACGGCACCCAATTCCAGCCTCCAGAGCTGGATTCCTAGCCTGACATTCAGCAACCTCTCGGCATGGAGTTCATCTAACCATTTCTTGAGGCTGTTTCTGACCTCAACCCACACAGAATCTTAAAGTAGTGAATCCTGCATTGTTACAGAGCCCCAGGGAAGGGGGATGAGGGCAGATTCAGGGAAGGCAGACAGAGTCCAGAGGCCTGAAGTTCTTTTCCAAAGGGAAGATAGTTCTCTTGTGATGCTTCTTATCAGGACAGTAACTCAGAGAACTTCGATTTTTATAAAGCCCACTTTGTATCAGGCATTGTGATTCCAGAGTCAGAAAATCAAAGAGAGAGGACTCATTATGATGCACCTACTACATACCAGTCTGCCACCTGCTTTACCTCTATTTACATCATCAGTTCTCATAACTACGCTGTGAGGGGAGCACCGCCTTCTCTTATACTACAGCGGAAGAAACGAAAGCGTGAAGAAGCCTGATATCTGGCACTGAGGTACACAAGTAGGAAGAATACGAATTAAATCCAGAGCTTTAGACTCCATGTTCAGAGCCCTTATTACAGCATCATATATGTCTGAAGGGTTAGTTGTCTCAAACCAATACTATTAAGTTAGAATAGAGGAAGCAGTACTTAAGTCAGCTTGGGGGAGTCAGGAAAGGCTCCTGGAGGAGACGGCCCATGAGAGAACCACCAAAAATTTCTTTCCAGAGGAATGAGGCTCTGCTCTGTTCACTGCTCTAATCCCAAGTGCTGAAGACTAGGACCTGCCAGATTTGCAAGCACTCAATATATATCTTTGGTGACTACATGGTTGGACAGGTGAATGATCTTTTCAAGATTTTTAGGCCTGTGTTCTCCTCCACATCCTGATAGGGCACAGGCAGGTTGGAAAATGATGGAACATTAGCCCCCAGGCCTCCTGTCTTTCCCAGACACCCCAGTCATCTTGGCTATAAGGTGAAGAGGAGAGGAGGAGGTATAAAAAAGTATAAGGATAAAAATATGGTGAAATTGTTAAGATCTTCACTGTCTCACAGCTGCTGAGAATCCCCTTACAAGGTCCCTCCAGGCCAGTGCTGGCCCCTACACTCAGCCCAGTAAGAATCCAAGGGCCTTATTCTATCTTTCTACATAGAGAATTTACTTTTGGAAAACACAAGCGAAACTCATTAGCTTAAGAGCATTTGTATTTTAAAGGGAACAAAAGGCCTCAGCCCAAACTTATAAGGGTAAAATATCTGTCACTGAACATCTCTGATTTAGGAAAAGAGAGGAGTCATTATTATAACAGCCTGGATTCCTCCCAGTGCAACTCAACCTACACTCTGAGTGTCTTCAAGTACCAGGTGCACTCCGGGAAGCAGCCCTCCCCCACCCCATCCCTGCCGCTGGAGAGCACACCAATTCCTGGGCAGAAAGTGAGAAGGCATGGGAAAAAGTGAAGTGAGGTCTGGAAAAGTGACAAGAACCCAGAGTCCTGGAGCTCCTCCAAGGACAGCCCTCTTTCTTTCAGCATGTGCTGGTCCAAGCAAGCGCCTGTCACCTGGGTGGGGTGCATGACTGAGACTGTTGTCCCAGGGATAATAACTGAGGAAGCCCAGAGAAGAAAGCTTCCTGGGCCTCCAACACTACATGGTGTATCAGTATTATAAGAAGACAGGAACACTTCATGTCTACATAGACCACAAGTTGTTTCTGTTCTTAACCAAAATCATGCCATTACAATAAAAAACACACACTACTCATAATGAAAAGGGAAAGCAACACCCTTGCATATTCTCACTAATTCTACCATTTAATTAATGCACATGTACTATTGGTTGTTTACTACTTTTCAGGCACTGTATTAGATCCTGAACACATAAAGATGAACTAGACAGACACATTCATAGATCAGTGAGTGCTACCCTGTTCTGAAAGTCTATGGACTACATAGAACTAGACACTGCTTAATATTTAGTCACATAAGGAAACATGAATTTGCACTCTACAGGCTAAGGCAATTTCACCTTATTCTTGCCTTAATGTGACTTATTCACTTAATAAATTTATTAAGCATCTATAGGAATGAGGCACAAGGCTTAGCACAGGTGATACAAGAAGAATATAATGCTCTCAAGGAGCTCACAGTCTAATAGAAAAGACAAGTAGATAAATCAGTTGTTACAACACAGTGCGGTCATTTCTTCAATAGGGTAGGTAAAAGTGCTGAAAGAAGTACAACTTAGAGAACTTCTAAATAAACCTGAGTGTCCCATGGAAGGCTAAGCAGAAGAAGGCTTTGATATGAGTCTTCAAATTAGAGGTGGACTTGGCCATCAGAAGAAGTGGAGGACCAACTATTCTGGGAAGATAAATACATGCAAAGACATGGAGGTGTAAATGCATGGACAGAGTTCTGGGAGCGTGACTCGATGTAAGTATTTGGAGGATAACTCTTGGCTGTAATATGAATTATGGACTGGAATATATTTCAAAGTTCCTTTGACTAAGATATTTAACCATCCAGATATTGATTCAGATAAATTTTTTGTTATTCTATATTTAAAAATTAATAAATTCTAAATAAATTCCACATTTGATAAAAGGTTCTTCAATTCTATCCAAATGCCTAGCTTTAAAAGGCTTTTCATTATTGTATCTTGAATTATCAGCCTTCAATCTCTGCTTTAAAAACAGGAAAGGAGGGTCGAACTTCTGGGGAATATTCCATTTGAACACAGAGTTGACTGTGAACATGGAGTAAGAGATTACCTAGTCCTCCCGCGTGGGCATCAATAAGTGAGGCTGCCACCGCAATCCCAGCCGGAAGGCCAAGGTCCTTTGCTGCGTCTGGTGTGAGCCCATTTCCAAGAGCAGCTCCAGGAGGCAGCACTTGGTTTCCTGGGTAGATGGGAAAAATAAACACTTGTCAGTTTGAAAAACACAAAAGCAAACACAGTTTTCTTAGGAAAACCTCTCTGCTCCCTTCCATCTCTGCATTTTCTCAACTTCATGAAGACAGACACCATGTACCCACAAAGAGTCCCTTTGCTCATTTGGTGACTTAGGTATATATCCTTGGTTCCTATGGGTCATGATGCTTACAAACCCAAAACCCGAAAGCATATACCAAATCAGAGAAATATTCCATTCATGGGAAATTCCAAAGGACATAAATACAGTGGCCTCTTGAAGACTAGCTTAAAATGGTCAAACTGTTCCAAATGGGCTTCTTAACACAGAAGCTCTACCAGCACACTTTACACACACATACCAAGTTCACATCCATACACACACCCAGATTAACATATATTCCTAAGGAAGTTGAAAAAATTCACTTGAGCATTTGCTTCCCATCAGAGGATAGGGGGGAATTACTTTGTTCCAATAAAGAATTTCTCACAAGTTTTTCACAGTTAGAAAAGAAAGCCCTGTCTAAACCTCATGAACTTTACAAGGCTGCTACTTGCACAACCACAGAATACAATTTGAATGGTGTTCTTTGGAGTTGTGCAATGCAGTGACCCTGATGTTTCAAGTGACCTTGAATTCCTGCAGTCAGTCAGGCCTTCAGTTAAGAATTTATTGATGGTGTTGCTTTGTGTGGGCGCTGTGGCACTGTAAAAGGCAGTCCCTGCCCCCAACCTAGTTAGGGAGATGAGATCAGGACACAGAGAGCCATGTAAGTCAGAACAGAATGAAGTGATCCATCTGCTCCCAGGTGTTTAACAGAGCTGAGTGTTCTCCCAAACCCCCTGTCCCTGCACTAAGGAATTTATAATACATATTTCTGCACTGCAAAGAGGGGTTGGGGGTGGACCCATATATACGCCAAGATGCTTGTGAGCTCCAAGATTCTAAGATTCTGAATGTGTGGTCAGCAATTTGCTTGATGCTAAAATACCTACCACTTATTAATTGTTCTGCAGAGCTTGAGACATAGGCAGAGGTATTTCAGGACTTCTGGGGATGGAGGTGAGGATGTGTGTTAGAGAGAGGCAGAGGGTAAATGGCTCACCAACTTCCTCTAAATGAGAACAAAGAACATCCACAATCCCATTTTTATCCATTTTAGGGAATGAGCTTCTTTGTATAATTGAATTTGAAAAAAATTAGCTAAGAAAAGAAAGCAGAAGAAGATTGAAACCACTGCAGTGGCTTCTACAGCTTCATTATCCAACATGGTAGCCACTAGGCACATGTGGCCTGGGCATTTGAAATGTGGCTGGAGGGACTAAGGAGTGAAGTTTTTCACTTAATTTCATTTAAATTTAAAAACTGATACTCAATTCAAATACTGAAAAACCTGTAAGTATGTTTGGAACACGTTGGGTGTGAAAATCCACTTTTTTAACATTAATCTAAGAAATCTAACTCAAGTATTTACAATGAAAATTTAGTGTTGAATTGAGATGTACTAAAGGAAAATACACACTGGATGCAAAGACTTCATATGGAGAAATGAATGTAAAATATCTCTAACAGTTTTTTATATCAAATATATGTTGAAATGATATTTAGGATATGCTACATTAAATAAGATATATGAAAATTAACTTTACTTAGTTCTTTTTACTTTAAAGTGGTTACTGGAAATTTTTAAATTATATATGTGCCTCAGATTATATTTTTACTGGACAGTGCTGGTCTATAGAATAAGGTCAAGATGCTCAAATGTTGGGGTGAGGAGCAAAGAGAACCTCTAGTCTGCCTTAATGCCCAGGCCAGCAGAAACCTGGAGGACAGCAGTGCCCCAGCTGGGCAGTTTTATTCTGGACACTGCCTGAATTATATCTACTGTCCTGTATGGAATAAACCACATTCCCATTTACTGAGCACTTATTTCAGTGTCAGGAACTCTGCTAAGGACATACGCATTTCCGCACTTCATTGTCACAATAACCTTATGTAAAGGGTTATTACTGTCCCCATTGCATAGATGGATGGGAAAGTCAGGTTTACAGGGGGAAAGTAAATTCCCCAGAGTCACACAGTAGACGTGTAGGAGCTCAGGCCATGGCTTCCACTCTGATACCAAACCTGTGTTCTTACTGATTACATTATGTTTCGGTGCAGCAGTGTTTTTTTTTTAAGTGTTTTTAAGTGAATGAAGCCAACAAGAGGAGTATTTTGAGACCACACATTATGCATGTTTGAAAAGTAGCACCATTTGTAAATTATGCCCATTCCATTCAGATTTTCTTTTTAAAGGGTTAACTTTCACAGGCAGGTCAGAATGAGAACTCTGTTCCACCTTCATCCTCAATCCTCACAAACATAAGGGATGTAATTTACATAAAAATAGGCTCTGGACAGAAGGAGAATTAGCAGGATGGAGTATTCTGCCAAGTGTTCTGGACAGTAATTTAGAAAGAAGCCTTGGCTGATATGGGGCATAAAACCCTGGGCTTGCAACCAGGAGATTCAGGTTCAAGTCATATGCTGGAGGACCATACGTAGATTTCTCAGCACAGGTAGCATTTTGAACTAAGGCCAAGAAATATTGGAGACTGCCAAAAAGGCTGAGTAAACTAGAATATAAACTGGAGCAGGACCTGGCTGGGGCTGGAGGAGACAGATAAGGTTGGAGAGGGAAGTGGGGATAGAGTATGCATTGTCCTTCAGACTAAGGTGTTGGAATTTAATCACCAAGACCACTGTGAGCCTCTGAAGGAGCATTAAACCAACAAGTGAGGTGACTGGATTTGGGTATTTTTACAGATATCTCTGGCAACATTGTAGCAGAGACAGCCTGGGGTTAGGGAGAACCATTGTGAAGCTATTTCAGGAACCAAAGTGAAAAGATGAGGGCCTTCATTAAGGAATAGGCAAGTGAGATCCAGAAACAGAGGCAGATGAGAGACTTTGCAGAACAAGAAATGACAGCGTCCTGGCAGTTGCCAGGATACAGAGAGTATGGTAGATAGGGACACTTCACCACCTGGATTCCCATTAAGGGCGGACTTGCTGCCCAATGAGGGGAGTGAGGTCAGAAGACAGCCTCCAGTGGCCAGCTCCTTCAGGCCACCTGGGCAAAGTGATGACTTCCCCAGGGAAGTGTACCTGAGGACTTAGCAAAATGGGGGCAAAGGGGGTCTGATGGGCACCACTCTCTCTAGAGTACCCTGCTGGGTCTGCCAGAGTGTCCTGGGGCTGGACTTCTCCTTCAGCCCAATCTTAGTCTCTCCCCCTTTCACAGATGGCAACCCCTAATAAACATCTTCCACCCCCAAATCTGTCTCGGCAGCTGCTCCAGAGAACCCAACCAGAGGCAGTGAGCCAGGCCTTCTCCTCAGGCCAGTGGTTCAGGAATGAAAATAAATACGCACAAAGATTAACATCCTCCTTTGGATTGAAATCACAGCCTTCAGGAATAGTTTCTCTGAACCCTAAGCAGGAAGCAGCTTTGCTTCTTTGGAGACCAAAAGGAAACAGCTTGGAATAAGAGAGCATGATAGAAAAAGGTGGAAATCTCTGAAAAATTACCCCTCAGATCACACATCGAGTTTATCAGCCAGAGGCGCATTGAGGAGACTAGAGGAGCTATCAGAAGCAAACTTTAGTGTGTCTTGACAACTTTTCCAGAAATAAATTCTCCTTTCAGCTTTTCTTCCACCATAAAATTAAATTAATCACAGCATCGATTTTCCCCAGACTTAATCAGGACTTTGCAGTCTCAGCATTGACAATCTCTTCTAGTCTTCATTCAACCATTCATTCACGCATTGCAACAAACATTTCAGTAACAATGATAATAACGATGGTCCCCCATATATTTTTTCCCTACCCTGTGGAAAGATCTAGGTGTTGGAGTATAAATGAAAGAGGCAGCTCTGACCTCAAAGGCAAACTGAGGCTCTCAGGACCCTGCGTAAAATGCTCCAATGGTGGAATGTATGGTGTTTCCAGGGCACCAAGGAGCAACAGTTAGCTTGGCCCGGGGAGTGTAGGAAATCAAGACAAAAGTGACGTTTGAGCCTAGTCTGGACAGACAGGTGGATTGCAGTTTCAGAGCTAGAAGGCTCAGGGGCAATGGATGCCATTAAAACAAAAAAAGGGATTCACAGTGTTTCTAGCAGGGCAAGGAGCTCCAACCCATGTAGAGAGGCCCAGCCAGCTAACAGCTTTGAACACATATTTGTTCTTTAAGAAGATAAACCTGCAACATCGAGAAAGGCTAGAATGGGAAATTGTTTTTATCTTTCAAACAAATAAGCCAACTGAAAAATGCAGCCTGCAAAACATTATGTAGAGTATGACTTCACTTTCAGAACAACAAAGAAGGTAGATGGACAATTTGTAAAAATACACTCCTAGGGGAAAAAAGAATAGGATTGCTGTGGATGGAGAAATTATGAGCAACTTCTTTTTCTTTGTATGAACCTATGTGTTGTAATTGTAATACTTTGGGAAGACATTTCTTGTGTCATTTTTTTTAAAGGTGCTTTCGCCCTTACATCTGGGCAGGGTAAATAAATTAAGGGACAATATTCAGCAGAATCCTACATAGCTATTAAAATGAATGAGGAAGAATTAAGGTCAGACTTCTCCAAAGAAGAAATTCAGATGGCCAACAGGCACATAAAAAGATGCTCCACATCGCTAATTATCAGAGAAATGCAAATTAAAACCACAATGAGATATCACCTCACATCAGTTAGGATGGCCAACATCCAAAAGATAAACAACAACAAATGTTGGCAAGGATGTGGAGAAAGGGGAACCCTCCTACACTGCTGGTGGGAATGTAAACTAGTTCAACTATTGTGGAAAGCAGTATGGAGGTTCCTCAAAAAACTCAAAATAGAAATACCATTTGACCCAGTAATTCCACTCCTAGGAATTTATCCTAAGAATGCAGCAGCACAGTTTGAAAAAGACATATGCACCCCTATGTTTATCGCAGCACTATTTACAATAGCCAAGAAATGGAAGCAACCCAAGTGTCCATCAGTAGATGAATGGATAAAGAAGATATGGTACATACACACAATGGAATATTATTCAGCCATAAGAAGAAAACAAATCCTACCATTTGCAACAACATGGATGGAGCTAGAGGGTATTATGCTTAGTGAAATAAGCCAGGCAGAGAAAGACAAGTACCAAATGATTTCACTTATCTGTGGAGCATAAAAACAAAGCAAAAACTGAAGGAACAAAACAGTAACAGACTCACAGAACCCAAGAATGGACTAACAGTTACCAAAGGGAAAGGGACTGGGGAGAATGGGTGGGATAAGGGGGGAACAGGGGCACTACGATTAGCGCACGTACTGCAGCAGCGGGGACACGGGAAAGGCAGTATTTACAGAGAAGACAAGTAATGATTCTATAGCATCTTACTACACTGATGGACAGTGACTGTAGTGGGGTATGTGGGGGGACTTGATAATAGGGGGTCTAGTAACCATAATGTTGTTCAAGTGATTGTACATTAACGATACCAAAAAAAAAAAAAGAATTAAGGTCTGGATTTGGGAGGAAGTTCAAGGTAAATGAAGCAAAAACTGAAAGATGCAGAATAATATTCAGAGTATGATCCCCTTTGTAAATGTTGTTAAAGGATACAACAATGTAAGCACATATACTTCCAGAAAAATCCTCAAAAAATATGCAGAATATTGTTACAGCAGGGATTTGGGATTCCACATAGGGCACTCCTCTCTACCATTTGTGCTTCCTCCATATCATAACTTTCTATTTCTTTTGCAATCAAAACAAACTAGTTTTAGTTAAAAGAAAAGCAAAATGACATTGAGAATACTGTACACCTTTTTCAAACACTGGTCCACAGCCTGAAGGCAGGAAAGCGGCCCATGGGGAGTTTACTTATTTTCTTTATCTGGACGGCTTCTGCCCCTTTGAACATGCCTTCACCTTGGGTGCAAAGAAAGCAATTGCTCTGAGGGCTTTCAGGCTCCTGTCCACTGAACTCCCACCCAGATAGGCAGATTTGGTGTGAGCGGCTGGAAGCCAGAGCTGACAATTACCCGGTGGCTGGAGTCCCTCTTCACAAGCGGGGGCTACTATTACACCAAATCTCCCCTTACCAGTTTTTCAATTATCTATGACTAATGAGCACTTTGGGAACAGTTTCAGACATACACAAAATCCTCTTTCCTGACATCAGCAGCAGAAATTAACGACTGCGTGGATTGCTGGGAGACAGAAAATGCATTATAATGGTCAACAGAACTGTTACCCTCTCCAGGAAGGGGGAGGTGGGGGTGGGGTTCAGTGCTCGTTTGTGTTCCTCCGAATTCAGATGAAAGCCAGAGAGAGAGAGCTGGCTTGGAGCCCCTGGAAATGTCAGAGGGAGGTTTGGGTGTGGGTGGCATGTGACCCTGGTTCCTCCATGCTTGGCACTGGGGCACCAGTCCCTGCTCAGTTTTGCCAAGGTCAACGGGCCAGCCAGATTGACTAGGACAGTGCTAAGTGACACATGGCTCTGCCGGCAGAGAGGGCTTCTGAGTCCTTTCAGACTGAACCCACTTTCAATCTGGTTTAGGAGAGCAGGGGACCAAAACAAGAATGTGCAACTCTCCCAATAGGCTGGAGTGATGTTAGAAGCGTGTGGGGGTTTATATGAGGTGTTTCACACAGGCATACTATGGGTGGTTTCAAAGGTTGTTAAGACCTGGTTTGAATGGCGGAACTCCAAAGTTATATAAAACATGAATTCTCACTAAATGAAATACACCATCATGTGCTTTGGCTGCCAGTGGACTGGCTATTGATATTTTGAAAAAAACCCGACAGAATTAGGGGCTTGATCCATACCCAGCACCTAAATTCTTCTACAGAAATTTCAGTCCACTTGGGCAGGTTAGATGAGGAAGTTTTCCAGCTCTGCAACACAACTGATGAAAGACTGACTGAAAAACATTCCAGTAATTCTTGGACCTGCATGGGAAATACACATGTCCAGAACTATTCACTCAATCAGAAAGATTAATGAAAAACTCAGACCTGACATATTCTGTCACCTATTGAAAGACATCTTCTGAAACATTAGTTTGTTCATTTCTCTTCATTTGCTTCCTAAAATAATATCATTTTAACTAGAAATTAAATTATATTTTAAATTACTGATAAAATGTAAAACTTTCTGATGATATCCTCATCATTCATTTTCCATTAAAGAAATGTTTACTGAGGACAAACTGTGCCAGGCAGCATTGTAATACCAGAAATGCATGAAAGAACAAGCTAGATAAGGTCCCTGCCCTCAAAGAGTTTACTTTCAGTAGACACTCTTCCCATTCAATTCCTCTCCTGGATTTTATCTTGTAATTATTCTGTTATAAGCTGTTTTGTTTTCTGAAGTCCTATTTACATATTTTTTATATCCCTGGCCTTGTACTCTGATCTAACAAATACACCCTATATTTAAACCAAATTTTGAATGACCCTTATGCTGTTTTGTTGTTTCCCTATGTTTGTCTCTTTCCCTCTCTCCTACTAAACAGAGAACAGTTCAAAGGTTTTATTTATCTCTGCATTCATTTCCCCTTCCCTTAGCACCCAGCAGTGTTTAGAACAGAAGTTTTCAGTAATGTTCATTCAACTGAATGTGTAGATTTCTTTTGAAAAGAGAAAACCATAAGACACAAAAAAGTCAACTTAGATAAAAAGATTATACACACTCACACATAGGGTGCTGAATATCAGCTGGGAGAGTGAATAAAAGAGACTTAGGTTTAACTCTTGAATGCTATTGAGACAAGGAATGTGTTTCCTAATAGAATCCCACCAGTAATACACTGTCATTTCTCTAACTCAGGACGATGTGATGTATCAAGACCTTTGCATGTGCCTAGACAATGGTTGGCTAGAAGGCCCAAACCTCTCACTAGGTACAGTGATGCTATGGTGGCAAGACGTTGTGGATATCACCATCTAGTGGATAGAGGCTCTCAAATTCTCCTTGCCTGGTCAAATCTGATTCAAGAAGTGGATAGTGCTTAACCTAAGGCGAAAGCCCCAGGTCTAACAGCTAGGTGGGTCTGAGGAAGGTAGGATGGACTCCAGGCCAAGGAGTTGGACTTGTTCTAAAAAGCAACTGATAACTATTACACATCAGTGAGCCCGGGAATGGCATGCACAACTTGCATTTTAGGGAGATAAATATAATAATAATAGTGCCCATTTATCAAAACCTACAGGCTTTCAGTCACTGTTCTTGGCATTCTTCAGTTGCTATCACCTTCAATGTAAGCAACAAATCTATGAGGCTGATATAAGAATCTCTACATTACAGTCATAGAAACAAAAGCACAGAAAGGTTAACATAATTTGTTAAAAGTCACCTATCAGATGAGGGGCAGGTCAGGGTTTCAGTCCAGGGTTCTCAGGCTCCAAAGTCTGAGATTTCTCTACTATACCATGTAGATACTGGAGCCAGGGAGGATATATACATGTTGACTGTCATGGATAGAAATGAAAGGCAACTTCACTCACAGGAGGCTCCCCTGCTGGGCATTTGCAAGAACAAAACTGCAAGAGCCATGAAATCTCAGCATGCTGAATCGTCTAGCTCCTTCCTTTCCTCTCCAAGACAGTTTACAAAAAAACAGAGATTCTGGATTTCAAATGGCCCATAGAGACCATCAGCTTTAGTGTATTTCTTTTGCAGTGGAGAAAACTGAACCCAGAGAGGGAGGTGACTTCCCTGGGGTCACCCAGCTATGGTAGTGGAATCTAGATCGAACCCCAAGGCTCTGCTTCTCCACACCCCCTGATATGCCAGTGCCATCCTGTACCCCCCTCCCACCACAGAAGGAAACCCTAAGCCAGGGCTGTAAGTCACAGGGAGAAAAGGGAGATGGCCAAATCCGACGGATTCCAGCAGTGTAAACTGCTGATTCTGAACTATTCAGAGCATAAAGTGCAGTCTTTTTAGCTTGCAATCAGGCTACTCTGACACCCACGGTGACCTAATTCTCTAGATAATTGTCAATGCCTTATTTGTTCTCACCTAGCCTAAGGCCACCTCCACAAAGCCCTTCCTGGGTGGATCATAATTAATCACTTTCTCTTCTATAACCCCACAGCCTGTTTCTTGGAATTGCATCATTCTGTTCTACATACTGACTTTTTTTCCTCCCGCCTCTATTTTAGATTATAACCCCCTTGAAGGCAGAGCTCTTTTCATAGATGCATTTGTGGAGGCAGGCAGTTTAGCAGAGCACTGGGGAGTTCAGGTTAGGAGGCAGGCAGGCTGAGATGGGGATCCTGGCTTTACCACAGGGCCTGTGACTGTGGAAGGTGACTTAATGTCCCTGCTACAGCTTCCTCACCTGTAAAAAGGTTGTATAAAGCTATTTTTCTCCCAGAGTGGTTATTGAAATCAAGCAAGATATACAAATAGAGCACTTTAGGGTGCTCTCTGACATGGAAAATGCTCGATTAATGTGAGATGATATCATGACTCCGTATTCCTGGTGTATCAGATACCGCCTGGCACATAGTGGTTACTCAGTTCATTTTGGCTGAGTTTATAAAGGTTGAGAAGAGATCCCTGATGTTACAGCACACAGAGATTATGCTTTCAGGGTCATGAGAACAAACCACAGGAACTGTGAAAATTGTGAAAATATTCACAGTGACGGAATGCAGTTTTCAAGAACAAAAAGTGTCTCCCTGTGGTCATATCTCCATGGCGTGTTTCCAGAGTGAAATGTCTTAAAAGTGCAGAAGATTTTCTCTTCAGAGTTACTTTAAGGACTAAATATTTGTTTCAAAAGGAAAAAATATTTTGTCAACTAAACTCTTCACTGTTAAGATGACCTATGCTTTCAAGACGCAAACAGCTCTGCCATGGAGGGTTACCCCACTTCTGGGGAACGGCAAATTTGGGAAATATATGAAAAAAATTTAGTTGTCATTGTGCTGAAGAAATGTCCAAGTTCAAAGCAGTGGTCTCCACGGATTTGTTTTTTTCACAGTTTACTAAAAAAAAAAAAAAAAAATCACATAAAGAAAACTGGGAAGTGACATAGGCTTCTCATAGGCTCATTAAAAACAAACTCTAGAAATAGGATTATTTTTGACACAATGCTTTATCAATAAAACCATAGGAAGAACAGGATCTCAAAGTAAAGGACATATTTAAAATACATTTCCTTTTATGACCATATTTTCTCATCCCATCACAGACCTTTTCGTCAGGGGCTGGTGTCGGTCACTAGTCCAGACTACTGTTTGCAAACTGCTAGCTTACAGAATGGTAACAGCCTCCTAACAATGGGTGAATCTACAGGACATCAGACAGCAAGTTCTCATGTGAAAGTCAGTCAGTCCAGTATTAATCACCCAAGGCCAAACATCTGGTGATCCGAAGACATCTGGGGCTTTTCTATCATATAGACCAAACATGATTCAGGTAATTGACCAAATTTTTCACTTCCCAACCAGATGTCTTACTTTCATATAAATGAAGCCAATCTTGCACTTTCATGTGCAAATAAGCTAGACATAAATTCACCCCTGGAGGGCAGAATTAATTGCTTATTCTCAATGAATACTAAATTACATATCATTTTTTCTATTTTCCCAACTGTCTTACCTTTGAAAAAGGTTCACCACCCTTGTTTTTAAAAGCATATATTTCATAGTAGAAATATTCTGTCTTTTAAAATGTTTATTCCTCTTTCAATGGTAAGGCAGTGTGCTATAATGAAAAGAATGTGGTCTTTGGAGTCAGGATGAATTGGGATCTAATTCTATGTACAATCCCACTTCCCAACTTTTAAGGGTCTTGGAAAAAGTTATTTAAACTCTGAATTCCGTATCTTTGCAGATATAAATCACTGAACCCATCTATAGGGACACCGTGAGACTTGAGATCATTGCCTCCCGCAGTACATACTGGACTCCTACTCCACCTGCACAGTGTTGAGAGACAATGAAGTACCACAGCGCTCTCCTCTGGGCTCAGTCAAGATCAGGTGCTCAGAAGGGGTGACATAAAAGCTATGTGTAATACGCTGCAGTGACAACGTATTGTCCCACAGAGGCACTGCTTTTATTCAGGATTTTAATAAAAATACGAGCAACTCCAACTGTAGCTAATTTTTAAAGGGAGTATCAAGTGTGTAAAAGGAAGGACCTCTGAAACCTTTCCTCTTCTTTTACTGCTTTTAAACCCACACTGGAATTTGGGCTGATCGTGTTTGTTTAAAGAATTCATGTGGCTATCAATGACCCCTCCACCTTATCTATTCTGTTGTCTTGACAACCAACCATTTACTAGACAGCATACGGAAAACAGACACAATGTGTCCCTTTCTACTAAAGGCAGGTTTTAGGAGGCAAAACTCGACAGTACAGAGACAATATTCAAAAGACCAGGGTCTCTGTGGTAGAGATCCTTCTAAGGGAAATAAATATATAGATATGAACAGACATATAAACATACATAAAGGAAAGGGGACTGTATAGAGAATGCAACTGGGCACTGAGAGGCTGCCATGAAGAGCTTGTAGTTTTAACAGCCACTGTGTTTCAATAGTCAGGCTACAAATAAACTCTGCACATAAAGACAAAGGGGCTAAGTCTGCCATTGCTGCTTATCCTATGATGTTAGACTCTTTTATCACCAAAGCCCAGAAACATCTCAAATATATGAAGAAATGTAATATGGCTATGGTTTCTAAACTTTTTTTTTTCCAAAGGCTAAAACTTTTTAGTTTAGATAGATTCTTTCATGGGACCCTACCATATAAATCTGATCTGGTTCAAGTAAAGGAGGAAATGCCTCAAAATGATGGAGGCCCTTGGGAGCTAAGGAACAGAGATTCAAATCTGGAACCTAATCTATGGTGAGAGACCCCCAATCTGAGACCAAGAGGGGAGGGATGGAAATTTGGAGCTATGAAACTGTAAGTCCCTTCTCTCAGGCTTTACTACAGTGTGAAAGCTGATGCAGCAGAAAGTGTCCACTATTCAACCACAAAGACCACGAGCTCATCCTGGGTGAAGGAGGACACTGGCACTGCAGGACCCAAGGGGAGGAGTGGAACTTGCCAGGCTGGTATTTTGCCAAAACGTGAGAGCACAGTCCCTGAAGCCCTCACCCTCACTGCCATGGGATTCTAGCAGGGCAAGGAAGCCTCCCAAAATGATGCTCTAACTTCGTATCATTTAAGCCTCCATCCAGGCCATCCAGGGTGTGGGTGGTTGGGTGGGTGGGGGGCTCATGTGAATTTGGGGGAAATGCTCAAGTGGTAAGAAGATGGAAGCTTCAAGCTTTGCAAATGAAACAACATCTAATTTCTCCACATTTTAAACCTCATTCTTTGGACACAGGACCTGGGAGAGACAACAGACCTTAAGCAAAATAAAAAGGCTGGCTCAAAGCCCAGGAGTGTCACCAGCCATCTCATCCTCTCACAGTGGCCACAGGGACCATTCCCAGAGGGAGCACTGAGGGCAGAAAGGGCCAGCCCCAACCTCCACAGGCTTCAATGCCTTTAGCTGGGAGGAGAAACAGACAAAATGTATAGGACTCTGCTTTTCGAACTGTTTGCAGGGAAAGACTTTGGGACTGTACAGCCTCTGGGGATCAAGAGTGGACATCCATGGATGGGAATGTCCATGAGTGCAGTCCCCAGGCCCTAGTACATATGATCAGAATTGACTATTTTTTTAAAAGAAAAATTGAGATCATGAAGCTATTATGCACTGTAGTTTTTCTTCAATTTAAAAAGATAATACAATTTCATTATAGACAATTTAAACCATACAGAAAGGTAAGAGAAAAAAAAGTCCCCTTAATTTTCCTCCTCCCAGAGATAACTACCACTGAAATATTAGGAACTATTAGAGAATACTCTTCCAAAATATTAAGATACACATTGATTTAATTTTACATAAAAGGGATAATATCAGTATGCAATTTTATAGTCTCTGTTTTTAACTCTATGATATGCCACAGACATCTTTGCTCATCAATGAGTATAGAACATTCTTTTTGAAAATGTATCATATTCTATAATCTGGATGTGCCATATTATTTAACCAGTTCCTTAGTATTAAACACTTTGTTTCTGCCAAATTAAAAACACATCCAGACTTAGTAAGGGTTATTGTAAGGAGGCAAAGGGGCTTATGCAGCAGGGGAGGGGAATTATTACAACAAGGAGAATGTTGTGACCACAAGATCTATCAGGTCCATGAGAGTTAGAAGAAAAGGGTCTTTCTTTCATAAACAGGAGCAAACAAGGCTAGAAATTAATGGAGTTTTGGACATGGGCTAAAAGAGTGGGTGATAGCTGAGTAACAGATCAGAGTGTTTTACCCTGAGGTCAGTATATTTTGGGGGAGGGCCATGTTAAATGCATGCATCACTTTGCCTGGGGCACAAGGTTCCCAGGTATTTGGTCAAACATTTTTCTGGGTTTTTCTGTGAGGGTACTTCTGGATGAGATGGACATTTAAATCAACAGACTGAGTAAAGCAGATTGCCCTCCCTACTGTGGATGGCCCTCACCTAATCAGTTGAAGGGCTGAAGAGGACAAAAAGGCTGGCCCCAGTCCCCACCCCTTCACTCCCCAGGAAGGGAGAATCCTTCCTGCCTGACAGCCTTCAAATTGGTACACGGACTTTTTTTCTGCCTCTGTACTTGAACTGAAACATGAGCTCTTTCTGGGTCCAAGCCTGCAAGCCTTCAGACTGGAACTACACCACCAGTTCCCTAGGTCTCCAGCTTGCCAGCATACCCTGTAGATCTTGGGACTTCCCAGCTTCCACAATCACAGGAGCCAATTCATTATAATGCACACGTGCACATACACACACACCCAGCTGGTTTGTTTCTCTGAAGTACCCTAACTAATATAGGACTTTTACAGAGGGCTATTTGCTGACTCCGGGTGAGGGAGGGCCAAAGTTCAGGGGCCGGTAGTGGAAAGAGAGTCTTAACCAAAGTTTGGTTAACAAGTACCTTGTTCCAACTGACAAAGGGACACCCACTTCATCTAATCATACATAAGGCAAACAATGGGAACTCATAGGGTCTTTGTCTAGTCTTGTCATAAGTGAACATGGAAAACATCCATGAGCTTTGTCAAGGTCATACGGGAAAGGGTGAATGTTTGTAGTAGGCCATTTCCTGGGGCACAAAGCATAGTGGCCATTATTACCCTTCACTCTTTTCCAGGAGTGCTGAGCTCAAGTAAAATTCAACACTGTCTTTTCTAATTATTTTTATTATAAATACTACTGTAAAAAACATTTTTGAACATGAATGCTTGCCCACATGGTACCATGGCTTATGAGATGAGTTTAAGAATGGTACCGCTATTAACCCTTATTTCACAGCAGAAGCCATAAATGGGTGTCTAATATCCTCCAGCCCAGTAGCTTACATCCTCAAAAAAAAAAACAGAAAAAACACGGTAAAAGTATGAACACTTCTCTCTAGCCAGAAAAATCAAACCTGAAACGATCTGAATGTCCTTCATGCTCTTTCAGGTTCTCTGCTCACTGAGGTTAGGTGAAAGGAGCCCAAGTGTTCGATTTAGGCACATCTGGGTTCAAATCCACTCCAACGCTGACAGCTGTAAGAATTTGGGATATATAACTGCTCTATTGTTCCTTGTAGAAGATGGGAAGAATGGTAGATAAAAGGAACACTGTGAAAATGGATGAGATGAATGTCAAAGGGCCCAGCACACTACATGGCACTTAACTGATTTTCCATAAATATCTTATTTTCCTCCTTTCTCCCATTTAGAGGAAGTTATATAGGAGCAAATAATGAATGGTTCAAGGCAAGGGGACTATACTATACTAAGTACCAGCTGTGATCCAAGCACAGTACAAAATCTACAGTAGCTCATTTAAACTCACATTATTCCTGGGAGGGAGAGGAGGTCACCCCCATACTGTAGATAAAAAAACCAAACCACAGGATGGACTTGTCACTTGTCTGAGTCCTGCTTCAAATAAAAACAGGACTGGAGTTTGGATGATCTGTTGCTCTGGTTGTAAAGCCTATTTCCTTTCCAGGAACACTCGATATCCCAAGGCCCAGGAGTAAGTATTAGTTCTTCCCTCTCCTGGGAAAACTACCATCTTCCAAATGCTGTACTTGCAAATTCCCTCAGTAAGATTCTGCTTCGGGACCTCTTGCCTGACTTCTCCAGTGGGAGGCTGGCATCGATTCCCTCTGACCTAAAGCCAAGACCCAGGTGGCACACCAGCAGACTGCCCAGCAGATGCTCCAGGATCCCACTGTCTTTCCACCTCCCATTTCCTCTTGTGAACAGGAAGGAGCATGCAAAAGAGGTAGAGAGAAATGGCTAAACGAGGCCTAAAGAATTCACAAAACAAATTCACAGAACAAATTCACATGATAGCTTCTGTGATCTCCTGAACTGAAGACTAAAAGTTAAGGCTCTAGATTTTCATTAGTCTCTCCCTCTGGCAAATGGAAAGGAAAGAGATGAAGACTGTAACACCATTTACTAAATGCCTGGGAGGCAGCTATTAGCATTGCCATTTTTCAGCTGAGGACACAGAGCTCAGAACCTTTGTAGGCAGTGAAGTTGGAAACTGATGCCAGCTGTCTGACTCCCAAGCTCACTCCAACATCCGTTCCTTCCTATTTCTTAATTAAAATGTTTGGTCAGAACAAAATAAAACCTCAAAGGCTTTTAAAAAAAATGAAAAGCAGCCTCAGCATTCAGTTTCCTGATGCTGATTCGCCTGTTCTTGTCACTTTGCTCTGTTCCCTCATTTTTCACCTGCTGCATCAGGCCAGCGTTATCAAAGTGGGCTCCCCAACGAGCACTGTGAACAGTACCTGGGCACCTGTTATAAAAGCACAAGGTCAGCCTCCACCCTAGACCTAATGAAGCAGACACTCTGGGGAAGGGCCCAGCAATCACCCTCCAGGTGACCCTGGTGAGACTCACTGCCGGATAACCTGGAGAGCTTTAGAAAATAGCGATCCAGGGCCATATCCCTAACTTCTGGTCAGTGGTTATGAATGGGGGCCCTGGTATCCTTATTTTTGGTGATCCTGATGCACAAGCAGATGTAAGCACAAAATACGCGGAAAATGGATGTTCACAATTAAGAGCGCTTAATGGCATTATGTCTTGGATGTGTGAACTTTACAACTACACCCTGGGTTTAAATGATGGCCTCTTCTGATGAACTGAATGGTGTGAGCAAGTTACTCTTCAGCCCCCTTCTCATTTGTAGAGTTAATAAAACACACTTCAGGGTTGCAAAAATTAAACAATAATGTAAAATGCTTGGTACAGTGTCTGGTACATAGTAAGTGGGGGCTATTTTAATCACCTAATAACAATGAAGAAGAAAAATCCATGTAAAGTACCTCTATTCCATCACATGGAAAGGGCTGGGTGCACAGGGCCGGGGCCAGTGGTGGGGAAGACACGGACCCTCCGGCACCTGCAAACCTTTCCAATTCCCACGTATCCTGCTGTGCATGAAACTCTCTCTTGCAGGGGAATGTGACATCCTCTAATTAAGCTGCCTTGCATAAAACAGATGCAAAAATGAACCTGGAAGAACGTGGAAGGAAAAACTGGGTGGCAGTGTGAGTTTTCTGAAACAATGTGAAGACAGAAATAGCGGTGCTGACAGAGTTGTAGGTACTAACAGGAAGCCCACGCTTCCAGGAAGGCTGAGCCATCTGACACAGGGAGAAAGGTGCGCAGCCAGGGGCTTCTGTCTGGTGTTTCCAAGACAAAGCGGCATTGAGCGTCCAGACAGAGCAGGAGAAAGGTGCAGGGAGGAGACCGGTGAGGGACAGACATGGCAACAGAGAGCAGGAACCCACTGAAAACAGAAACTGGCAGTTCATATTAAAATCTGGATTTGGAAAATTACATTCTACTCTGTCTCCATTTCAAACCAATTTTTACCAGTAAGGTACAAAATAACAACGGCTCCCTCTTCCTGCTTTACATTTGTAAAGTCTGTTTTCCGAGGATGATGAGGTAGCTGTTTGGGTCTCCACGTCTGTGCTTAGGCTGTTCTTCCTCTGTGGAAAGTCCTTCTCTGCTTCCATACATGGCTAACTTCTACTCACCCCTCAGGAAGCAACCCATAGGTCACCTTCTCCAGGAAGGCCACCCTGAATGCCTGCCTCCTCCATATGCTGAACTATCCTAGATCCCCCTCTCATTATAGCCATCACACTTAGTGTATAACTTAATTGTCACATTTCCTTCATTCAGTGTTTCCCAGAGTGTGTTTCCCTATACAGTGAGCTAAAAAGGTTGTTAAAAGGTGTTATGTAAAAGAAGCTCTTGGTACAAATAAGTTTGTGAAATCCTAAGATGAATTAAAACTAAGAATCACTAAGGAAACAGGAAATATGAATCCCTCAATCTGATTTGCTCACTGAAAAACATCTTCCTAAAAATCATCTCTAGTTCTAGAATGCACAATGCAGGCTATACTGCTGTTTTACCGACACTGTCTGCTCTTTCTTTTTTTACCAGACTATAATTTCCATGTAGGCAGTAGTGTCTGTTCAGTATTGCTTTTCTGGTATCTGCTAAGCACCTGTATATGGTAGATTTTTGGTGAAAGCAAGCTGAATGTCAAAAAGCTAAATCATCCTAAATAATTTTCCTTCTGAAAATCCTCCAGTGGCTTTCTATTATTACCTTTGGGAAAACTTCAGATGCCTTACTCCAAGGCTCCTGAGGCTCCACGTTTTTTAAATCCCTTACCCCATCTCTTGTCATTCCCCTATGTTCTGCCAAATTAGTCATTTTGACTTCCTCCAACATGCCAAGCCTATTTTCCTCCCTGGGCCTTTGCACATGCTGTTTCTTCTGCCAGGAACACTCCTACCCACAGGGTCACATTGCTGAAGCCATCTCTATGGTGAAATCGCAATTAAAAGTCTCTCCCACCACTCTTCAACCAGCACTTTATTTCCATCACAACACATATGAATAATTGCCATTGTCTTGTTTATCTATGTACTTTGTTATTGTATAGAATCCCCACCTCACACTGTGATGCATTATAATCTTTATATATTTGCTCAATGCTACCTTCAAGAGTGCTGGAACAAAGAAAATGCTTAATGAATATTTGTTGGTTATTAAAAAAATGAATTGATTTACTGAACATATAAGAACCCGCCTTCCAGAAGGGGATCAAATCTTTCATGCAATGAATGACTAGCTTTGTGACTAGGGCAAGTCATTTAACCTCCAAAAGGACTTCCTATAAAATAGGAAACAATAGAGTTCTATTTAAATAATAGGTTGAATACATTAATTAGTGTTTCTCTTTCTCTCTCTCAAGATGGGAGTGAAATAAAAGTAAAGGGTCTTTTTATTAATTGTGGTAATATAAATATGGCATACAATTCACCATCCTAACCATTTTTAGCTCAGTGTATATTAAGTATGTTCACATTGCTGTGCAACCACCATAACCAACTATCTGCAGAATGCTTTTCGTCTTGCAAAACTGAAACTTTGTGCCCATTAAACATACCTCCCCATTCTCCCCTTCCCTCAACCCCTGGGAACCAGTATTCTAATTTCTGTCTCTCTGAATTTGACTACTATAGGCACCGTATGCAAGTGGAATCACCTAATATTTGTCCTTTTGTGATTGGCTTATTTCACTTAATATCAAGGTTCATCTATACTATAGCATGCATCAGAATTTCCTTCCTAAGGCTGAATAATATTCCATTGTATTCCAATATACATCACAGTTTATCAATCCATCATTGGACTCTAAACTATTGTGAATAGTGCTGCTATGAACCTAGATGTACATACATCTCTTCAGATCTCTGCTCTTAATTCTTCTGGGTATATACCCAGAGATGGAATGCTAGATCACAAGATAACTCTATTTTTAATTTTTTTAGGAACCACCATGTGTTTTCCATAGTGGATGCATCACTTTATATGCCCCACTAATGGAATATAACAATGCACAAGATTTTCAACTTCACTACAACCTCACCAACACTTGCTATTTTTGTTTTCTTGACAGTATCCATCCTAATGGATGGGAGGTAGAAGGAATATTTTTTTTTAAAGATACAAACTCCTAACGTCAAAAATTTGAGAAAAGTTAATAGCAGCAATAAAATTTTGGAGGTTAGAAAGAACAATGAATGGTAATCAATTTAACAATCCTAAACGACCCCAATCCTTAGTTAGTTATGAAGAAATCTAAGAAGCAACCCTGTTTTCCCTGTAGAACCCCCAAAGTCTCAGAAATTTAGTGGCACCCGTTCTCTCTGGGAATTAGATTAAAGAGAGGCTGAAAATAGGAGGTCTAGTGGAAAGCTTATTTAATATAAATATAACTCAACAATGACTTCACACCAGCATAACCATCCCTTTCCCTAACCTGGAAAAAGACTGGAAGCTTTTTCTCTGGAAAGAACAGAATAGAAGGTATGTGGATACTGGATACGAGGCACTTGACAGTAGGGAAGTTAAAGTGAAAAAGGTAAGATTTAGTGAAAGAGTTCATAACGAATTGTGGAGGCACCCAACTTTTTTTCTACCCCACCTTCTTGAACTCTGGAAGCCAGACTTACATCACTAAGATAGGATACTGAAAGATTGGGAGATATTTTTCCTGGAAACTCCAATTAAACTAAGAGGAAGATACTGGCAGAGGATTTCCTTAGTAAACAAGCCATCCAGATCTCCCTACAGCAAGGACCCTGCAGATAAGTTCCAGATGGAATTTCGAATCAGCTTTTTAGCACCCCATTCTCAAGTATGAACAGACAGCTAAGGATCACCTGTTCATCTGGAGATAGCCTCTAAGATGAAAGGCAGAAATCCAAATAAGCAAGCAGATTAAAAAGATAACAGAAATTTGAGAAAATAGAGGAGTCACTTGATATATGTACTACAGTATGGGACCAGGCAATACCTACACAAATAAGTGAACAATAGTTATTATTAAAATGATAGGCACAGAAGTAGATGCTAACCTGGTCACTGGCTCTCAAACAATTGGGAGTTGAGATACTATATTTTATCTATCATCCTAAGGGTATACAGCAATTCTCTTACCAGATCCCAAAGCCAGGAGGATGAGGTCTGAGCACATGACATGGCCTGATGACTTACCTCCAATAAGGGCATGTAAGTGTCTGTTATCACCTTACAAGAGCACCCTTAGACATGGAAGAATTTTGAAGTTTTCAAAGGTGAATCTTGTGGCATAATGTGAAAAAGTAAATCAGGAAATTTTAATCTTCATATTTACCTGGCTATTATTCTTATGGATTTCTTACATACAATAAATTCCTTTAAAACAGTTTTCTATACATGTGTCAAGAACCTTCAAATATTCTTATCCTTTTAGGAACCAGACAATACATGTGAATGACAACATGAGAGAAAGTTCAATCACACTAACAGTTAAAAAATTAAAACAAACAGCATGCTATTCCCACTGCTTTATAATCTTACAGATTACTCAAAATGCAGCTTGGCATCATCTTTCTGTAAAGCGATCTGCCAGTATATAGCAAGGCTGTTAAAAATATTTTTACATCTTTGACTTAGTAAAACCATCAGTGGAAAATTCCTAAGAAATAACATAAAATGTCAATGAAAGTATATTCAAACACAACAATCCTAAATCTTTATAAAAATAATTAGAATAAAATAGAAAAGATAAATAAAACTAGAAAAATAAAAAACAAATAAGAATTCAAAAATTTAAATGGGTACAAGAAAAATGCTCTTAATTAAATCATTATAGAGTAAGTTTAAAATTACATACTTGAAGAGTTTTAATGACAAATTATTTCAACTATGTAAAACAAACATGTGTAATATAAAATATAGCAGATATAATACATATATTATATATGTTTATTTATATGCAGTAAAAAAGACAGAAAATACACCAAAATGTGGCCATCTCTTTGAGGTCCATATTGGAAGAAATACTTAACTGTAATTACAAAGTTTTCTATGTTAAATATACATTAGTCATAACTTGAAATAAAAAATTATTTTAGGTTTTTTTAACTGGTAATTCCATTTCTATCAATTTAAAAGATGCATAAAGAAATCAAAATAAAGAGGTTCTTTGTAGCATTTTTATAATATTAATATGCTAGAGAAAAAAGCCCTGAAAACACTTGTGTCCAACCTTGACAGAAGATTTAAAAATATCCTGAGATCATGTGATGAAATACTATGTTGCTATTAAAATTATGCTGATAAAGTACATAAGGGAAAAATGGAAATGTGAATATGTAATAATGTTGCTTTAAAACTGCAGGTAATGAACCAGCAAATAAAAGCAGGGTTTCAACTATGTTAAAATGTCCAGAAAAGGGCAATGTTAACCAAAACTGTACTGGGGTGTCAGAGTACTAAGATTCATTATTTTCTGCTTTCATTTATTTTCTGACTTCAGTTGCTTTTATTTTTACCCTTTTTTCAAAATAAAAGAAGAAAAAGGAGATTATGCTGTTGTCACTGGACAGCCTTTTCAGAAACCAACATTGATGTATGTTCAAGATCATGTTTCAGTGAAGTTCACATGTGAAAGGGCTCAACACAATGCTGGGCGGCAAGTGGCCTTGGGGCATGGCACTGGCAGTAGGAAAGGGGAGAGGAGCCTTTAGAGGTGGGGTTGCTTAATGAGGTGACAATGAGGTGATGTGGTCCAAAGCTCCTTAGGCCACCCTTATATATAACCAGTGGCTCTGGATAATTATCAGTTTCAGTGGTTTCTGTAGCACAGGAACAGCGCCAGCCCAGGCAGGTTTTATCTCTATCCTAGGCCTACTTGGGTGTCTCTGCAGCTACAGATCTCAGCACTGAGTAATTGAGAAAGAAATTTAGTGGATCCTGAAGACAGGAAAGTGGAAAGCCACATCAATGCTTGGAATGGAACTGCTCAGAAAAACTGTGCCACATATGCTTTGTTGCTCGAGCCATAGCAGGTCATGAGATGGACATGGCTCCTGCCCTCATGGAATGTATAATCCAGCAGGAACATTAAACCCATAATTACAGATAATCCATGAAAAATGCAAAGGTAATGAGTATAATAAAAGAAGAATAAAAGATTTGTGGTTTGCATAGATATGACACACAAATTTAACTGTCCACAGGATTCAGGAAGCAAATCAAAGAGATACAAGGAGAAATTAAACAATATAAATAATGCAAGTGACTTATTTCACTATCCCACTCAGGAAGCCCAGCCCTGGATTGGGATGTAAATCAGCTCTTCCCTGGCTTAGCTTCACTTCCTATTTTCTCATAGTGTGGGTATCTCCTATTGCTACACATTACTCTAACAAGTCTGCTATGTACAGTTCCCCGCAGAGTGAACAATTTCAGGGGCACCAATCAGATCATGGTCTATCCACTTGACACCTCTTGGGATGCATAACCTGCTGGGCTATATGTGATGTGGACTTTTTTCATACAAACTAGATTCTAAAATAGGCCAGTAACTCAAAAAAGGAAAAAAGAAATACTGGAATGGCGGACCGTGCCGGTTTGTCGGTCTCCATGGGGAGCTAGCTTCCTAAGGGATTTTCAAAGATATTTCTGGCTGACAAAATTTTCACAGTATGTGCTGACTTTAGAAGCAAGTCCTCATACCTGGGGGCCAGGTAAGTGAGACTGCATCCACTTAGGAGAGCCTCCCTGTAGGTCACTGACACCAGAACAAGGAGCAGAACTTATTCAGGAGGAGAGGCTGGGAAAGGGTGGCCAGCAGAGAGGAGTACTAGTATAGGTCCTAATGCAGGCAAGCAGGGAGTGTGTTCAAGGAACTAAATCTGGGACACAGAAAGAGCAGGAGGGAGAACACAGACTAACTTACCTACTACTGACCCAAACCTCCTCAGATCTGCAAGGCTCCTTCACTTACTGACCCCAACATTAACCCGGCACACAGACTCTCTGAGCTCTCTGAACCCCAAAAGTCTCCCCTCCTTTGGAGTCACAACATTTATTTTTGCCTGATCCAGGGCACTTAACTATGTATTCTCACTTCAGTTCCAGAAACATTCACAGGTTGCCCACTGTATGCCAAGCACCAAAACTCCCCCAGATGTCATAACCTTGCTCTGTATTTCTCTTGTTCCTTGGTTTTACTCAAGTGTTCAGGCCTTGTCTCATTAACCAACCTGTGGGCTCTCACACTAATACAGCTGTGCACCTGGCACAGGGCCAGGCCCAGAGTGGCTGTCCAGTAAGCATGGTGAAGTATTGTCATTTGCCTCTTACTGATGAAGGCTGAGGCATAGAGAAGTAAAGTGATGTGCCAGAGGTCACTCACATAATTAGAAACAAAGTCAGGTCTGAGATAAGACCCCTGCATGGACAAAAACTGGGGTCTAAGTTCAGCTTTTGTTTGTTTTATGAAATACTGTCATTTTCCCACAGTGATTTAAAGAAAGCTCTAGAGCTAGACTGTCTGGTTTCAACTCCTGGCTTGTCTTTGTGCCCCTGGGCAAGCTATGTAACCTTTCTATGCCTCTGTTTCATCATCTGTAAAATGGGGATAGATAATAGTCTCTATTAAAAGACTGTTGAGAGAGTTAATGAGCTATGACAAATAAAGCTCTTTCAACAGTTCCTGGAATATAGAAAGTACTCAATAACGGTGCCCAAACTTATTATGTTAATGCACTTGCCGTTTCCCCAAACCTGATGAGTCGCCATTTTTATTAGTTATGATTAAATGTAGCTACAAATATATAAAATGATGACAAAAAAAGAAAAAAACAAAAATAAATTTTTCTCTCATGTAAATAAACTCTAGAGATAGCAAATCCAAGGTTGGTATGGTACCACAACAAAATCTCACTCCTGTCATCCCTGGGGGTATGGCCTTTTCCTCCCTACCTAAAGGCTGCCAGAACCCCTGCCAACTGAACTGATTCAGGCAAGCAAGAAGGGAAAACACATCCACATCCCCCTCTCTAAAGAAGCCTTCTCAGGAATCCCACAGCATACTTCGGCTTACATTTCATTGGCTAAAATACTTAGATGAACATACATAGCTGCAAAGGAAGCTGGGAAATGTAATCTTTCTGAGCCCTGTGTGCAGCTAAAATCTGAGTTTTGTTAATAAAAGGGATGAGAGTATGTAGATTCAGCATACTCTGTACTGGTCATGTACCATTAGTGCATAAAGAAGCTGGGAAGTTGATTCCAGACGTGTCCCATTTTATCAAAGCTTTGGGGTTCATAACAAATCAAAGGACATTTTCCAAGCACATTTTCTCAAGATCTATAAAGCTGCCTCTCCTTTAATCATTTTGAAAGCATATCCCCCTTAAGGGAAATGTAACTATATGGGTCTGATTCACTCTCAATTATTGAAAAATTGATTTTTTTAAAAAGGTGTTGGCTAGCCAAGACTTTTCGAGCCATCTTTATGAGCTCAGAAAATAAAACCACTAACTCTTTCTTTTGAAGAGCAGAATTGTGTTTTCACCAATATAAAAGAGAAAAACTGAATCCCTGGACTAATATGCTTACATATTCTTTAGTGATGGATGACCTATCTTCTATGAGTCTGACTTAAAAAAAAAAAAAGAGACTGTATTCAAGTCACTATCATGGTGAATTTTATTTTAAAAATGAATGTTATTTATTTATATTAATTATGGATTATCAATCGTTTGAGTGCTTTTTATTGTCAAATCTTTTAAAATAATGCACATGACAGTGACTCTTCATGAGGCATTACTTACTGAGGCTTTTTTCCAATCACAAGGATATAGAATGAGGCTCCATAAAAAAGTCAGATGAGTGATTGAACATCCCACTCAAATAAACATTAGAGTCCTGAACAAACATACTTTCACTCCCGGGCAAACTTGCTAGACTTCTACTATATCACAGATATGGTCCATAAGAAGCTATTCCTCTAAGGCCAATGAAAAGAAAGATGGCAGAAGGTGGACCGTGTGAGAATAAAGATGGGAAGTAAGAGAATACATGGGAGAGTGCAGAAGATCCACTGGATCTGGCCCTGTTCAGTGAGATGAGTCAGAAAACCAGTAAGCCAAATGAATCAGCACCATCCCTATGAAAAATGCATCAAATGAAATGACTCAGGGTATAACTTACTGGTAAAAAGCATGAGCTTTTGAAAGCAGATAGGCCTGGTTTTGAATCTCTGCTCCTCCATCAAAGAACTAGGAGACTTTAGGCTAGTTATCTAATCACTGTGAGCCTCAATTTCTATATCTGTAAAGGGAGATAATAACAGTACCTGTACCTCCTTGGTATGTTGGGAAATTTACCTGGTAACTCACATAAAATGATTGACAATGGTCTCTGGCACACTCAACAAATGGTAACTATTATCAGGCCACTATTTCCTTTCCTTCTTTTTTATATCAGACATCGTCCCTTCAAGAACTCTGCATTCTTCATCTTTTATTCTTTACAAAAGTCAAATTGCTGGAGGTGCAGATGGGGGTGAAAAGGACTATTTGAGTTCATCTCCCTAGGACTTCTAATTTCATTTAAGTTGGAATAATAGTGAGGAAATTGCTTTAGACAAGGGTTTCTGCTCTTGCTGTTGATTTAAACTGTCACTGTCTGCTAAAAATGAAAACGCAAATTTTGAACAAAGCCAAGGTTTCATCTAGGGCAGGAAGGCAACATTTAGGCTGGCAAAAATGAAATGAAATGCCACTCACTGAGCTGGCACAATAGAAATACCTCAAAAAGCAAAGAACAAAAATCAAACTAGATACAGAAAATTGGCAATTTATTCAGCCCACAGTAGAAAATAAGCATCTTTAGGTAAAGTTTGAAGCTATAATCACAAATTCAGGAGCAGAGCATTTTATTATCATAAGCCTATGCATTTCCTTTTCAGGAATATCAATATATTAATAATGTTTTCTCCATAGTCTATATACACATCACAAGCAGGGGCCAGGTATGTCATAATCATGCTGTATCTCCAGTATCTAGCACAATGCCTGGCACATGAGATGCTCAACAAATATTTGTTGAACAAATAGTCAATGAATACATGAAAGATATTCATCAGCATTTCCCTCCATTCATGTTGAGAACTTTCCCGAATAATCACCACCAAACTTGGCCAAAGCAGTTGGCATGTCACTACATGAAGTAGCAGTATTTTTTATTACAACTCATGCAGGACTAACGAAGCTAGCCAGATGGCTGGCCCTCTAGTATGTAACAGGAGAGGAATCTGACAGATCTACTCTAGTGGGTCTCCAAGTATGGCTGGGGACCATCACCAGCAAACTTTTGGAAATGCCAGTGCTCGAGGCTCACTCCAGATCTTGTGTCAAAAGCTCTAAGTGGGGCCCAGCAATCACCAGTTTAAGAAGCTCTCCAGGTGGTTCGGATACATGCTCCAGTTTCAGTTTACAGAAGAGGAAATGATTTTCCCAGAAAGGGAATATCGGTTGTTTTTCCACAATCAACATTTGTAACAACTAGACCATTAAAAGGTGCCAAATTAACCACTTCCTGGCTTTGTGACATCATTTGCCTCTTTGAGCTTCACTTTCCTTACTTGTTAAATGGGAAGAATGATACTTAATGCAGTTTTAATAATTAAATGATAGTGTATGTAAATTAAGGACATAGAGTATAGTGGATATTCAACAAAGTTTAGTTCTGATACCACCCTGTTCCATTTTGCTTCAGGGGAGACTTAGGAATAGTCCCTATTGGGACTTGAGATCCATTTCTAGTAAAAATAGCAAAAAGATGTCAGAAACTCACATTCAACTTAATCAGTATGGCAGAGATGGAGGGGTGACCCCCACTATACAGTCTATACATTCTCTCTTCCTTCTATAGGTATTTCAGCTGGGCACAGGGCCACCATGTATTTCTCAGTCTCTCCTAGAGCTATTTCTGGCTTTTTGACCAGGTCCTGGTCAATGGAATGAGAGCAAGAGTGATATGTATAATTCCTTGTTTGTAATCTTAAAGGAAAGGGGCGTATGTTCCTCTTCCTCTTTTTTCCTTCCTAAGGACTGGAATGGTTCTTCCTTCAGTTATATGAACAAAACCCTATGGATGACAAAACAACAATTGAAAAGCCTGTATCCCTGAATCCGTTCAGGTGGCTTACCAGCCCTTGACCAGGAGAAACAAGAGCCTCCCTTGTTTGAGCCACTGCAGTTAGAGATTTTATTATAGCAACTGCCTGTACTGTAAGTAATAAAAATCAGGAACTCAAGTCATATATATACTTATTCAGAAATGACTATAAAATTGCATGGGTTATGCTGGATTTCTCTTGTGCCCATAAGGCATGAGAATATTCCAGAAATGGCAATATTTCAATATCCAAACTATATCTCATAGACTATGCAGAACTGTTAAATAAAACATATAACTATTTACATGTGTGTATGTGCATGTACATAGATACATACACACAAAATTTCATATAGATAGATAGATAGATAGATAGATAGATTTTTTTTCTCCTTTATTTATAGAATGTCCCCTTTGGGAAATGTAGTCAAGATTCTCATACCCAAAAACTTTTTATATATATAACCAGGCACACTCTCTCTCCTCTCTCTTTTTTTTTTTGTAGGGGCAAAGAACTTGCTCTGATATGAAAACATTTGTCCATGATTCATGTAATTGAGCTTGGATAGAGTTTGCTATTAGGAACTTCACTTTAGATTTGTGTCTGGCAAGCCCAGAGGAGGCTCTAACATCAGGCTGGTTTCTGAAATAATTCCACGGTGACCTCAGCCATTAAAAGAGGACTCAGCTGGTGATAAAAGCATCTTGGTAAACATGATCATCAACTTGACAAACATATTCGCCTGGAGACATCTAACCCTCAGTCGGTACCACTATAAACTGAATTTTCTGAATAGTTGAGTATACCCGGGAGAGTACAGATCTTATTCACCATCTGGTTATCCAAGAGTCCCTGTTACTCCTGTACTTGCATAACGGGCTGATGATGGCATGAAGAAATAAATAATTACATTGGCCAAGAAGTAGTTAACATAGACCCAAACTAATATTCACAGCATCAGGAAATAGGATTCTGTAAATCAGATTTGCTTCCCTATAGTTTTTCCAAGATACTCTCTGTAAAACATATCCATACACACAGACACATTCCCATGGGAACCTGTGTCTCTTTATATGCACAGAGCTGAGATAAAGTGGAGCAGTGCACCCCTTGAAAAGTATTTATCTTCCTAAGTCAGAAATCTGTTCAGATGAATCTCTTGCTTTGCCTGTTAGCTCTGCAAATACAATGTTAAAAATCTTTCCAATGAACTGAACTGTTGATGGTTTTAGTATCATGAAAACAACCCATGGGGATCTGGGCCTCAAGACTTCCAGGTGGAGAGCAAAGCAGTGGGTAGAATCCTGAGGCTAAATTGGTTATTCACATCTACAAAAGTCCATTTTGCAGTGCTCATGTCTATTAGAAATGCACACTATTGCTCCCTCCTTGGCTTCCAGGTGCCCATGGCCCTGATAAGGACAGTAATTTCTAGAGAAAGAGGATAAGCCTCAGGAAGAAGAAGGGAGGGAAGTATAAAAAGGACAATGAGGAGATGGGATGTGAGTTTGAGCCCAGGCTCTGCCACACACTAACTCAGAGACTGTGCCTAATTATTTCACCTTCCTGGGCTTCTGTTGTTTTCTTTGTAAAAAGAAATAGATGTTCTCCATGTTCCTTTACAAATGCTAACATTCTAAAATTATTTTTTTTTAATTTAAAGCACTTTATATTCTCAAGGAAAAAAAATGATAAAATGAACAGTGTCATTTCCTTGCTTAAAATCCTTCCTGATGCCTAACGCAGTGGTTTCTAAGCACTTGAATCATGAATGCCATGGAGAAGTCTTTATTGTGGTCTCTCATGCTACTTTAGTTATATTTACACTTACTACTTACACGTTATATGTGTGCGCTACTAAATTTGTAAGTTGTATGTATCAGGTAGAATTTAAAAAGAATGAAATAAAAATAAAGGTAAATTAAATTCTAAATTTCTTTCCACACTTAATGCAACATCTTGCTTGACATAACGCGGGACACAAAATCCTACTTGGAGAACATGAACATACAGGATAATGTTTAAACAACTTATCATGGCATAGAAAGGCCATTATAATTTGGTCCCTGCCTACTTCTCCAGCTCCACTTCTCCCTTTTCCCTGCCTCAGCTCAATGTTCCAGCACCTTCGTCCCTGCACACACCGTATTACCCAGCTTGGAACCTTATGCTGTTACTCCTATCAGCAATAAGCTTCACTCAACTCTTGTCAGAAAACACCTTCTCATATATGGCAGAGACTGCAAGCTGCCTCCTGAGTAAACATCCTCCTTTCTTCCTGATACAACTCTGCAAGGTGGCCAAGGCAAAATGTGTATTTTCTACCTTCCCTCCCTGATAGTGGTATTTGTGTAATACAATTCTGCCAATGAGCTGTAAACAGAAGTGACTGTGTGAGGTGTTAGAAATAAGTAGCATCCCAAGATGGAAGCACTCACTTAACCTACACACTTTTGCCCTTTGTTCTCGTCCTTCCTCTGTCTAGAACGTGAACTCAATGCTGAAGGCAAGACAAGACCGTAAGAGCAAGCTCCGGTGAGGACAAGGGTGCCATGTGCAGAGGAAGAGCAGTCAACCAGAGGACAGAGATCATGGGGAGAAGAGTGCCAGCAGTAGAGGCCACGGAAGGGCTTTTGTTTTGTGCTCCATGTGTATTGGGAAGATTTAGGAAGGTTTATGTTGGGAAGCCACGTGGTTATATTTTCATTATAAAAAGTTCATGCTGGCTTCAGTGTGCAGAATGGATGGAAGAAAGCAAGTTTCCATTCAGTGAGGAAAATTAGAAGCCTATTGAATAGTCCAGGCGGGAGATTATAGAAACACAGACTTGAGAGCATTTAAGGTGGAGAGAATATGTGGATTACAGAGATATATGGGGCATATGGCTGACAGCACTTGGTAACTTAGCAGATATGTGGCATCAAGGACAAAGTGTCAGGGGCTTACAGAACTAGTTGAGTGGTGCTACTATTCACTAAGACCAGCAAAACAACAAATGAACAACCCCTTCTGTATTTGCAACCAGAATGCTGAGCACTGCTGGAGAAAAATCACACAACTGGGCAGATTAATAATAGATTCATAACCACCCCTCAGCAAGGTTCTCAATATCATTCAACCACCCTTCAAGTTCTCTCTAACCATCTTGCTACTGCTTTCTGGTTAAACCTTTTCTAACTCTTCCCAAACTTCTGACTCCCTTATTTCTCAACTACCCTCTCAGTTGACCATCTCATCTCCTACTTCACATAGAAACAAAAGCCACTGAATGGGGAGCTCTCTCAGTTCTTTGATCTGAGCATACACTTTCCCGCAGGTCTGCACCCATTTCTTCTTCCTGTATATTACAAAAGAATGACTATATCACACTCCTTTCTAGAAGCTATTCCTTCCTGCCTTCTCTGGAAACTTCCAGTATTAATTCTACGTTCCCTCTCTGGTACTGTCAACCTGTCACTCACTACTGGAACCTCCCATCACCAATTAGACCTGCTTAATCAAATCTCTCCATCTTCAGCCAACCAACCACACAAGTTTTGTCCACTTTCAACTATTCTTCCTCTTCTAGTGACTGTCCCCAGTTTTCCTTTCCTCCAAATTTCTTGAGAGTTGTCTAAACTTCTGGGCTTTGTTTCCTCAGCTATCATTCTCAGTCTGGCATCTGACTGTCTTTGCTTGGATCCTGACTATGCATCTGACCTGTGGCTTGAATCCACACCAGCCAGCTGTGTGACTCTGGGTGGTTAACTTCCTTATGCCTCAATTTTCCTCTTTAAAAAGAGGGAGAGAGATGAGATTATAGCATATCTCATAAGGTTGTTGCAACATGATAATCTGTGTTAAGCAGCCGGCACAATAGCTAGCATCTAGTAAATGCTAGGTTCATGTTAGTTGTAGCTGCTGCGCTAATTTTTATTGGCTCTTCAGCCCTTATCTTTTGCCCCCACTATTATAAAACAGTGCCTTTCACCAAGGTCCCCAAGTCACTCTATCCAATGGACAGTTTTCATCTCATTTCCTGTGTGTCTTCCTGGAGATTGTTCCTTCCCATCTCAACTCTCCTGGTCTTATCTCCCTGCCCACTACTCCTTAGCTTCATTTGCAGGCACATCCTCCTCTTCCTCTCCTTTAACTGTTGCCATTACTTTCCTCCAGATCCATTTCTCTTCTTCCTCTGGAGTCTCTCACACAAATCTACAGCTTCAAATATCAGCAAATCCTTATTTCTAGCTTTCTCTTCTCTCCCAACAGTCTATTCCACATCATGTGGATATCTCAAAGGCATGAACTCATGATCTTAACCCTCTTTTATTTATTTTAACTCACCTCTGAAGCATTTGTTTGTGTCTGTGTGTATTCTCTAACACTTATTAATCCATTTACCAAATGGCTATTGAGTACTGACAATGTTTCAGACTTCTTTCTCTACATGCTCTCTTGTCTTAGAAAATATTTGAAGGAGCTTGGAACCATTAGGCAGAGATGAAATAAGGTACCTGGAATTAAAATAAAAACAAAGATGGGGACAAAATGAATTAAGATGGAGCTAAACATACACAGTAACGGCTTAAAAATTTACCGGTTAAGTCTCAAATTTGCTTTAAATTCTCAAGTAGCCAAAGGGATGAGGAATATCTTGGTAGTTACTCAATATGATGCCCAAGGGAGATAAACAAAATAAAAGTAATTATTGAGAAAAACTAGGAGAAACTAATGTCAGTACTCAAATCAGATGTGAGTTCTCCTGAGAGACCAGCATTATGAGGTCTCTGTGTAAGGTCATCCATATTAGCTGCCGCTGTCACTCAGGTATGACTTTCTCAGTGTGGTAGGTTGTTGAACCTAGACCTCAAAGGTTAAGTAACTGGCTTGATACTAGGCACAAAGCTAGTAAATGACAGGGGCAGGGTTCAAACTCTTATCTTTATAGCTCCAAACCCATTTTCCTTCCATTTCTCCAAAGTGCTTTTTGAAAATAAATACTCCCCACCCAGCAACTCTGAGGCAATGATCTCTACATACATACTGTCTATAACAGGACAACACATGGCATCACAATATCTCTGTATCTTAAAGATCCTCTGGCAGCGTCGAGACTTTCAATTTAAAAACAAATGCACAGTCCTTGGTAGAAAACAATGGGGGAGGGTAGCAGACCATGAAGTATTAATAAACATCATAAAATCATTACTTGGTCCCTTAAGTAGCCTCTGAAGTAAGGGCAGTGAGGAAAAAAATTGCAGGAGGCATTCCCCCCCTCCTAATACATTGTACATTTCAACAGCTAAAAGGGTATGAAAATTTAACGGAATTGTTAATGTCATTCAAGGTTTTATGATACCACAAAGAGATCATCTTTGATCTCCTCACCACGAAAACAGATGGGTGGCAGGGTGGTGGGGCCATGACTCACCACCTCTTCATGTCCACAGAGGCTGTCTGAGCAGCAGGCAAACTTCTGGGATCAATAGTATTCATGGCAACGCGGTATCTGCCAGCAAACCTTGGAGAGGCCATTAGTCAGTCGGGGACCTGCCACCCTGACCGCAGCAGCCTCTTGATGTGGGTTCTCAGAAAGGTTAGCCCACGCTGGGAAACTGAGGTGAAGGGCACTGCAGAGGAGTTAGGAAGTCGGAGGTAAGGGCCACCTCAGAGCCTAAGGTCACCACGTGCCAGCTGCAGGACCAAGAGAAGCTAGGCAGAAGAGGCAAGAGCTATGACATGCCGCATGCAACACAGAAGGGCAGCCGCTCGAAATGCTGCCTTCTAAGAACACTGAATGAAATAACCGCTCCATGGATGACGACAATGGCAGGTCAGATATCCAACCAGGATCTAGAAGCAAATTCCAAGTTAATAACTCTTTTGGGAAAAGGAAAAACAATCCAAAACTGAACTGTGAATTTTAACATGATTAAAACACCTGTGGCTTTTGCAAGGTGTTATTTTGTTCATTCTTCTCTTGCAATTTTAGAGGAGAGCTGAGATAATTCTAATCTTCTGAGAGTCACATCCTCAAGGCTCTTTTTCCTTTTGTATTTCAGAGAAAGGGAGGAAGGGATCTCAGATGGCATGCACCTTTTGTGTTCTTGAGATAGCAATGAGGAGGGATGTTGGTGTTGCACAGGTCTGGATTAGAATCTAGTTCCATGGTTTACTGGTATTTTGACTGGGCAAGCGATTTCATCAGGCTAGACAACCCCAGACTCTTTAACTGTTTCTTGCATTTACTGTATGTAATTTATCTTTTTTAACCAGGTCATTCTGCTGTAGATGCACTAGTTTTTCATCAATGGTTTTTATAAATGTGAGACATGAAATGGGACACAGGACTTCAGATACAATCCAACCAGAACCAGGGTTCTTGCAGATCCTGAATTGAACACTGCAGCTGTATTAATGCAGCCCAACCTGACGAGACCCTGTAGCCTTGTGCTCAGATGCGCAGGCTCTAGAGGAGACCTGCCTCTGGCCGTTACTTATTGTGTGAGGCTAAGTAGCTTACTTAACTTCCCTATGCCTCAGTTTCCTTAACAGTAAAATAAGTTTAACAGTACCTACGTAACTGGTTAAGGGGATTAAATACGTTAATAGTTACAAAGCATCTAGAAGTGACTGATGCATAATAAGTACTCAACAAACATTCACTTTGTTCATTGCTCCTTAGCAACAACCAAGCATTTTCTAAGAAATCTAGGTCACTGCTGAACTTACATATGCACTATTGAGAAACTACTTTTGTTTTTCTTCCTTGTATTTTTTTTGACTGAGGTATAGCTGACATATAACATTATATTAGTTTCTAGTGTACAATTAAATATTTGTATATATTGTGAAAGGTCACCACAAAAATTCAAATTAACACCCATTACCATACATAGCTACAAACCTTTTTCTTCTCTAGATGACAACTCTTAATATCTTCTCTCTTAGCAACTTTCAAATATGCAATTCAGTATTATTAACTACAGTCAATATGCTGTATATTATATCTCCATGACTTATTTATTTTATAACTGGAAATTTGTACCTTTTGACCTCCTTAACCCATTTTGCCCACCCCCTCGGCCCTGCTTCTGGCAAACACCAATCTGTTCTGTGTATCTATGACAGAGAGGGTTGGAGGAATCATGTAGGACTTTGTAGAAAACGGCAAGGTATTTAGATTTTTCTTTCTAATTGTAATGAAAAGTCACTGGAAGAATTTACGCATGGGAGCAGCATGATCTTATTTACATTTTTAAAATAATATCCTGGATGTTGTGGAGAAATGGATTGTCAAGGGAAGAACATAACCAAGGAAACCAATTAAGAGGCTGGTACTTTAACACAACAAGAGAGGAAAGTGTACTCTGAACTAGGATGCCAAAGTAGAGGATTAGGGATAGTCTAATTCAGGGTTCATTTTGGAACAAAGCAGAAGGGACTTGCTGATTAATTAAAAGTAAGGTATAAGAGAAAGACAAGCATCAAGAATGACTTCTAGGTTTGGGTCCTGACCAACTGGGAGAAATGTGGTACCTTTTACTAAGATAGAGGCCCAAGGAGCAGCATGATGGGTGGCTGGGCTGTGGAGCAAAACAAGAGTTCTGTGTTGGATAACCATTTCCCCCACCCATCTATGCATCCATTAAGACATTTATTTATTGGTGATGGTAGGCAGAGGAGATAATGAGTCTTAAAACATGGGCAGTGTAGCTGGGGATACAAAAGAAGACAGACAATATGTAAGCACCAGGTGCTAATGGCACTATGCACCAACAGAATGAGAGTGTTACTAAGAAAAGAATTTCAAGAGGCAATGCTTAATGCTAGGTCAGCAGGACTTATTCATAGTACACCTGGGCTACTTCCTAATGACATACTTTTTCACAATCAGATGCATAATAATCAGAACCAAGATACCTTATATAATTAACATAAAGCACACACATCAATAGTTTTTAGAGACCAAACATGAAAAACTGGGATAATGTATGACCATTTTCTATCTCTGACCAGAAATTCAATTTTATTCTCAGGGGCTCCAAGATCACATCTCTAACTTATTTTCTTTGCTATGGATGCCCAGCTGGGCATGAATATATAAAATTGACTGAGATAGTCAAAATACTCCCTTAGGGTTCATTTCCCCTCAACCATTTGGTCTGAATGAAGCTAGTTTTCCGGGATAATGATTTCAACATCTTCTTGCATCCTGTATCCTTTCAGCTTTCTCAGCTCTAGCCACATGCCCTTCTTTCACCATGCTGCCTCCTGCCACAGAGTCATTACAAATGCTGTTCCCTCTACCTGAAATACTGTTCCTATCCCTCTTCACAGAGTTAATGTACAGCAACCTAGTTTAAGTTCCACTTTCTCAAACGCCTGTTTCCCTGGTACGGTCATATCCCCTTATTAGATATTCTTGAAGCTTCCCTTTCTCCCTTCTTTGTAGCATATTTATCCCAGCACCAATTTTGTAATTGATTAATGCTCTGTTCACCAGACTGAAATTCTAGGAAAGCAGGAACCCTGCAGGCTTTGGTTCGTCATTATTCTCTCGCATGCAGCATGAGCCCTAGTATTCAGCTAATGAATGAGAGTATTTACTCTCTCTTTTTATTCACTCATGAATATGATCTTGTCTTTGCACACCATTAGCCCAACCTTCTTAATTCTCAAAAGTTCTTTTGTTATTCATAGGATTTGGCATTAGGGGAGCCAATGCTGCTCCATCTGTCACTACAATATTTTATGCAGTATTGAGTCTTCTTGTCCTGGTTAATTTAGCTACTGTTTACTGGGGTATTACCAGAAATCAAACACCTTATAAAAATCATCATTCCATCAAAAAGACCATGCAAGGTAGGTATTCCCATACCTGTTTAATAGATGAAGAAACCAAGTCTCAGGAAGGTTTAGTGACTTGCCCAAGGTTACAGAGCCAATAAGCAGTGAATCTAGAATTTGATTCCAGGTGTTTCTGACTTGAGAGCTTATGACTTAAGGTCTCCACAAATGTAAATCTTGAACAAAATCCATTTTTCAAATTTTATGGGAAAAATAAGTTTGATGGTACATGAAAAGCAATACTCATTTAAAGTCATAAAGCACTGACAGAACATTAGTCACTGAGTTTCTCAGCTAATTATTACCTATGTATCCTATATTTTTTATTTGCCTATGGACATGTGCCCTTTTGTTCATGAGAAAAAGCTAAAGATTCCCAGTTGTAGGACTGAAGAATTTAGGAAAACCTGCAATTCTGATTAAGGTGACCTCTCAAAGAGGTAAGATTGGAAAGTGATTATGATGTAGAAAAAAAAATCCGATTGTTTTTATTATATGCTGCTCAGAAAAAGGCTGTGTGAACCCTTGGGGGGAGCTCAGAAAGAGCCTTTCCCAAAAGTCAGAAGTTAGCAATAATTACATGGGATTATTCAGAGGTACAGTCTTTGGCAGACATGACCTATCACCTAGAGAGGAATCTGAATTCAGGAGAATGAAGTTAAAAGAGTAAGAAATAACATTTTCTGAAGACTTACTATGTTTAGGATCTTTACCTCCATTATTTACCTTAATTCTATTAATTAATCCTCATAATACACCAATTAAGGATCAGGAAATCAAGTACCTTACCCAATACATATGACAGAACTTACAAAGCTTGTAGGTGTCAGAGCCAGAAGGGAACTCAGGCCTGTCAGACACTGTGACCAAACTCTTAACCATTAAAATAGGCATGGCTAATATATTACTTCATTATTTTAGTTTATCTATATCAGTAGGTTAAGAGAATGATGGACATAATCCTAGATCCAACTACCCCTGGTTTTTTGGGCCAAGTTCAGTTGCCACATTTGCAAGGCTGAAGACTGTACAACGGACATAAATTCATCCATGTAAGTCTGTTCCTCAGTGCCATTCTTCTAGTGCTTAGTCCCTTTCAAATGACCATAGCCAGATTGTTAAATGACCAAAATTTGTTGGAAAAGGTCAAACATGAGTAGCGGCATGAGGCAATGGAAGTGGGAGTCAGAAGACCTGGTTTCTGGTCTCAACTTTGTTACTAAAATACTTCAAGACCAAGACAATTCACCCTCTCTCTCTCTGAGTCTTGGTTCTTTGTCTATAAAATGAGGGCATGAGAGCAAAACCTCTACGATCTCTTTTACCTCTGGTATTCACCAGCTGTCTGGCAGTAGGAAGAGTTTAGAGAGGTCGATCTCACTTTTGGGGGTCTTCCAATCACATTCCAGATGCCATACTGAAAGGAAGACTGGTTCCATGAAACCTTACACACATCAAAACCTCTGAGAGTCATTACCTTACAACATGATGTGGTTATTGCTGCTCCCTTGCCCTTCTGGCTCTGTAGGGATGTTCCTGGAAGGGCCAGCAACTGAAGCAGGACTGCTGGGAATCTACGAGTGGTGGTGGCTGGGGTAAGGGAAAGGAACTTACTTCTTTCAGGCCCAAAAGGCAGAAAATAGAGTGTGGAGGGAGTGAAGACTGTTGTCCTCCTAGTGCTAAGATACACTTAAAAGTGGTAATAGCTAACATGTCTACAGGCTTTATAAACCACATTGTTCTGTGACATCTGTTATTTCATTTCAGCTTTACAAACAACCTTTATGGAAAGGAGGGTAGGAGATGGGCACTGTATGTGATTAAAGGAAAGAAATGGGCTGGGCGTGCACACACACATCTCCATAGGAGCTACAAAATTTCTAAAACCACCCTCAATTTTATTTACAGCATTGGCAGGAGATTTGAACAGTCTCTTGAGAGGAATGGAGGCAGTCTTATTATGTTGAGTCTCTCACTGGTGGCCCCATCATGAAGGAAGGATACAAGTCCCATTAGGAATTACATCCAGGCAACTCTCCTATCCCAGCTGTGGTCCACTATGCTCCAGCCACATCCAACAATTCACAAATATCACACCCTTCTGTGCCTCCATGACTTTCCCTGGCCAGTTTCTTCTGCCTCAGAAGTCATTAACCCTCTTTGCCTGGTAAACTGCTACTCATATATTTCAGACATGTCTCAAATGCCATCTCATTAGAAGACTTCCTTGACACCACCTCCAGTTGTTAAGGCCTTCCTGTGCAGCTTCCCCCAGTATTTGGACATCTATCTATGTGTCTTGAAGATCTCACACACACACACAATGCCACTGAGATTGACTTACTCACTTTCCCACACCCACTGCCCTCTAGGTGTGAGATCCCCAAGGTGATGGACCATGGTAATTCATTTATGTATTCCCAGGACTGAGCCCGGCATCTTGCACATAAGAGGCACTCAGTAGTTTGACTAGATGGATGGATGCATGACTGGATGCATCACTGATGTGAAGACTTGTAGGTCGTTCTCCATGAGGCAGAAGTTTCATTTTAAAGGGTAAAATAAGACAGTGTGATTCTTAGTGGATATGAAATTGCCTCAAGTCCTGGAAAGACCTTGTTCTATGACTTGGGCAGCAATGAGAAGGTGATAAGAGGAGATGGGGTAAGAGCAAGCTCAAGGTGAAGGGCAAAGGGAAAGCCAGTCCAGAGCACTCACAGGGATGGCCCCCCTTATGTCACTGGAGATAGTGGTGTGAAGGCCCCATGGAGCCTAGAAAATGCTGGGATTACCTGTGGCCAAAGATTTCTCCAGACCTCTCAATATAATTACTAAAAAGAGCACTGGCATCTTGTGATACCAACATGGAGCAGCAGTTTAGCAGATCTTTAAATGAAAACCAAGTCTCACATTCTACAAAATGAATAGATGAATCCTTGTAAACATGTCTAGTTCTTTTGTGCATATTCAGAGCAGTGTGTAATATAGCTGAAAAAGAATTTTATAATGTCCACATCAATGGATGACATTGCCAGACTCAGGCTCCTTACCAGGATGGAGTAGCATTAATGTGTACATCCCCACCTCCTGTTTCTATACTCTTATTTCATCGAGGGGAAGAGGAATCATTTGACAGATCCATGAGACTTGGAAAACACCCAACATCCATGGGGCCATGTTAACCAGGAAGTAGAGCCACAGCACGGAAATGGAGTTAAGGCAGGTTGGGCATGAGTCTCTTTTTAAATCACCTGTCAGGCCAGTGGGCTCCTGGAGTTTATGAATTAGTAGATCAAGTGCTGAAGCAAGCCCAGCTAGATGTTTGTGTCAGCTCCTTGGCCTGCCAGTGAATGGATTAACTCAGTGTTGTGCAGGTCCCAACGTTCAGTCAGTTTCAGAAAAGAGGCAGCATTCCCCACCATGCTCTTTAATTCAGGGTAACCAAAGCCTATACAGCCCTTTGCTTCAGGTGGCTCTGCAAACTGTTTTCAACTGGTTAGACCTTTAGAGCAGAAGAGTACTGGCACATCTTCATCCTCAGCACATACTTGTGATTAGTCAATAGTCTTTTCCTACAATTTTAAGCCTAAAGGACAAAAATAAAAATATCCAAAAGGCAGCTTCAGTGAACTTCAGGGTTTATTTTACTCTATGGAGAAACGTTATTCCTAATCTTCCTAAGTTTGTTTGCTTGTTTTTCTGTGTCTCTGAGAGATTTTCTATATGAGTGAGATTGAATTGCAGTATGTCTACCGCACTCCATAGGAGCCCCTTCATAAGTGGCAAAAATGTTAGTGAAAAAAGGACTGTGAACACTGAATTTATTAAATGAAATCATTGCCTGTCTCCTAGCAATATCATTTAATTCAAAACAATTTATGGAGAATCCATTAAGTATTAGAGACAGTTGAAGCCAAAAAAGGGACTTATTTATCAAATCCTTCATTCAAACATATATTCACACATTCAACAAATATTTCATCAGTATCTACTATGTGCCAGATGACTGTGCCCACAGTGTCCTATACCTAAAATACAGACTCACAAAGGGAGAGAAAAGTAGTGAAACAATTAGCCTCCCTCCCCTTCTCCCCTTAAGGAACTGTCTTCCTTCACATATACTCTATCTTCATTTCTGCCTCTCGTGTAAGAGTAACTCCTTCTACTTGAACTTTAAGTTTTTTCTTTGCCTGTTCTCTGGACCCCAAATAATTAGTGATCTATAAGCTAACACACTGAAGCCTTGTGTATAACAAAGCTCTTTTCTCTAAAACAAATAATCACTCTATAATTCAACCATGTTGTACAACTGAGTTTTCACAAAGTGGTCGACCCTAATAACCCAATGAATTACTTTTTCGAGAATGTTAAAAGGCAACTGGGACATGCTGAAAATGAGCCTGGACAATCGATTAGAACAGGTGGGATGTTGCTTATCTTCCTAAGGGCCCTTTCTCCCTGCTGATTTCTTCCTCCCTGTTTGTCATTGATAGATGTTTAGTATTAGACAGCTAACCTGGGAATGATTCACATGGAACTGAAGGTCAAAATTTATTGACACAGATTTTATTGGACTATGGGTAAATAATTCCCTACAAAACACTGGGTTTGAGTTTTTTCCATCAATTCTAAATATTAAATCAAGTAGGAGAGTTTCAATTGTAAGGAAATGTCTACTACATTCTTTCAATCACAAAACTATTTTTTTCCCCTTACTTTGTTTAATGTTCCCAAACCAAACCATCCAAATGCCTCCTTGAAAGAAGGCAGTAAGTAGTAACATTTTACCTTTGGAAACCTGCATGTAGTTACTTAAAACATTGTAAATTTCTTCCTCTGTCCTTGAAATGCACCATATAAATATTACATTTGATCCTTAACTTACACTTCATAAATAATTTATCTCAAAAATATCCCTCCGTAAAACCATCAGTTGCTGAGGTGTTCAGTTTTCAGGGAAAGCATTTATTTACTGCATGAGACCAGGAAGGCTGGTAAAGACTTGGCTAAAAGCTCCACATGGAGGGAATTATGGTAATTATATTAATGTTCAAGTCCACGATGCTCTGCTCAAATCTGCTAAAAGGTTTTGCAGTATACTGCCCACATCTTGATGGGCAATGAGTCCACTGAAAATGTTTAACACTTCATATGGAAGCTTCCGAGATTCATTTTTCATAGTTCCAAGAACTGCTAAAGAATGTCTGGAAGTATCCTGCAGAGGAGTCTCTGAAAGTTACAACTGAGAGTTAACAGGCTCTTTCATATCTTCTGCTTTTGATCCAGACTGAAACTACAAGTTCAAGTCACCAGAAATGAAAATCAAAGGAAACATCATACAATTAATTTTGATGAATGGGTAAGTTTTAATTTATGTATGGCAGTATTCTGATTGATGATATGTCTCCTTAGGACATGCATTAAAAATCCATTAACTTAATAGGCAAAATCTAATAAAGTTACTCTGGAAATTTTCTGCTAGATTAATATTATGGACTTCTAATGAACATTTCCTGTAGGTATTGCTCTATTAGCAGAGCTAATATACTAATTAAGCATGGGTTTTGTGTGAAGGGGGAAGGAGGGAGACACCACAACATTGAAATTGGACCAAAGTGGAAATTGGACCCAAGTCACCAAAGACATGCTACAATCAGTAAAAATCATTACAGCGTTTACAAAACAGTCAGTGCCAACATACCAGTCCCAACCATGTCAGTCATTAATTTGTCCACTTACTAATCAAATAGTAATTTAGCTACTAACATGAGCCATGCCCTGCACTAGGACCAAGAACAAAAGGTAAATCAGTAAAAATCCTGATGTCAAGGAGCTCATAGTCTACTGTTAGAAGCAAGACACAAACAGGTAATCAATAAAGCTATGTTCAACATACCATAGGAATACTTGGAAAGAACAACTAAATTTCAGGGTGGGGGGCATATAAATTTTAACATGTAAACAGTTAAGTAACTGCAGTTGAAATTTGTGTTCCATTAAGATATTAGCTCCTTCTAGGCCCTGCTGTCAGAAGGGTTTCAATCCTGACTTATCATTAACTAGTTCTACATGTAGCTAGACAAGGTTACTTATCTAATTCTCCTCTGTTAACAAGGGCACAGTACTTTCGTCACTGGTTGTGAGAATTACATGTAACCAGCTACCCGAAAGCACACAGAAATGTGCTTGAAATTCATAAGAGGAAGGAAGATGCATACTTATTTGTTGCCTACTATAGGCACACCATGAACATTAGTTGGAAGTCAGTAGAGCAGAACAGTTAGAGCAGGATTTGGAATCATCCAAGCATGTGTGAGTATGAATTCTGTTTCCACCACTTGCAAATGGTTCAACTATCAGATTCCTTTTCTGATCCTTAGTTTCCTCAGTTGTAGAACAGGATAAGTAACAATAATACTGTTACACAGTTTTGAACATTTTAAGAGATAAATGTTATAATGCAATAATATGTCTGAGAAGTGGTAAACTATTAGTTTTAATCACTTCTATGAACTATGTATTGCACAGACAAGACTATAGAGATACAGAAACATTACAAGATTTGTCTACATTCATGCCATTAGTGCTAGAACTAGAACTATCTAGCTCCCAGTTCAGTGTTTTAGACCCAACTTACCTGCCCCCTTCAATTAAGATCGCCTCTTCAGGACAAGAGCCCCTCCCCTGGCACTCAGGCACCTAATTAACAAAACATTTTCCTAGTATTGATTGGAGATGATCTAAACTATTCCCAGCTAGTCCATGCAAATATCTTCCTCAGTGTAGTCCAATGTCTAAAATTCTCTATTTCAATGCAGATTTTCACAGCCTGTATCTCCACTCAGTTCCTATAAGCTCCAACACAAGGAACTACTAGTCATGGCCTGCCTATCATAACTTTCTCATTTCTCTTGGAAAAACAGGGCTGCATTTCTGTATTTTAATTCACATAAAAACAAAATTCCACCAATATTCTCATATATATATACACATAATCACTCTCCATATAAATACAGCATATATACTTTTTTTTTTTTTTACCTATTCTGCTGTAATTTTCTGCAACAAAGTCTTCCAAGCCAATCATCTTCCAGAAACTGTCATCCCAGCCCTTCTCTGCCGAGTATGTCCATTTACACACCAGGGAGCAGAGAGACCTAAGAAAATGGGAGAGAAGTAGAACCATATGAGCTACATTTCCATTATATTTTTCCGAATACCTGCCCATATATCTGCAGTAGTTATCAAAGAAGCAGAATTAACCAAAGTAGGTAATTACACATTGTTGTTTAAATCAAAAGTCCCCATTTATACCTGTTAATGATTGACAACTTCTCTCACTTTAAAAAGGTCTCCGACCTTTATTTAGATCCTAATCAAACAGTGTACTTTTATCTATATTTATGATATTGGTGAAATAATTAGAAATTATACCACTAAGTACTTGATGACACTGAGCACTGTGGTTATAATTTTTAAAAGTCTCCTTATCATTTAGTGATACATACTGAAATATTTATGTATAAAATTATAATAGCTGAGATTTGCCTCAAAATAACAGGAGAAGGAAGAGTGGTGTTATGGGTGATGGGTAAATGAGTGTTTATTACACTACTCGGTTTTATACATGTTCAAAAGGCTCTATAATAAAAAAGTGTTTTAAAAAGTGCTTGGAATACACATAGTCACTCCAATCCAAAGCAACATTTAATAAGAGCAAGACTTGAATGCTGGAAGGTGCTTTCCTCTCCAGCTTCATTTCTATCCATTCATCCTGAGTATTCTATACCCCATCAATAAAAAAATCATTTGCAGTTCTCTGAAATAAAAAAACCATGTTTTTGCACATTTCTGTGCCTTTGTCCAACTTTGTCTATTTCTATTTGTTTGGAAAACACTTCCCAGCTTCTTTCCCCAATAATTCAAACACTTCCTTTAGCCTAGGCTGAGTCCCCAGTTCTGGGTTAAGTGACTCTCCTCTAAGCTCCCAGAAGATGCAGCATATCTTCTAACTCCAGCTTTAATCATGCTGTGTAATTAATTGCTTCTTTATATATCTTTCCAATAGTCCTTTGCCTTCCAATCTGTTCTCCATGTGTGTCTAGAGCAAACTTCATGAAATAAAATCTGATGCCATCAATCCCTGAGGAACCCTATTAGTTGTTGATCATTACCTTCAGGAAGAAGTACAGTCATTAGCAGGGCTTAAAATACTCAAAATATGTGATATGACCATACCAACCTCCAGGGACCTCTCTTGCTATTCCTGCCCCTGCCTTCTCCATTCTGTAATACTGAATTACTTGAAGTTTCCTAGAAAAGGCCTTGATACCTCACTTGCCTGTACACTGACCCTTTGCTTCATTATGCCCAGAATGTTCTTCCCTGTTGTGGATCTAACTGCTAGTTAAGTCTTTGTGACTCAGCTCATATTGTCTCTTTTCATGAAGTACCAGTGGAGGGCAAGCTGAGTCCAATGCATCTTTCCTAAGCTCCAATCTGGACATACCCTAAGAGGTTGACACTTACATAGTAATTGTCTTTGCCCATTCACTTCTCCATCTCTCCCACTCATCCAGCCACTCCTTCAGAGCAAAACCAGTCCTATTCAACTCTATCTCCAATACCTAGTCCACATTCAGCTGACTAAATGGAAGCACTAAAGAATGAATATGGTCTGTCTACCTCAAAGGAAAATGGTAAACCAGGGTGGCTCATGCAATATTAAAGATAAACCTATCTCACAGAGCCAAAAGTCTAGGTGAATGAGATGCACTCATTCACTCACTCACTCAATAATTATGTAGTATTCAGTTACTATGACCGTGGAACTATGCTACACCTGGAGAAACCGGTGGTATGCCAAAGACCTAGTTCTCTGCTCTCACAGAAGCTGGGAGTTCAACTGGGAAGACAGAAAGTGACCAAACAACCACACCTAAAATCACAAACCAACAAAAATGTTCTGAAGGAAGTAGAGAGAAAAATGAGAACCTTTAACAGAACCTAATATAATCTGGTAGAAAGAAGGAGGAGAAAGTATCAAGGAAGGCTTCACAGTAAAGGTAACATTTTGTGAGGAATAAATGTCTTTTAAAATCAAACAAATGTTATTTATCACTAACGACTTTTTTCAAATGTGTCATAGATGGCAGAACACATGAGCTAGGCTAACTGGCAGATACACAGAAAGAGTGCTAGCACCAGTAGAAACTTAATGCATATGTGCTAAATCCTTCATCTTAGGATACTTTTTCTGAGGTCTAAAAAAAAGAAGTCCTGATATAGGATGTTCTGAAGAATTCACATTAGGCTAACTCCTCATGGCAAATAGCCTACAATTCCAACTTCTTGGGAACTCTGATAGTGCACTGGAAAGAGTGATGCTATGGAAGAAGAGAAGGTGTAGAAGGACTAATTTTAATGATACAACCACACAGGACAACTCATCGCTTCCCAAATGTCCTGCTCATTCACAGACTTCTGAGCCTCTACTCGGACTGTTCCTTCTCTTTTAATTGAATATTGCTCCTTCCACCCATCCTTACCTACTTGGCAAACTCCAAGTCATTCTTATGGTCTAGTTCCAACCTCATCTCCTCTGAAAAAGTTTCCCCACTACTTTCAAGCTAAATGCATGGGTCTCTCTTTTGTGGTAGCATTATAACTTCAAAAGACTGCATTGTAATTCTTAACAGCTAAGGTGAGCTCATTACCCCAAGTCTTCGGCCATCCACATACCCACATCCTTGGCCATGGCCATATAATTTGTAGCACTGCACTCTCCTCCTCCAACCCCCACACTGTGGTTCTATCATGTGATTGGATTTGGCCAAAAGAAAGAGGAAGAAGTGATGGTATGCCAGTTTTGAATCTAAGCTTGCAGAGGCATGAAGTGTTTCTGCTTGCTCTCCTGCACCTCAGGCACCACCACGAACAGATAACGAAGGGCTGGCCTACTGGTCCCAGGAGGAGGATAAGAGATATTTGGAGCACAGCAATGACCTCCAACCCCAGCCTGGATCACACACCCCCAGGAAGCCACATCCAGCTGAGACCAGAACAACCACCCAGCAGAGCACAGCTTCAATGAGCCAGATAAAGGCTTGCTGTGTTAAACTACTGAGCATTAGTTGTTGTTTTTTAAGAGAGCAATGGTTAAACAACTCAATACTCTGCAGCACAACTAAGTTATTCCAAGTAGATTGTTCCCCTTATAAGTGCAAGAACAGGGATGTCTCAGCCCTCACAGCAAGTTAGGATAAATTGGCCAGAGAACATGAGTGGATGATGACTGAGCCCAAGAGACTGGAAGTTTTACAGCTGCAGATGCCTCTGGCAACTCCACCCTCTCTGAGGATTATTCAAACACTATTAGGGTCCACTTCATTTATGTCTCTTTTTATATCAACTCTTGGTAATATGGATATGTAAAAGCAGTCGAATTGGAAAAATTTAGAGACTGTATCTGAGGTCACAGGTTCTCCAGGAATCTCCAGGAGAAACACCAAGTATAATACTTATCTTGTTAGTGAGTGAAGACACGGTACTGACAGCGAGACAGGTTTGCCTCCCGCTGAGGTTTCTACTAAGACCTGGGTTAGGTCATTCCCCGAGGTGTTTTAGTGAACAATCTGCTCTCCAAGGACAGCTATTCACCTCAAGCAAGCTGACCCATCAGTCTTAGTGCGGTCGGGAGAGCGGGGACACTTGTAGGATTAGAATTAGAGACAGTGTCCTGAGAAAGATGGGCTGCACTGGCATGCTGAGTGGCTTCAAAGATTAGCAGTTGGAAAGCAGTGGGACTGCTGCCCAAGAGAAGGGGCCACTTGCTTTTGCCTCCTGCCAGGCAGAAGGTCAGGGCAGAAAATTCTCTATCTTTCAGATTTGTGAATGCCAAAGAAACTAGGAAACCCTACATAAGAGTCAAAAGAACATACATCAATGAGCAGGCATGAGTAGGCATAACAAAAACAATACCTAAGTAAAGGGACTAGCTCACCTGAGAGAAGATCATACAAAACATCTATAAGAAGCAAGTCCCACTGAAGTAGAAGTGGTGAAAAAAAACTGGAAGAGAGCATCAATAATGAAAGCAACGGGAAACCAGAAGGTGGTGGCAAAAAAAGGTTTCTGAATTAAAACTAATGTTTTTAAATTTTAAATAGAAAAATTCCTATAGAAGAATTAAAAAACAAAATCACTGGCACTGTTGAAAACTGAATTAATGATCTGGAGGCCAAGTGAATGAAACATCTTATTACCCATACCAAGGACACAAAGAGAGAAATAATGAGGAAAGAAATAAGAGGTTTTGCTGGCAGATACAGCAGCCTAACAGAATAACAGGAATTCCAGGAGGGTGTTTTTTTTTTAAAAGGGCAAAAAGAACACACAAAAAATACAGATGAAGGAGATGTTATAAATGAATATAGTACTCTCTCTCTCTCTCTCTCTCTCTCTCTCTATATATATATATATATATATATATACATGTTTTGTACTGAGCTGAAGCAAAATTTAAGACTTCAGATGAAAAGTCTCATTAAATACAGGAAATGAAACCAGGAAATACTTGAATTTCAAGTGTAAACAGAAAATTGTACAAGGTTCCAGACATAAAGAATAAGTTTTTACAAAGGCAAGAGATTTGACTAGCTAAGGAATTCTCATCTACAACCCTGGAATGCAGAAGACTGTGGAATAATGTACAGACTATTAAGAGAAATGATCCAAGAATCATACACCCAGACAAAATATTATTCAGCTGTCAGGGAAAAAGAAAAACATTTTCAACATGCAAGGATTGAAAAGTAAACTTGCCACATACATTACCTGAAGACAACACTTGAGAAAGAACATAACCAAGAAAGAACTGATTCAGAGAATCCATCTCAACACAGAGCAAATCAAAGACTAGAGGAACCAGTGGTAGTGAATACTGATATTACTCATTCTCTTTCCATCCATGTTTGTGTACAAACATAAGCACACATACATATATACACATATTTAAACTAGATGATAATATAAACAGAAATTTGTAATATTAAATTTTGTTGAAACAAAATAGTATGCCATATTAGAAGGAAAAATTTAGTAAGGGCTTGGAACTGAAAATACTAAGTTAGCAAAACTTCAAGGTCAGAAATTGGACAAAGGATGCACAGGAAAAGCACCTAGGGATGCAAATGTATGTTTGGGGAGAATAGAAGTTTAATGTTGGTTGTAAGGAATGAGAAGGTAATCACTAACAGTAACAAAAAGCTTCATGTGACTTTCAAAATTAACAATGAATAAAAAGAGAATATAAGAAAATTAACAAGTCAGTGAAACAAAATACTAAACAAATCAAAATAAAAAGTAAGGGAAAGGGGGTAATGTAATGTAAGTAGAAAACAAAATCACATAAAATAAAAATCAATGATTTAAATTACTATAACAATTGTGAATTAGCTGAATTTCACAACTGGTTAAAAAATAATAATAATCACACTGGGGTGAAAATTAAGCTATATCCTGTTTACAACATAGAATTTTTTAAATACTATAAAGTTTTTTTTAAACGTCAACAAATATAATAACAAATATAAACTTAAAAAAACATAATAGACAAAGTAGAATACAAGATCAAAAATATTAGCCAAGACAAAGAGAAACATTCCATAATGACAAAATGCTCAATCCAAGAATATTACCATTCATTATATTTTATGAACTGAACAACATAGTGTGATATATACAAAATAAAATGTCCTAGAAGTTAAGAAAGCCCTTAAAAAGAGACAAATCTATTTAAAGATTTTATTGTTCTTTCAGAATTTAAAGCAGGTAAACCAAAATAATAGTAATAACTAATATAATATTGAGAGGAATTAAAGGACTCCAAGACAATCACCAAACTCAACTGTATATACTCATATAAGGGGAGAGAGATGGGGAACATTTTACAACACAAGCAGAGACAAGAGGGGTAAAGTGGTATTCTGTAGAGAATTTTAGTTTTAAAAGCTTTTATTAGAAAAGAAGGATGTCTGAAAATTAATAACCTAAGCAATCAATTTAAGGAATTATGAAAAACAGTAACCCGATTAAACTGAAAGATCAAAAAGAAATAGTACAGTGACTGTAATGGGGTTGAGGGGGGGGGAACCTGATGAAGGGGGTAGTGTAATCACCATAATATTACTCATTTAATTGTAGATTAATGATATCAAAATAAACTTATTAAAAAAAAGGAATAGTAAACATAAAAACAGACCACAGACATAGAGTAATAAGATAAAATTCAGGGAATCAAGAGAGCCAAAATGGTTCTATGAAAACACAAATTAAAAAAACCTCTGGCAAAATTGAGGAGAAAAAGGAGGCAAAAAATATATATAGCATGAATGAAAAGAGAGGCTTTAACTACAGATAAAACAAATATTATTAGGGGAAAAAACGATTAAGTGAACATTATGGTAGTGAATTTGAAATTCAGATGGAATGCACAATTAACTAGAAAGGCAGAAGTTACCAAAACTAACTCAAGAAAACGTAAGAAACGTTAACAAACCTATTACCATTAAAGAAATTGAGTCAGTAGTTAAAAAAATCATCCTTCAAATAAACTTCAATCGCAGGTGGTTGTCCTACAAAGTTCTAAAAAATGTTCAAGGAACAGAGACCTTCAAAGAATTTCAGAGTCTAAAAGTAGGAGTAGAGTTCCCCAAGATATCTATAAAGTTAAGAGAGCTCTGTTACAAAAATCAAGCAAAGACAGTATGAGTAACAAAAATCAGAGGCCACATGCACATTATTATGAAGGGGGCATAAAGACTCTAAGCAAGATATGACCAGATTTAATATAAAAATGTGGGAAAAAAACCATCATGAACATTCAAAATGTTTTAATGATTAAATATCTATGAATGTATTTTACCACGGTATTTATCAGGAGAAAAATGATCAACTCTTGGAGTAAAATAAAATGTATTTAATGAAGCAAAATACCATATCAAGAAAAGAAACTCATACTGAAGTAGGAATAATAGAAGCTTCTGCTTCTAATCATTATGGAGTAACAGAGACTGGATTTTTACCCCCTGACATAAACAACTAGAAAAGCAGAAAAAGAATATATGAAACAAATGTTTTCATTTGAACAACAGAAGGCACTAGACTATGATCCCTGAGAGAAGTCAACAAATGAAGTGAGCCCTAAGATCACTCTGGATTTCTTCCGGAAAGCACATGCCAGACCACAGAATAGGAGGAGGGATGACAAGGAAAACACGGAACAAAGTTGAGGAGACTTGAGATCAGAATCAGCGAATCTGAGGTGGCTAGAAGCTATACTGGCACAGACCTTCAAAGAGGATATAGCTAAGCAGAAAGAGGGCCCTGAAAATCTACACAAGACTTCCACAAAATCCTCGCTGACTACTAAGATAGAGATATGTACACTGACACTGTATGAGGTCTGGTGAAGAGTGACTAGAAGACTATGAGATGAATAGTTCTCAAAGTTCAAAAAGGACTGAGTTAGGAGACGTCAACACACCACTCACTCCAAAGGACAGACCAACCAGACAGAAAATAAATAAAGACACAGAGGCACTGAACAACATATTAGAACAGATGGACCTAATGGACATCTACCAAACACTCCATCCAAAAGCAACAGGATACACATTCTTCTCAAGTGCACATGGAACATTTTCAAGAATAGATCATATACTAGGCCACAAAAAGAACCTCAGTAAATTAAAAAAGATTGAAATTGTACCAACCAGCTTCTCAGATCACAAAAGTATGAAACTAGAATAAATTACACAAAGAAAACAAAAAAGCCCACAAATACATGGAGGCTTAATAACATGCTACTAAATAATCAATGGATCAATGACCAAATAAAAACAGAGATCAAGCAATATAGGGAGACAAATGACAACAATAATTCAACACCACAGAATCTGTGGGACACAGTGAAGGCCGTGGTAAGAAGGAAATATATTGCAATATAGGCCTACCTCAGGAAAGAAGAACAGTCCCAAATGAATAGTCTAAACTCAGAATTCATGAAACTAGAAAAGGAAGAACAAATGAGGCCCAAAGTCAGTAGAAGGAGGAACATAATAAAGATTAAAGCAGAAATAAATAAAACTGAGAAGAATAAAACAATAGAAAGAATCAATGAAAGCAGGAGCTGGTTCTTTGAGAAAATAAACAAAATAGATAAACCCATAGCCAGACATATCAAGAAAAAAAGAGAGTCTAGACACATAAGCAGAATCACAAATGAAAAAGGAAAAATAACTATGGACACTACAGAAATACAAAGAATTATGAGAGAATACTATGAAAAATTATATGGTAACAAACTGGATACCTAGAAGAAATGGACAACTTTCTAAAAAAATACAACCTTCCAAGGCTGACCCAGGAAGAAACAGAAAATCTGAATAGACCAATTACCAGCAAAGAAATTGAACTGGTAAACAAAAAACTACCTAAGAACAAAACGCCTGGCCCAGATGGTTTCACTGCTGAAATTTATCAAACATTTAGTGAAGACCTAATACCCATTCTCCAGAAAGAGGAGGGAATACTCCCAAACTCATACTACGAGACCAACATCACTCAAATACAAAAAACAGGCAAAGACACCACAAGAAAGGAAAATTACAGACCAATATCCCTTATGAACATAGATGCAAAAATACTCAACAAAATATTAGCAAACAGAATTTAAAAATACATCAAAAAGATCATCCATCATGATCAAGTAGGATTTATTCCAGGGATGCAAGGATGGTACAACATTCAAAAATCCATCAATATCATCCACTACAACAACAAAAAGGACAAAAACCACATGATCATCTCCATAGATGCTGAAAAGGCACTTGACAAAATTCAACATCCTTTCATGATAAAAACTCTCAACAAAATGGGTACAGAGGGCAAGTACCTCAACATAATAAAGGCCATATATGACAAACCCACAGCCAACATCATACTTAACAGCGAGAAGCTGAAAGCTTTTCCTTTAAGATCAGGAACAAGACAGGGATGCCCACTCTCCCCACTTTTATTCAACATAGTTCTAGCCACAGCAATCAGACAGGACAAAGAAATAAAAGGCATCCAGACTGGCAAGGAAGAAGTCAAGCTCTCTGTGTTTGCAGGTGACATGATATTGTGCATAAAAACCCCTAAAGAATCCACTCCAAAACTACTAGATCTAATATCTGAATTCAGCAAATTGTGGGATACAAAATTAATACACAGAAATCTGTTGCATTCCTATACACTAACGGTGAACTAGCAGAAAGAGAAATAAGGAGAAATATTTCATTTACAATCACTTCAAAAAGAATAAAATACCTAGGAATAAACCTAACCTAGGAATAAACCTAACCAAGGAAGTGAAAGACCTATACCATGAAAACTACAAGACACTCTTAAGAGAAATTAAAGAGGACACTAATAAATGGAAATTCATCCCATGGTCTTGGCTAGGAAGAATACTGTCAAAATGGCCATCCTGCCTAAATCAATCTACAGATTCAATACAGTCCCTGTCAAAATACCTACAGCATTCTTCAATGAACTAGAGCAAATAGTTCTAAAATTCATATGGAACGACAGAAGACCTTGAATAGCCAAAGCTAGCCTGAGAAGGAAGAATAAAGCAGGGGGAATTAAACTCCCTGACTTCAAGCTCTATTACAAAGCCACAGTAATCAAGACAATTTGGTACTGGCACAAGAACAGACCCACAGACCAGCGGAACAGAATAGAGAGCCCAGATATAAACCCAAGCATATATGGTCAATTAATATACAATAAAGGAGCCATGGATATACAATGGGGAAATGACAGCCTCTTCAACAGCTGGTGTTGGAAAAACTGGACAGCTACATGTAAGAGAATGAAACTGGACTACTGTCTAACCCCATACACAAAGGTAAACTCAAGGTGGATCAAAGACTTGAATGTAAGTCATGAAACCATAAAACTCTTAGAAAAAAACATAGGCAAAAATCTCTTGGACATAAACATGAGCAAATTCTTCATGAACATATCTCCCCGGGCAAGGGAAACAAAAGCAAAAATGAACAAGTGGGACTATATCAAGCTGAAAAGCTTCTGTACAGCAAAGGACACCATCAGTAGAACAAAAAGACATCCTACAGTATGGGAGAATATATTCATAAATGACGTATCCGATAAGGGGTTGACATCCAAAATATATAAAGAACTCACGCACCTCAACAAACAAAAAGCAAATAATCCAATTAAGAAATGGGCAGAGGACATGAATAGACACTTCTCCAAAGAAGAAATTCAGATGGCCAACAGGCACATGAAAAGATGCTCCACATCGCTAATCATCAGAGAAATGCAAATTAAAACCACAATGAGATATCACCTCACGCCAGTGAGGATGGCCAACACCCAAAACACAAACAACAACAAATGCTGGCAAGGATGTGGAGAAAGGGGAACCCTCCTACACTGCTGGTGGGAATGTAAATTAGTTCAACCATTCTGGAAAGCAGTATGGACGTTCCTAAAAAACAAAAATAGAAATACCAGTTGACCCAGTAATTCCATTCCTAGGAATTTACCGTAGAATGCAGCAGCCCAGTTTGAAAAAGACATATGCACCCCTATGTTTATCGCAGCACTATTTACAATAGCCAAGAAATGGAAGCAACCTAAGTGTCTATCAGTAGATGAGTGGATAAAGAAGATGTGGTACATATACACAATGGAATATTATTCAGCCATAAGAAGAAAACAAATCGTACCATTTGCAACAACATGGATGGAGCTAGAGGGTATTATGCTCAGTGAAATAAGCCAGGTGGAGAAAAACAAGTATCAAATTATTTCACTCATCTGTGGAGCATAAGAACAAAGCAAAAACTGAAGGAACAAAACAGCAGCAGACTCACAGAACCCAAGAATGGACTAACAGTTACCAAAGGGAAAGGGACTGGGGAGGATGGGTGGCAAGGGAGGGATACGGGGGGAAAAGGGGCATTGCGATTAGCACACACAATGTAGTGGGAGGACGACGACACAGGAAAGGCAGTATTTACAGAGAAGACAAGTAATGATTCTATAGCATCTTACTACGCTGATGGACAGTGACTGTAATGGGGTATGTGGGGGGACTTGATAATAGGGGGTCTAGTAACCACAATGTTGTTCAAGTGCTTGTACATTAATGATACCAAACAAACAAACAAACAAAAACAAAAAGGACTGAGAAGCATTTGAATTACTAAAGTTAGAGTGGAACATACTCATTGATCACTTGGGACATTCAGTAGAAATCCCAAAAGACACATGCCTTTAAAAGTGTGACTGGACTTTCCTTATATAAGGCTAGCCTGACTCTATAATAATAAAGCTTAAAAAGAAGAATCCAAAGGATACAAGTAAGCCAAAAGTACATTAACAGCCTACTAGACAAAGAACCTCAACAATCCCTAAGGGAAGATAACAAAATCCGGACACTCACAACATAATGAAATCAGAAACACCTAAAGAAAAAGCCAATTTTTTTCTCCGTTTCATAAAAGCCATCAATCCACAGAGCCAAGCTCCGTGAGACCAAAGCAGAATAAAGACTAGGGAAACCATAGTAAGACAGTTTATAATCAAAAAAATTTTTAAGTGAAAAAAGGAAATCTGAAAAGCGGTCAGAGGAAAAAAGACAAAACTGAGAAACAAGGACCAACAAAAGTCTGTAGATTCACCAGAAACAATGCAACCCAGGAGAAAATGGAATGGCTGGAAAAATTTTTAAAAGAAAAAAAAATTAACCTAGAATTCTATATTCAGCATTAATGAACAATTAATGTGAAATACAGACAAAAGCTGAGAGATTTCTAGGAACTGGAAGAAATGCTGAAGGAAATTCTTCAGGGAGGAGAAAAATGACAATAAATGGAAATGTGAATTTATATAAAGGAATGAAAAATATTCAGAATTAGTAAGGTAAATATAAAGTACATATTTTTCATTTTTAAATTTCTTTAAAAGATAATTGACTTTAGATCTTTATCTTTAAAAGATAAAAAAATCAGTATGTGGCAGGGTTCATAACATATGTATAAACAAAACATGGCAATAACAACAAAAATAAGAGGGAGATATGAAAGTATGCTGTATGTGATGGGGTGTTAAAACTATTTGAAGATAAACTATAAGTTAAAGATACATTTATATATCCCAGAGGAACCAGTAAAAAAAGGGATAAAATTAATAAGTTAATAGGGGAAATAAAGTAGAATACTAAAAAATTATCAGCATATGAGAACTGGCCACGCACTCCTACAGCAGGGATCATGCCGGCCTCATTCATCATTTCATTCCCCAGCTCCATTTCAGTTAACATGGAAAAAGGCAGGAAAAGGGAAAAATTACATAGAAAAAATGAAACAAATAAAATCAAATAACAAGATGGCAGATTAAAAGCCAACCAGTAGATGTAAATGCCCTAAAAATCCAATGTAAGGGCAGAACTCATCAGGCTAGATAAAAATAAAAAGTAAAATCCATCTACGTATTGTCTACAACAAACATTTTAAACACAAAGACACAACAGAGGTTAAAGAATAAAAGAAGAGGATATGCCATGCAAATACTCATAAAAAAGTAAAAGTGACTGTGTGTGTGTGTGTGTGTGTGTGTGTGTGTGTATAGTCATATATATGTGATAGATTTCAGAACAAGAACTATTACCATGGAAAAAGAGATGCATTACGTAATGATAAAAGGGTCAATGCACCAAGAAGACTCTTAGGTTAAAGAACAAATAATAATTTGTTAGAATGGCAACTTGAACTCAGTTAAAGTTAGATTTATTTTTTGTTTTTTAGTTCAGAACTAACAAGCAGTACAAAAACTATACATGCAATTAGGGATTCATGACAGTATAACTGGATGTGGTTACCTAAGATCACCCTTGTTTTTTATATAGATTAATTAGCCTGAAATTCAGCAGTCTCACAGGCCTATGGAGGTTAAGGCACCTGACAGTTTGGAGGAATCTGGAACTGTGGGCTTCCTACATTTTATAATGTTTTAAGCAACAGTGAGTGGGGAAGGCCAGGAGGTACTGAAGGATCCACCTCTTTATCATAAAGGAATGTTATTATTTTAATTTCATTTCCTGATGCTCCATCTGGCCTTCTGGAAATTTCAGATTTTCAGAACTGGCCATGACCTCCTACAGCAGGAATCATACCTGTCTTAGTCATCATTTCACTCCTCAACACCAAGCATAGTGCCTCCTTAACAAACTTTGAGAACTCAATGCATGTTTATTGAGTAAATGAATAAGAACCCTAGGATATCACTTATAGAAGGTAGCTTTCAGGTTCCTTATCACTTTTTAATTGTTTGTATGTAAGGTTCAGATCTTCAGCTACTGTTCTCTATTCAGGCCCCAGAGGAGACAGAAGTTAGATTCCTGGAGGGCCCACAGACAGCGGCAGAACACTTGAGTTCCTTGCACAGACCATCCCCCTCAATAGACCAAGGACAGCTTTTCAGAAATGTATTTTACCTACCTCACATACCTCCCACCACCTATCTCTCCAGATATAAAAACATACCAAGTCTCTGAAACATCTTATTTCCTTTTTTGAAAAATGCAAAAACAAAAAAGAAACTTCCAGTTAAAGATGCCAGATTGCCTACACACATTAATTGATTTCTGCTCTCTTAAAAAATTCCAACAGAATGGAGGTATATTTCAAAAAGGCAAAACCCACAATGACAATGCAAGCAAGACAGAAGATGACAGCCACAGAAGTCTGCAAGCCAAGTCACACAGATGGGTGAATAGGGATTCTCACGGCAGACTTGGAAAGATAAAAACCTAAGTAGCAGTAGAGAAAACTCAGAAGGGTAGAGACCCAGAAAAGTTCAGGAAGTAGTGGCACTGAATAGGTGCTTCTGAAAATGGGAATAAAAGTGGGGGCTAAAAACCCCAGGGTGAGTGAAAGTTGTATAGGAAGTAGATTCCCATGAGCAACCAGGGTACTCCCTCTCCCACACCCTGAAAGAGGACTAAGGTTCACCCTCAGACAGAGTTGGGTACAAGGCTAGAGAGAGAAAGTAAAGTCCTGCCTATTTGCAAGTCAGCCCTCAAGATCCTTCTTCCAACTCAATTCCCAGAACTCTGGCTTCCAAGTTTATATCCTGAAGATTCATTTTTGGGGAATCTGACCAGACAAAAGCAGAAATGTGAGGTGAGTTGGGAGGGCAAAGGGTACAGAAAGAACAGGCCAGCCAGATCACTTAAGCCTGAAGAGAATTAAATGACATAAGTTAAGTCCTTAAGTCCACTTTTAATGGAAAATAGTGGTAACTGCTATAATTACAACCACCACCACTATCATCAACATCACCTTAAAAAGCAGGATGAATTCAGAAAACATTTACTGTGGTCCCATTATGTATATACCAGAGTTTTTCTAGGAAAGTAGGAGTTTCCAAACTCGAAACAAAGGGAAAGTGTCACCAAGATCCCAGCCATACTCCTGAGACTATGAAGCAGCCTTAGCAAGAACAAGGAGAACTTCTGACTTTCCTGCTTTTACCCAAAGGCAAGGCACCCATCAAAAGCACATGTCTGTTGAGTTCCAGGGGCCTGATGATTATCATGTATTTCTCCAACAAGATTTTATAAAAACGAAGTTGGCGCTGCCACGTTATTTATACCCAGTTCACTGTACTGACACTGCCAGACCCCCACTTTCAAGGGAAACCTTTTGTTCTCTGCTTGGGGATGACAGAACCTGGAGAGTCTCAATGGAACAAGCTAGTGAATAACAGGATAATAAGAGCCTGTGAGTGGGGATAAATTACGAAGATATTCCTGGCTGTAGCCCTCAGTACATCACAGGCCCATGACGGCTCTGTTTTTCCAAGCCATACAACAGACTGAATTACCAGCACTGAATATACAGCTCATGAGGAGATATGACTTAAACTGGATCACTAATTGTTATCAGCAAAGACCAAGAGGGCCTTATTTCTGAAGAAATACCATTGCATCAATCAGAGCTGCTTCTGGGAAAGAGCTGTCAGATTTTGGGCTTGTGGCTATTGGCTCTGTACTTCATCAAGACTTGGGGACAGGTCCGTGGACTCAAATAATATATGCAATGATGTAACACAGGGCAATATTAAATTGCCTTTTCAGTTAGACTTGCAGATAATAAGGTTTGAACATGGCTGTGACAATATGGGGAGCATGAGAGAAGTGAATCAATAATCAACTTCAGGGAGTTTTCCCAGACCCCCAGGAAATTAGGGATCTGAGAGTCAGGAAAAGGAAGAGCCTAAAGTTGCCACCAGAACATTCCAAGATCTTGGGGAAGGCCCCAGACTCATGGATTTGGATTTATCTCCTAAGAAATACACCTAACAATTGGTGGCAATATGAGATAAGTGGAGAAAGCACAGGGGAAAGGGAAGAAAACTGGTGACACAACACTGAGTCCCTTATATATACATGTCAGGCACTGCACCTCACACTTTATGTGGGTTATCACAACTGTTCCTACAACAAATGGTAAGAATGCCATCAGGATCCTCATTTAGTGAAGGTCACTGAAGCCCGGAAAAGACAGGTCACTCAGTGAGGTCATAACATTAGGAAGGAACATGGCAGAAGTAAGGACCCTGGTCTGATCAATTAAAAGTCTATGTTTGTGAACTATGTGCTTATTCAGGCCCATTTGTGAAAAGATATTTACAAATCATTGCAAAGACCAACTAGGCATGTGAAAGTAATAAATTTGAGAAACTTGATTGCTGTGTGTTTATCTTGTCTGTTATTTCATCTTAATAAAGAAAAAAAGAGCATAAAAACATATGAAGAAGAACAAGAAATTCAGAGCTCTAGAAAGCTAATAGGTAGTTGTCTGAGGTGTCCTGTGAGGATATTCTGGTAAAACATGAGATGTCCAGGAGATGAATACCATAGGCAAGGACACAGGGACAACAAGGAGCTGCTCACTGAAGATATGAAAATAAAGACTGCTTTTGAGAGTTCAGCCCAGAATGAATACGAGTAGAAATATGGAGAATGATCATAAAAAGACAAAATGGCTTCCAGGACATTCAGAGTTCATGGAAGCCAGACTAAAGGCATTAAGATGGCTAAAGGAAGACTGTATCAGTCGGACGGATGGTCAGTCTGCCTGGAGCAGAGACAGGGGCGGGAACAGACGTGGTAGAAACTCACAGTGTTAACATAGAGCAATGTCTCTCTGGCACAAAGACGAGGGGTCAGATTCAGACTTTTCAAGCAAGGAAAAGAGGAATAAACACTAAAAAAAATAAGAGTTGGCAAACTGCACATACAGACATAAAGTTTCCATAGTTTTCAAGAAATTTTTTCTCTATGAAAAGGAAGGAAAAAGAAATAGAAATGGAAAAGAAAAGGAAACAGAGAAACAGCCTTAAACTAGATTCTTGAAGGATGAACAGGCAGAGCACAGAGGATTTTTAGGGCAGTGAAACTATTCTGTATGATACTATAATGGTGGATACCTGTCATTCATTTCTCCAAACCCATAGACTGTACAAGACCAAGAGTGAAGAGTAATGAAAACTATGGACATTGAGTAATAACAATGTGTCAGTGTAGGTTCATCATCTGTAATGAATGTACCACTCTGGTCGGGGATGTGGATAATAGGGGAGGTTGTGCATGTGTGGGAGCATAGGTTACATGGGGTATTTCCATACCTTCAATTTTGCTGTGAACCTTAAACTGCTCTAAAACTTACAATCTATTAAAAACAACAGCAAACAAACAAACTCAGTTCTCAATGTCCTTTGGGAATCAAGATCTAGAAACTGTCCAAATCAGTACATCAGCTCTTCAGGAGGGGATATGGTCAGCTTTGCTATTAATGTCAAGAACATAGCAATTTTGTGACTTGGCAATTTAAGCCATTCTTAGTAAATATCACCTCTCTGGCCTTGAGGGATTAAAAATCCTTCAGGGGAGAAGAACATCCTAAGATCACCCAGCTAACATGCGTAGAGCCAGCATTTGAACCCAATTAGCTACAGAGTCCTTGTCTTTGACTACTGAGCACACCACCTAGTAACATATCCTCTGTGTGACGGGAAATTCACAGATGAAATATAAGGTATTTAAGAGGAAGAACAGAGGAAGAGAGCAACTCTACCTGGGAATATTAAGGAAGCTTCCCTTAGGAAGGAAGTCCTTGAATTGTGAGTCCTGAAATATGAGCAGGAGTTTGTCAGGCAGACAGAGGCTGTGGGAGACATTTCAGGCAGAGTTTATGTAGAAAGGTATTCAGTTTATGCATGATCCTGCCTCCAGATGGGAGATGGAATAGCTGACCTAAGGACTCTTCCAGGCTTTGATTTTGCTGCTGATAGGAGGAGGGCAATACTGAGCGCATATATAGCACAAGTTTTGGATAAGACATGGTGATGTCATCATTCACTAGTGAGTGAGATATCCTCCTTGTACTTCATTTCATCATCAGTTAAGGAGAGTAACCATAGTACTTACCTCATAATTTCATTAAGGGAGTTGATTCACATAAAGCAGGTAGCCCAGTGCCAAGTACACAGCACATGGCCCCCAACCACGCCAGACAGAAAGGTAGCTATTTTTGTTTGCCTTTTCATCAGCACAACCATGATCACCATTATCTCACTGCTAGCTCTAAGAAAGAAAATGCCAATGCAAGAGAAATTACCAAATGAAAAACTTGCTTTGAGACAGTGGTAGGAACACTATAGAGAAGCAAGATGGGTTTGCAACTCTAACTTGATGACCATTACTTGAACTAAATGAACTTGATGGCATAAGCAACCCAGCTCTGCCTTGCTCAACTCAACATAAAATGATCTGAAAACCACATTATTGGTTTATGTCTTGAACTTGCACACCAACATTGGAACCAAACTTTTTCCCCTGTGTAAAGTCAGGGGCAAAACCACTCAGAATACTTCATCCATTCATGGAGTGATTATTTCCCAAACATATTTTTGCCAACACTGCACATGGCACTGCAGAAATAGAGAAATGAGTACTAGATCCCATCTCTTGAGTAGCTCAGAACATAGAAGGTATATAGACTCCAGGAGAGAAGTGGAAAGAAACAATTTAAGAAGAGCTTTACTATGGGGAACACAGAAAACTAGAGAAATTAACTCCAAGGGGTTCTAGAACTTTAAACAAAACCAGAGAAAAATGGAAACCATGCCTAAGATGTGCATTCTAGGGAACCTAGAGTATGGAGTATTATGTCATCCCTGGTTGGCCTAACACTCTGGCTGAAGCAAACGTGCAACTTCCTGAATGGGTCATGTTTCCTCACTTTTGTGCAGTTCCCTCTGCCTGAAACAGCTTTTTCTTACTTACTCTTGGTTAATATTAATCACCTTCAGAAAGCAATTCCTTTGAGAACTCATGCGAAGGTGTGTTAGTTATCCCCCCACCATGCTTCCAGTGCTCTCTATCATAGCACCTACTGCATTACGATAGCCTATTACATTGTCCTTCTCTCTCCCAGCCTGGATGGCAAACTAGAAGCAAGGACAGCACACTGTATCTTTGGCTTCCTAGTAAGGCTCACACATAGAAGATGCTTGATAAATGTTGACTCAATACTTATCACTCACCTTCTTTAACTTACTACTATATACATACATACCCATTTTATTCTTGCATAGGAAATCTGCTGTGTTGAATTGGAGCTCTATCACTGCAACTCAGTCCATATGCTGAGTTTTTAAATGAGTTCATATTAAAAACAAACAAAACAACCAACAAATAAAAGGAACCAGAAGCCTCTGCTTGAGTGTAAATCAATAGCCTAGTTTACCTAAGTAAGGAAATTGCCTGCTTGCTCTCCTTTTTCATAACTAGCATGAAGGAGTTTGTGGCATTTCCAAATTGAGAACCCATACGAAAGGTAAAAGGGCACTTGGAGTGCACAATGATCTTTTTTTATCTCCTGTAGAATTATCATGTGTTTTTCTAATTGAGAAAGGCTTATTTATAAACCAGATCTGAAAACAAAAAACCCACAACCTAAATTTACTCTGTATCCCTTGTGCACCATTTCTGTTTCTTCTGAACCTTGCAGAGCAATTAGGGACAAGTAAATCATGTCTTATAAATTAGGCAACTAGAGAAACTGAGATGAGAATGGTTGATGGCAGGCTTTAAAAGATACCACCATATATCACTATGGGTCACAGTTTCTCAGTTACTCACCCACCTGCCTGGATCAACTTGAGTTTAATGTTGTGAGACATATTTCTAAGTACACCTGAAATCAACAATCACTTACTAATCATACCTAGCCAAAGTTGTTTTTAGGCAAAAGACCAATAAATTAAGAGAGCAGCATTCAGTGGTTTGCAAATGGAGGAAAGGAGGAATGTCAGATGGAAGGCAGAATTACACCAGGGGAAAAGCACATGGCATGATGGAATAACCATCTTTAGAAAGGGAAATATTTTCAGTTAAAAGCAGATGTTTTTCATTTCTAGGACAGCAATGAGCATAAATTTCACTAAGGTGGGACTCAGATATACTGAGGGAAAGCTGCCTAACTCATAGGCCTAGAAGACGTGATGAGTTGGCATAAGAAGGTGACAGTCTTCTTCAAAGTCCCATCCATTTACAGTGACCGGAATATCTGGCCTTGAAGTGAAGGAAATGGATCACACAGATATTTCTAATGTTTTTATCATTATATTGTTATGATTCTGTGATTCATTTCATTTATTGTAAAGCCAACCTCTTCAATCACAACAAAGGAAAAATACTAAAGAGTAACAGTTCTGAGAATTTCAGAGTCATGAAGACAATTGTGCCAAATTTACAGCCTTATTTAAATAAAAGCACACAAGTTTCCTTTTAAATTTCAATTTCATAAAATATATTGAGTGTCTCTGAAGTGCAAATTCTGTGCAAGGTGTCAGGAACATGGAGACAAAACATGAGTCCTGGTCCACAGACCACTGGAGGGGAGAAAATGAGTCCATCAATTACTATGATGTGAGACATAGTAAGTAGCATTAAAGAAAAACAAACTATGAAATAACAAAGAATAGAAAGAATAGAATTAGAAAGATAATATGTCATTGGGCTGTCAAGTGCTGGAAAATTTTGAGGAGGAAGTAGATTATATGATGTGGATATTAAAAATTCTTAAGATGGCAAATCTTATAAACATTATAAAAGAGATATGGTAGTATGAATATCTGAATCCTGTCTGCAGACATGGAATTGCCTAGTTCAAGCTGAATAAAGGTAAGTGTTTGGAGGAAAAAGAAAAAAAAAACTTGCAAGTTGACTTGATTCATGTAAGTGACCCCGTGTGTAAATCTCTAAATGTGTGGCAAAAGATGTACTGGAACCAAAATACATTCATTCCCTAATCATTTCCCCTCTCAACTGGAATAAATCCAGACCAAATTTATTACAGTATTATTTTTTAACAGAAATCTTAATATTGAGAAGTTATAATTTAGGCAATTAACTGATGACTGCCAAACACATGCAAAACCATTGGCTTCCCTTGCATGCTAATGCGTCCATAGTGGACCAGCGTGGACTTGACTGCCTTGTGGAAGAACAGCTAATGGGATGGACTTGGCACTTTCAGGAAGGATTTTAAAATGTTATCATAACAGATATCTGACTGAAAAATCTTTCCACACCAGTAGCAGAGAAACACCAATGTCAGCCATTAAAAAAAAAAAATCCATGATATGTCTAAGCGAGCTGGCTTCTACTGCAGAACTGATAACACAATTTGGTTGTTCAGTGAAAAAGGAATAATTTCCCAACTGGGACTTAACTCTCAAGCAAACAGGAAGAATGTTTTAGGATGCTATGAAGTATTATAGAAAGCATTAAGTCTTTGAAAATAGGCAGGCCTAGATTTAAATTCCAGCCTTACCACTTGCTATGTGATTAAGCTTGAGCAACTCTCTGATTTTCTCTCCATTTGAACCTCTCCATTTCCTCCTATCTTAGGTGGAGGGAAGCACATCGGTCTTGAAACCTTGTTGTGAAGTAGAGATATACTGTCAAGGGCCTCCTGGCAGAGCAATAGACACATGCACACCCTCAATAAACAATACCCATTACTAGCAGCACTCATTTTTCTTCAATTTAAACACTCATTCACACAGGTACTACAGACTTCCCCTGAAATCTGTGAATTGAACTTACAGAAGATCTCCACATTAAAAAAAGTCTCTTCTGAAACTCCATGATCTCTCTCTGACTGGTGCAGAAACCATGTGGAGAAGGGTAGATTTTACATCAGTATATAGTCTCCCGTCAGCCTAAAAATTAGCTCAGATTCTCTCCAAACAGAGTTGGTTCCTTTGATCCACTTGAGATTAAGAAGGGATATGAAATATTCAAGTTTTCAGCAGCATTTATGTAAAAACTCCAAACCAGAACATTTTAAGTTAAATGTCTATCCTTACACTGGTCCCTTAGAACAATCGCTGACGTCGGCCTATGTGTACATGGACAGCATCTCCAAAGCAAGCTACATCTCGATACATTTAGAGCACCTTCAGTAACCTGCATTATGTATTTTCCTAACACTTTCCCCAAACTGGTCACTAGACCCATTACTTAGGAAGTGGGATGCAGGGCAAATATGTTCTCAGCCACTACATGTAATGGGTGCACGACATTTTTTTTCTGTTTACTGTTATGTACCTTTAAAATTTTCCACAATAAAAAAGTGAAAAATAAATAAAAGAGTATTTAATGAATGCCTACCCTGTGCCCATCACAGAAGGAAATAACATAGATATAGTACCTACCCTCTTGAACTCAGGATGAAGCAGGAGAGACCAGTATTTAACATATAATTACATAAACACTTACAATTGTCTTAAGTAGGAAGAGTGTAGGGTGCCATGAAATCATATAATAAGAGGGGCCAGATTTACTCTGAGGGGTCAGGGAAGGACTGCCTCGGGAAGTGACATATATGGGAGACCTAAAGGACAAACAAGCATTGTTGGGTGGAGAGTGAGGAAGAGGGCAGATCCCAACCAGGGACACAGCTACAAAGATCAAAGAATAAATGGTGCCATCACTAAGCCAAGCACCCCGTTGGGCAGTTTTGACACATTTGATTTTTGCCTCCCAACAGTCCTGGTAGAAGAAATGAAATTAAACTCAGTAATTGACTCAAAGTTGCACAGCCAAAACTATACACTAATCTTAGTAACTGCAATTTCACTTACAGATCCTCTTCAACAAATTTCAGTTGCTTACCATTTTATAAGTCCCCGTATAATGAGCTGTGTATGAATGAGGTAGTTGTGTTGGTAGGATAAGAAATCAATGAGATCAAGGTCTCACATACTTTTACTAGCTAAAAAAAAGCAAGGGTTTATGTGCCTTCTCTGAGCTTTTAATAAGGTAGAGAAAACTGACAATAAGCAAGTAAGCTCCTTCTGGACTTTTCCACAACTGAGAACAGGCCAGTCCATGCAGGTGCAGACTGCGTGCTGAGCCCGTGCCTGGAGCGTAGAGAGCGCTCCACTACACGATGGGTGGTGTCATCAGTATTACTGGGTCAAAATGAGTTTATCTCTGCCCCCACACTTTTCCCTTCTGGTTGAATCTCTTTATAGAACCGGCTCCTAACCACCAATCCGGAAGAACACCCCATCTGGTAGTTATGGCAGACAACCTCACACATAATACAAATTAAAATACAGTGTCCTTATGAAACAGGACTCTGCCCTCGTGCCCCCACCTCAGCCCCAGAACTGTGAGGAAGAGGAGAAGCTCTTGAGGAAGACTTTGTGAGACTGGGCATGGAGGATGAGTAGGAACAAAGGCTCCAGGAGGGTATCCTGGGTCCTGAATCCTTCTTTAAAGAAACCATGCCTAAAGTTCTGCATGTGGCCTCTTGAGCTCTAATTAACAAGGGTCAGGGAAGTGAGGGCCTGTGGTGTAGTATCATGGGATGGTTTGGACAGAACTTATTTGTAAACACCCATCTCCTCTCCAGTTTCTCTTGACATTTCTCCAAGGACAGTGCCCTGAGGCAGCTTAGGTAAACAAAGATCACCCCCAATGGGCTAATTTTAGTCCAGGTTGTAACAGCAAAAGCCAAAGTTCTTCATCCTGTGTTGTAACAAGTCAAACACATGGCTTCTGGCCCCTGTCGTTCAGTTTTACTCAGTTACCAGATAAAAAGCAGAGATCTATAAGCCACAAGTACCTGCCTGAGCAGGGAAACTTATGCTGAGTGAGGTTTCCCAGGGAAGGGAGGTGGACGAAAGCAAATGCAGGAGCTCTTCACTCACTCGCTCATCATCCATCCACTCAGTTTCTGTGTCCTTGACAAGTGTTTGTTTAGTGCTTGCCCCCTAGCCGGCCCAGGCACAGAACCTGGGTATACAAAGAGGAGGAAGATGAACAAGCTGCTCTTGGGGGCCTGGGCAGAAGAGTCAGAAGTGAGGTAGGAAATTGCACAAATTGATTATGTAATAGCAACTGTGACAAGTGCAATGAAGGGCACTTGAAGGAGAGCTAATCTAGTCCAGGAGCTGGAGAAAGATTCCTGGGGAGGGCACTTTCAAGTTGGCAGTTGAAGGACAATGGGTGCCCTAGGAAGAGATGATGAGCAAGGGCTGGCACCAGACAGGAGAGACAGTGAAGTCAGTGAGGCTAACGCAGCAGGGGAGGGTATGCAGACAACTGCAGGAGATGAGACTGGAGGTGTTGCCAGGGTCAGATCTCAAGGCCAGAGCTCTGTCACATGCTGGAGACTCTAACACAAGAGCCGTGCACAGGCAGTGATGGGTACCAAGCAAGATGATGCTGTGATGAGTTCAAATCCCAGCCCCACCACGTGTTCCCTACATGAGCCTGGGTGAGGCTCAACCTCTGTGACTCTGCGCATGAAGTCAGTCCCCTCCCATGGGCTCCCATCAGCAAGTATTTCTTTATTGTCTACTTTGTGCTGGCCACCATGTCACAATATGGCATGTGGCATGGAGCAGACAAGTCCCTGTGCTCTTGGAGCTTACTGGTGACTGACACAATCTCAGTTATGTTGTAAGATCATTTAGGCTGCTGTGTGGAGAGAGAGAAGAAGGGGACAAGTGTGGAAGGAGGGAAGCCCAATAGGGGGCTTCTGAGCTTTCTTTTGTTGTCACTGGAGACAGCACGTTACATTTGGTTACAAGCCAGCTACTGGCTGCATAACCATGGGCAAGTTACTCAACCTCTGTGTCTAATCATCCTCATTTAGAAAACCGGGGTAATAATAAATGGAAATATGTCCCATGCTCATGGATAGGAAGAATTAATATTGCCAAAATGGTCATCCTGCCTAAAGCAATCTACAGATTCAGTGCAATCCTTATCAAAATACCAATAGCATTCGTTCTTCAACGAACTAGATCAAATAGTTCAAAAATTCATATGGAACCACAAAAGACCCTGAATAGCCAAAGCAATCTTGAGAAAGAATAATAAAGCTGGGGGATTACATTCCCCAACTTCAAGCTCTACTACAAAGCCACAGTAATCAAGACAGTTTGGTACTGGCACAAGAACAGACCCATAGACCAAAAGAGCAGACTAGAGAGACCAGATATAAACCCAAGCATATATGGTCAATTAATATACAATATAGGAGCCAAGGATATACAGTGGGGAAATGACAGCCTCTTCAACAACTGGTGTTGGCAAAACTGGACAGCTACATGTAAGAGAATAAAACTGGATTACTGTCTAACTTCATACACAAAAGTAAACTCAAAATAGATCAAAGACTGAATGTAAGTCATGAAACCATAAAACTCTTAGAAGAAAACATAAGCAAAAATCTCTTGAATATAAACACGAACAACTTTTTCCTGAACGCATCTCATCAGGCAAGGGAAACAAAAGCAAAAATGAACAATGGGACTACATCAAACTAAAAAGCTTCTGTACAGCCAAGGACATCATCAGTAGAACAAAAAGGCATCCTACAGTATGGGAGAATATATTCATAAATGATATATCTGACAAGAGGTTAACATCCAAAATATACAAAGAACTCATATGCCTCAACACCAAAAAGCAAATAACCCAATTAAAAAATGACAGAGGGTCTGAACAGACACTTCTCCAAAGAAGAAATTCAGATGGCCAACAGGCACATGAAAAGATGCTCCACATTGCTAATTATCAGGGAAATGAAAATTAAAACCACAATATATCACCTGTCAGAATGGCCAACATAAAAAAGACAAGGAACAACAAATGCTGGCAAGGATTAGGAGAAAGGGGAACCCTCCTACACTGTTGGTGGGAATGTAAATTAGTTCAACCTTGTGGAAAGCAATATGGAGGTTCCTCAAAAATCTCAAAATAGAAATACCATTTGACCCATGAATTCCACTCCTAGGAATTTATCTGAAGAAAACAAGATCCCTGATTTAAAAAGACATAGGCACCCCTATGTTTATCACAGCACTATTTACAATAGCCAAGATATGGAAGCAACCTAAGTGTCTATCAGTAGATGAATGGATAAAGAAGATGTGGTACATATACACAATGGAATATTATTCAGCCATAAGAAGAAAACAAATCCTACCATTTGCAACAACATGGATGGAGCTAGAGGGTATTATGCTCAGTGAAACAAGCCAGGCAGAGAAAGACAAGTACCAAATGATTTCACTCATTTGTGGAGTATAACAGCAAAGCAAAAGTGAAGGAACAAAAAATCAGGAGACTCACAGACTCCAAGAAGGGACTAGCAGTTAAGAAAGGGAAAGGGAGTAAGGAGGGAGAAGGGGATTAAGAGGTATTATGATCAGCACACATAATGTAGGGGAGGCACGGGCAAGGCAGTATAGCACAGAGAAGGCAAGTAGTGACTCTATAGCATCTTACTATGCTGATGGACAGTGACTGCAATGGACTATGTGGTGGGGACTTGATAATAATATGGGTGAATGTAGTAACCACAATGTTGCTCATGTGAAACCTTCATAAGATTGTATATCAATGATACCTTAATTTTAAAAAAAGATATGCTTATGACCATAGGTATATGCATATGAATACAGAGAAATGAAAAAGGTCTGGAAAGTTTACCTTGGATTACAGATGGAAAAGAAAAGTACAGAAACCTGAATGAAGAGAATATACTCCAAAGTCAGGATATTGATTACATTACCTCTAGGAAGGGAAGGAGGAAAACTGAGGTCAGGAAGAGGTACCAAGGGGCCTTAATTTTATCTGCAACATTTTATTTCTTAAAAACAAAAATCTGAAGCAAACATGTAAAATGTAGCGTTTATTAAATGGGGCAGGAGGGAAATTTTAGTACTCAGTTCTGTTCTGTTTTCATTTGTTCGTTTAAAGATTGTATAAAGTTTTGAGAAATCTACATTCCAAGGAAATTTACCACCAACTATAGCACAAGTGTAGATGATATGCCACCACTCCACAGAAACCTGGATAAATTATCACAAATGTTCAGATGATTAGTGATTGAAAAGGACCTAGATCTGTCTGCCCCAATGCTATCAATGACTTGAGTAAGGTAATGAAGTAAGCACAGAGAAGAAAAACTGAGAATTATACATATATAAACTAACCCCAAACTAACATTATTCAGGTAAAGCAAATTGGCCAGTTTCATTCCCCAAGCATTAGGTTTTATTCTTCTATCTTCAATTTCTTCCATTTTATCAAATCTCATTAAAATTGAACTCTGGTAATAAAAAGAAGGTAGAGAAAAGAAACAGCAAATTACTTTCTCATATCACAGATGTTTCAAATAGGAGAAGTATAAATGATGGGAAATATTCTTATGCTGCTCTGTAGGTTACTTGGCATATCATAACATTCTCCAAAGATTCACTGAGAAAATTCACACTTTCTTCCCAGCAATTTTCTCTCAAGTTACATGGCTCTGTTGAGCAACACAAAATGTTGTGTTATACACCAAAACCTTTCATGTTTCCTATGTTTTGCTCTCACATTACTACAGTTTTAAACATATGAGATTACCAGCAATACAAAGACTGCAGTACAAATAAATACGGAGAGGGTAGGGTGAGAGGAGAATGAAATGCCACACTTTCAACAAGCAAGTAGAGATAAAACATTCTATCCCAGTTTATAGGAACTGGGAACAAATTAAATGTCACCACAAAGGAAAAAAATTCAGATAATAACACAACATGGGATATTCTATATCTGAGCCTGGTCTCTTCAAAAGGTAACGTGCTCAAAAAGATTTTTACAAGAATGAATGCTCACAGTAGCTTTATCCATGACAACCACATCCAAGTAACAACCCAAAAATACTCATCAATAACAAGAATGGGCAGACATGTTGTGGTATACACATACAATAGAATAGTACTCCACAATATAAAGGAACAACGTGCACTACTAATACAGCAACATGGATGAATCTCATAAATATGCTAAGCATAAGAAGTTAAACATAAAGTATTACATGCTCCATGGCTCTATTTAATATGAAATGCAAGTACTGGCAAACTAATCTGTAGTGACAGAATTCAGAATATTATTTCTCTCTGCATGCGGCTTGAGAGGGGCACAAGGGAATTTCCTGGGGTGACAGAGGTGCCCTAAATCTTGATCCTGTGATGGTTATGAGTGTATCAATTTATCTAAATCCATTGGCTGGGTGGGGGGAACACTGTGGGAATGAAAAAAGTAGAACTGCTCTATATTAAAATGGATTAAAAAGACCTAACAACCAAATGCAACATATAAACCTTGATTGGATCCTGGTTTGAAAAGTTAACTATACAAGTCATTTTGGGGACAATGGGGAAAACTAGAATATGGGCTAGATTTTATGAAATTATCAATAATTATTTAGGTCTGATAATAGTATTATGGTTATGTAGAACAATGTCCTTATTTATAGAAGATGTATGCTGAAGTATTTAGGAGTCGAGCTTCATGATACCAACAATTTACTTTCAGATTTTCAGAAAAAAAACCCACATTTATTTTATATATATGTACAGAGAAATCAAATCAAATTAACTGTAGTATACAGGTCACACAAGTCATGGGATAGTCATTCATTGTACTATTCTTCCATCTACTCTGTTTAGAAAACATCAATAAAAAGTGGAGGGAAAAAGAAGATACCAACTTTTATAGAGTGATCTCCAGGATACATGGAGAAAAAAGCAAAGTTTGGAATAGTTTATATAATATGCCACTTATTGTGTAAGAAAAGAAGCAAAGAAAAAAATATATGTGAAGGGAATATACTACATATGCCAACTGTGTGCATATAATTTGGTTATATTACAAAAGGAAATACTAGAAGAATAAATCAGAAGCCAGTGAAAATGGTTACCTATAGTAGACAAGCATAGGTGGAAAACAGATGTGAGGAGACAGGGCTCGAAGTGAGACTTTTCTGAGTATATTATTTTATATAGCTTTGACTTTTACACCATGTCAACAAAAAAAATTAAATTGAAAAGAAAAACCTAGAAATAAAAATGTTTAAAATATCTATGGTCATATAATTCCTCTATTCAATCAAAGCCAAATTAATCAAGCTTGCGTAACTTGTTTGGTTGCTAGTGGTCTTTTTTGCTCCTTCGTATCAGAGCCAATTAAACAGGCCTTGTACTCCTCAGAAAACTTATAATCTTTTTGCAGATCTGCTCCTAAATAGTCGAGCAACTCTAGACTAATTAGCCATGTTAAGCCTTGATCTTTCTCACCTGTTGAAAGGAATTAAATCCAATGATAGCTAAGTTTATTAGAATTGCAATACTCTGATCCAAATGTTTAAAAAAATACATAGGAATGTTTCCATCTGCATAATTTCTTAAGCCTTGATGAAAAACCAAGCTGCATTATAGTCATTCGATTTCTGCAATACAATACTGAGGAGAAAGGGTAGTGAAATAAAATGTATTCCTCCGATACCTCCAGGCAGTCATCGGTTAACGAAAAATACACCCCCTTAGAAGGTCTGTATTGGCAAAGGAAAGGAAGCAGCAGCCGGCCTGTCAGGCAGCGGCACTCACTGAAGCTGGTAAACCTCATTGGTTAGTAGCAAGAAAGAAACAGCCAATAACAAAGTCCGCTGAGGCGGCTCTGGAGAGTTTTACAAATTGCCTCCAGGCCAAGCGGTTTAGGACGCTTCCGGTATTCTTTTACTAAAGAAATCACTTTATAAAGAAATTGACAAACTTTGGCAGCTGTAGGATGAAACTAGGGCTGTACCGTTTCTGACAGCAAAGAGAAAAATCTCTGCAGCCTTAAAGATACTGAAAGTGCCAGAACCACTCTTTTCCTCCACCCCTGCCTCACACACTGCGCTGCTCCACCTTCCCTTCTTTTAATAGTCTTGTAACTTCGCTGGAGGCTTCCTGGGCTGGGTTTTAACACTGAGGAAGGCCAGCCAGGCAAGCGGGCCTTGCGGCAGAGTGGGCGAAGTAGAGAGAGAAACCTTGTCTGCTGGCCGTGGAGGAAGGAAGTGGGGAAGGCTTCTTGGTACAGCACCCAGAGGAGTGGTGTTGGATATTTAAGTAACACACACACCCCCAGTTTTGCTGGCACGTCAAAGAGTTGAGATAAGAAGACTTAGGTGGAAAGAAGAGAGAAAAGGAACTGAATGAGGAATTTTGGTCCCAAACTGCTTGCAACTCTAAAATGGGGGTAAGAAAGGGCTCTTTGGGGAATTCCTCAAGAAGAGACAAGCTGCAGCTTTCATCTGAAGAGGAGAATGAGAGGTTCTGTAAAGATTGAAGGGGAAGGATTCAAAAACAGTTGGAAGGGTCTTCTGAGATTATTAAGAGGGATGGAATATTTTCAGCATGGAGAGTTCTTCACTTGAGGAACGACACCGGGGAGGCAGTCAGCCGGTCGGGGGACGGGATCCTCTAGAGCAAGTCTGGAGAGTGACTGGGTGGGACCGCAGGTCCTCTCCAGCAAGTTTATAGAGAATGAGTAATTTCTCTCTAAAAGTTGGTGCCTTTCTTGGAGTGAAAGGAAGGATAGGGGATCCCTCTCAACACCAGGAGGGTTTGGGGGCTGGAGGGACCCGAAATGATTTCTGAGGCGTTGGCCCTGGGGGATGATGGCAAGGTGCTTTGTGCAATGAAGACACATTTCTGTTGTGCGGTGTGAAGATTCTACACGGATGACTGAACGTAAAGGTCCCTTCACTAATCAGAAGCTTGGAAGTTTGAAAGTCCTCCTGCACTAATCTAGAAAGAAATACACTCCACCCCGAGACTGCGGGAAAGCGGGGCCAGTAACTCTCTCAAGAGAACAGGAGCAGAGAAGAGAATATTCGAGGAGAAACCCACACCACTCTATCCACTGGAATGTTAAGGGTGGGGAATGGGGAGCGGGAATTCTAAAGTGGTTTGGAAGTGATCTGGAGTAACCTAAACTGTTAGTCGGGATGACG
>JAVSCE010002348.1:0-51601 GCA_032199065.1 Smutsia gigantea | reverse complement strand
GATATTTAGAGTTTGATATAAATGTTTCATTATTTGTCTTTTGTTTTTACAAAGTGAAAGAAATAAATAGGTAAGATGTGAAATTCAAACACTGAATTATTTTATGATTGAAATGTAGTAACACAAACAGGAAATATTATCCAAGCAATGAGGGGACCTCATATTTAATGTTCTCTCTTCTTATTTCCTCACATTACCCACAGTGAAAATAATATTGCAAAGCTCTAACCTGAGAGGATATTGGCCACACTCTGTCCTTAAAATATCCCATATCAAACTTTGGTTTGTACTTTTCAAATTAAACACAATGAATGACAGATGTTATAGTGTTTTGGGAACCTATTCTCCCCCACTTCAAAATTTAGTCACAATCATTCATGGAACTTTCTTAAAAGAATAAGATAGTGTGACAGACTCTCACCCTGTTTATGTGGCTTTATGTTCTATTTTGGATCCACTTCCAGGCTGTTTGCAGAATAGCCTTTGCTGAACAGTTTTGGCTTTTCTCTACCTGAACTTTTTCCCTTGGGTTGATGTGGTAGGTTCTGAAATTCTTCTCTAGAATCTATGATTTAAAAGGTAATAAAAGAAAACCTGCACTATTTTTAGTCATTAAAAAAACTGTTTAAAATTGAATACTCCAAAATTTCATAGACTTAAAAAAAATTTCCCCTAGGGAAAATGACGTTTAGTTGTCAATGTTTCACATACAGTCGTCTACACTCATATGACACGGCCTCCAAGCTGAGTACCATCTAATGACATCACTGATGATGCAATATGCCTTTATTTATGTGTCTTTAGGTGTGTGAATAACAAAGACACTTTTAAATAGAGCATCTTATTTCACCATTGAGAAATATATTCCATGTTGTAGAATTTTACAAAAAAGAATATCAAAGGAACTATCCCAGAATCAAAGAAAATTAGTAATGGCCATATATACGAGTTGAATTCAGGACTGTTAAATCTAATATTAATGTAACATTAGTATTCTTTCCAATAGGTCATGTTTCAGGATTATGTTTCCAAGTGAATCGTGGGATACTATCAATTTAAAATCCAGCCTGGCTATGCAGTCTCCGGGAAGTTCCTTATGATGCCTTTAAGTGATCACTGGTTTCTGGGTATTTTCTCCTCAAATATTTCTGCCAAGTGAGCCATGAGATAACACGTAACAAAAAATGAGATGTTTGTGTGATAATTACCACAATGAATCTCTCCCAGTGATTCTTACTAATGAGGCAGAAACAGAAAAATGTGCAAGAAAGTTTGCCAGCTAGAAAAATATATTTAAAAATTGTGTGCACTAAGAAAGTTAAGTTGTGTGTGTGTGTGTGTGTGTGTGTGTATGTGTGTATGTGTGTGTGTGTATGTGTGTATGTGTGTGTGTGTATGTGTGTATGTGTGTGTGTATGTGTGTGTGTGTGTGTGTGTGTGTGTGTGTGTGTGTATGGCCAGGAGCAAATTCAGAAACTGATATTTCTTGTGTATTGCTTTAAGCCCTACTCTGTTAGGGTAGAGCAAATACATGAAGGGCTAAAAGACATTATCTTTGGTGTCAAGAAACATACATACATGTACACACACACACATATAATCACAGATGATTAATGAATAATTGGTGTAGATGTGTTTTAGAATTTCAGGAGAGATGTTTCTGTGGACTAGTAAGTAGTGGTAATACAACAGATTCCAAGAATGAGGTTTCCTGAAAAAGCAACAGAAAAGACACATAGGTTCTTAATATTTCTCTCCAAAAAAACTCATTCCTAAGTGATTCAGAGATCCACGGGATTCTTAGCAGAGGAAAGGTGAGGTAACAAAATCTGCCCTAAACATTAATAATAAGTCTTTATTTGATGATGAACACTCCCTGAAATCCAAGGACAGAATGTTGACAGTATCATTAAAGAAAAAGCTTAGCATCATCTGATTATATGGCAGAAGCCTGTATTTATGCCAAAGACCTGTGTTAAAAGGACAAAGTCATCATTTTATGGGGCAGTAACCAAATCACTCTAACCAATCTAAAGCTTATCTGTAGTTTTCAGATGACATTCTTTCATTCAGCTTTTTTTTCAACTTAAAAAGATGTTCTAGTTAAAATAAAATGTATTACTCACGTGATACCAAAGTGTGGTGTGCGAAACGCTAGTGGTACACGCAGGAGATGATGCTAGTTGGTATGGGCATGAGCATATTTTAATTTTCTGCATTTATTTTTCAGGGGGCTCAGAAAAACATGCACACATGTCGAAATCAAGGTTTCATGGGCATTATCACTTTACTGTGACAACACACTCATTTGTATAAGACATGTAGTTTGCTTTTTCGAGTAAATAATTGAGCAAGTGGCATAGAAAAGGGCAATAATTTTGATGGTAGTATCCTAATACTACCCTGATGTTGAAACATTTTTACAAATAATTATCACGATTTTAAGTGAAGTCGTTTTATAGTGTTGTTCTATAATGATCATTTTGTAGTATTATCCTATAATTTTCTTTTACATGCTATATTGGGCATGCTTCAGAATGCTTTCATTTTAGTTTTAACGGATGTGTAGAATTCTTTTCATAGATGCACCAAAAGTTACTTAACTAGCAATAAACGATGGTTACATGGTTAACCGGAATTTCTTGCTATCATAGTCAGTGCAGCTGTGAACATGTGCTGGGTGCATGTGTTTTGCTCATTCATACAAGTGTTCCAACAGGATTAATACCTAGAAATGAGGGTGATAGGTTAAAGGCTATAAACATGTCTTATTTTTTGGATATTGGCAGTGTCCCTCCAAAGAGGCTCTATGAATGTACATTCCTACCAGCAGTGCATGTAAAGTTCCTGTTCCTTGAGCAACATCAGACATGATCAGTTTTTAAACCCTTGTCTGATTACAACCCTTGAACTGTTTGTATGGGCAATTCTATTTCTTCTGTGAATTGCTAGTTTACATCTTTTGCCCATTTTGCTTTTAGGAAAAATTTTCTTTTATATCTCTCAGTTGAGCTTTACCGTTTTCTTCATAAAACTCCAGAACATTGTTAAATCTAGTCCCAAAGAACTCCTTTAAATGTCCCTAAGCACATTGTAGATTATCGTAACTCAGGTGGAACTAGAGAGGACATTCAAAGAGACCAGATGGTTCTCACTGGATGGATGAACAAATATTGTATTTCAAGAGATTTCATTGTAGGCATTTCTGCATTTTTTGAAGTCCGGAATCATGATTTTAACAATGTACAAAAAACTTTCAGGTTTCCAGAACTGCCATGCCCAAACTCCATTCACAAAAGACTGTTGAATAAACAAGAGCATCACATAAAAAAACCCACTTTAATAAATGACAAGTACTAACACATAAATAACAAGATATAAATGCACACAAACATTTATTGAGCACCTACTCTGTGCCAGGTCCCATGCTAAATGCAGAAGTTACAGTGGTGACTCTACTTTCAAAGAGCTAATGTTCCTGAAGGAAGAGACACAAATTTATACATGTAATTGTGATAAGATACTGTAGGTGTTATGATATGATGTGCAGCATGGGGGAGGTCTTTCCTCCTGCAGGGATCTGAAATGATGATTATCAGGAAGGCTTTGGAGAAGAGGCATATTGGAGGCAGAGTCCTGGAAGGTGAGGTGGGAAGGGAACCCCCTGGCAAAGGCAGGGCTGCGTGACATGGCATGGAGGTTCCGGGGGGCCCGGGCCTTCAGAGTGGCTGGAGAATGGGCAGGCCCATGGGCCATGAGCTGGGATCAGATGATGGAGAGACTTCTTTGGCATCAAAGAGTCTGGAGTTTTTCCTGTAGCAGTGCGTAGCCACTGGAGGCCTTAAGCAGGGAAGTGAGGTGGGGGCTGCTTGGGTTTTAGAAGACTGGTCTGACCTCAGATGGAGAATGGAGGTCATGGATGGGAAAGCAAGTTTTGGGGGTGAAGGAGGGAGCAGAGCCCAGAGTCTTTGTGTGGGTGGATGATAACGGTATTAACCTGCTTAGGAAGGTGAGAAGGTAAGCAGGTTTTGGGGAAAAGATAGGTAGGCCTGCTTTATAGAGTGAAGGTGAGATACCTATGGGAAGCCCAAGTGGAGAGATAGTCGCTATGCTCCTGGCATGGACTCATTCACTTGGTGAATATTTATTAAGTGTGTGCTTTGTGCCCTGCATCTTAGATTTAAAAAGGTGCTTCCTCTCACAATATAGGGAAGTCACAGGGAAGGCAGTACAGCACGGAGAAGACAAGTAGTGACTCTATAGCATCTTACTACACTGATGGACAGTGATTGCAGTGAGGTGATGGGGACTTGATAATATGGGTGAATGTTGCAGCCACAATGTTGCTCAGGTGAAACCTTCATAAGATTGTATATCAATGATACCTTAATTTAAAAAAAAGAAAGAAAAAAAAAGGTGCTTCCAAAAGCACTCAGCCACGCATGTAGAGACAATTCCTTCGCCAATTCTTGCCATTCCTCAGGTGGCTAATATGCTTTACATTTTTCATTTTCCCAAATTTTATTCTCATCTTTATTGTTTCTATGAACTGACCACATATGGTTGCAGAGGAGGAGTAAGCTTATTTATTAAACTAGATATTTTTATATCAGAATTTCATTTTTTCATTGTTTCAGATATATCATTTGGAATGGACATGTGCATTTTTCACTTAAAAGCTTTCATCCCAAACTATGATAAAGTAGACTACAAATTTTCAGAGTTGATCTGTGTTGAGAGGTGTTTTAAAAAACAGATATATACCTGAAACCTAAGGAAAACTCATATATTATTTTCATTATAAATAGTAACATTAGTGATGGTGAAACCTACGGTTTTTGTGTACCTATTATGTACCTGGTCTGTGTTTGGTTTACATGCATACATCGTCTAATTCACAACAACCCTGGGGGTTATATAGTGTTATTCGCATAATTTTTCTTGGTCATCTTACCAGAATCTCTTTCATGAGCTCTTTTGTGGGCCCATCTTCCCCTGGACATTGCTTACGTGCTGGCATTTCCCAGGCCGTTCTTCTTTTCTCTCTGTAGATACCTCTGAGCAATTTGATAGCTGCCTTCACTCACTCATCACCTATATGCTGATGATTCTCAGGTCCTTATGTTCTACCCAGACCTCATTCTGAGAACCAGACAAGGAAGTTAGCCCAGTGCCCCCTTCAATTAGTTGGCTATGACATCGGCATCTCAAATTTAACACATCCAAGACTGAATTCATTGTCTTTCCAAAATGTGCACGGGCTGCGGGAAGGTCCCTTTTGGGAACGACATTCTTGCGTGTGCTGAAACCTGGAAGCTGTTTTTCCCTCTTGCTGTGCTCTTGCTCTTCACATTCAGCCTGTCTTCAGGTTCTGTTGATTCTGGGTTCTGCATCCCTCTCTGAAACACCCTTTCCTCTGGCTCCTTGGCTAGGGCCTTGCTTCACACTCTTATCATTTATCCCCTGATGATAACTGTCTCCCAACCACCGTCTTTCCCCAAGCCTCTTTTTCCTTCCAGTTCTTTCTCTACCAACCTGTGAGATTAAGCCATAGAAATACAAAACTCTGATTCTCCTTTTCTCTTGTGCTCAGTAGTTATCCATGATCCTCACATCCACTCCAGACACATTAGGATAACAAGGGCCTGCCACTTCATTTCCTGTCAGCCTTTTTCCTAACTACCACTTCTCAACCCTGTCCAACTCGCTGCACATCCCCATCCTGCTGTGCTGTCTTGTCCTTGGGGTCTCCGTACATTCTGCCCTCCACGCCTGCAACATTCTTCTGTCCTTGTTGGCTGCCTAGCTCCCACTCCTCTTTTTGAGCTCGGCCCAGGTGGTATATCTGCTGGGAAGTCTCCCTCCTTAGGTTACCTGACGTGCCCTCTCTGGGCTCTTCTGCTTCACACCACTAGAGCCCTCTTGCAGTGATCACCTGTCCTACTAGCTCTGAACTCCAAAAAGCAGGCAAAGAATAGGAGTTGCTCACCATCACAACCTCAGGGCACAGTTGATTTCCTGGCATGTGGTAAGTGCACAATAATTTTTGTATAAATGTGTTAATGAATGAATAAGTGGCTCATTTAGTATCTCCTGCTTTACAGACTTGGTTTGGACATAATAATAGCAGGGGGTGGGAGGGATAGAGATGACATCATTGTACAGTGTTACATCTGAGAATGCAGCAAGACACTCTTGACCCAGTTTTAGGTGATGATGGATTCCATTTAGCAAAGCTGGTGGTGAGGGACTGGATATAGCTGTACTTCCAGATGCAAATCTTGCACAGGCACTTCATCTGGACCTCACCTCTCAGCTTGGCAGGTGAATGGGCAGTTATTTAAGTACTTTCAGGGCAATTAGAAGGTCTTGGAACATAAAAACAAATACTTGAAGCTCATTTCATAAGGCAAAAGGGAATAATGGTTAATAGAAAATGGCAGTCATGTGAACAGCCTGGGAGATGGACTAGGAATTTATCTTGCAGCTGCATTTCAAACCAATTATCAGCTAGAAATAGAAATCAGAGGAAGCATGAGAGTCCCAGAGCACGGGACCGATTTTTAGAGGAAAGAGTCACTGTTTCAGATTTCAGCACACTGGCTGATGCTTAGCTTCTGAACAAGCCACGTTCTCGGAGGAACTGGCACCAAACCATAATTACTGGTCTTTCTGTGCCTCCTGCAGGGACCCTCCACTTTATTTGGTCTTTTCTTGCTTTTTCCTTTTTTACTCCTCCCAGTCCAACACACTTTGTCTAGAGAGCTTCCAGGCACTGATACTTATTTATCTTCCCTGGCCATTTAAGTGCCTCTGCATTTTTGCAGCAGAGATGGCTGTAGACAAATCCGTTGGAGGATGGTAAACTGCTTACATGCAGACACCGTTTTATCTTCATCTCCTCAGTGTCTAGCCCGGCGTTAAATGGAACTGGAGCAAATGGTAATCCACAAACTTGATTTAAAACAAAAGATTAAACTGACCAGTCAGAATGAAAGAAGTAATTATTTTAGTCACTGTATTTGGAATTTGTGCACAAAGGCACAACCTAAAAATTGTTTAAGTCTCAACATGGTGAGACACAAATTATATAATAAACAGGCCAGAGTTCTTGAACTTTGTGTCTAAATGTTGCCCCTGAAAATAGGGAAATCAATGAGAGATGAGATGTGATTAGACAAGTCCACAACTCAGTCTCAAATGAATTATGCAGACAAGAGTTACTCCAAGTTCAGGGGTGATGCGATCTGGGACTGCATTTAGGAGAAGGGATTTAAGCTGGGTCAAGCAGAGGATAAGACTGGGGCAAGGAATGGAGGTTGGTGACAAAAAGGAACCTAAGATAAGGACTAAGAACAAATGCTCTGTGCCACCTTGACTTTAACCCACAGCCCAAGACCGCAGATATACACAGGCCGAGCAGGCTTGGCAAGGCTAAGGAAAAGTAAGGAAAATATAGTAAAATTTGATGGACTTTCTCTTTTTAACGTTCCGAACACAGAGCATGAGGAATTTGAGCATTTGTAAAATGAAAACTAACCAGAATTTCCCGACACAATGTATCAGACAGTTAATATGTTCCCAGGGACTCTGTTTTTTTCTTTCTAGTCCTTGACTCTTTGTAAAAGACTAAGTGGATCAATACAGGTGACAGGTTTGCTGTTTGATTCTGACAGTAATTTCAAATTTTGCCGTTTGTGCTTATTGTTTATCACCCACATTCCACCTTAAAAAATACTTTCTGGAAATAGCTTACTTAGTAGAAAGAAAAACCAGTGAATTTTTAAAATAAGAGAATGGATTAGATCGGTCAGGGCCTGAGCCTCTTGCCAATCTGGGTCAGAACTGCAGGGGGCGCTGTTTTTGAGCAGCTAGTCACTTGGGACTCAGCCTGTGTGTTGCAGGTGTCATGCAAAAGACCCAAGAAATGGGTCATTCCTCCCTTTATATGGCCCAGTACCCTCTGTCATCACAGCTCCTGTCAACTCAGAGTAAAAAAACACGTGTTCTTGATGACCCTTCAGGAGGGCACAAGCGAAAACAAACATAATAACAAAACCTGCAGTCTGCGCTGGTGGGTTTTTTTTGAGCTTTCCCTCTTCAACCTTTGTATTTCTCACCAGCAACATTAACCACCGCTGTTTTTCAAAGTCTCCCCTTTCTGAAAGAAGAACTATTACTCATCCTTCCCCAGGAATGGGAGGTGTGTGAGATGCCTACCATTATACTGTTCCCCTCGTTCCCAGACACATTATCTTTGCTGAAGTCTAAAATGTCCATGGAGAAGTCACTTAGCTCTCTCCTCACACAGTAAGTTAACAAGAGGCATTCTGCCCTTGGCTATAGAATTGCTCCCTAAACATCCCAAGGCAAATTCACAGGGATGATCCTTGCATTTAGTATCAAAATCTAATCGAAGGGCTCTAACTTTGTCAAGCAGCTGAATTCCCTGGGGAGGGCGGGGCATGGTAAAACACAGATGACTGGTCCCACCTCCTGAGGGTCTAATTCCGTAGGTCTGGGGTGGCGCTGGAGAATTTGCATGTCTAACAAGTTCCCAGCTGCTGCTGCTGTTTGGGCACCAGACTTTGCGAATCAGAGATCTGATGTTCAGATCTCTGCTTGTCAATCCAGACACATTGATTGGAGGTTTATGATGTTTCAGTAAATTAAGAGTTGACTGACTCCAGGAATGTATTTTAATATTGTCTTCAAGTTTGAAAGATCCTAAAATTTTATGTAGTTCTGTTTGGGCTTTCATGGTTAAAGATCATGCTACTGACCACAGTAACATCTGTGGTCATTACTGACACTCTTGCCCTGTGTCTCCCAGAAAGAGGCACCAACAGAAGATATGTCCCCTGCTAGTCTCACATCAGAAGCTGGAGTCTGTGTGTGAATGGAAATAAAGGGTTTATAGGTAATATGTGGAAGAAAAACCCTTCCAAAGAGTGCTTAAAACCTATACAAATCCTCTGAGGATTGAGAAAAGCTCTTGTCCAAAGTCTGTGGACTTGATGTCTAGGAATGGGCCGCTTCTGGCATTAGGCTCACCTGCTGCAACGACCGATGGACTATTTTGTGTGAATTCCAGATTTGATCACATTGGCTTGGTAATGGCAGGCAACAGAGTGGGACAGCTCTAAGCCTACATATGACATTTCATAGTGATTGAAATGATCAAATCTATTAAACAGAAATAGCTCTTGGTTCACTATAATGACCAAGGACCAGTTGCAGCTGAGAAATTGTCTCAGTTAAAGTGGGACTGGAAAGGGAATTTGACTTAGATAACAAAAAACAAACAGCAGAACCTGTAAAATTGTCCACCTAGTAAAGTGGTCATTAGTAGGGGCCAGACGCCCACCTGTCAGGGTCTGTGGATGAAGATTTACCTCACCTTCTTATCATTGAGAAAAAAGTGTTAACAAGATCTAAAATGTTACCTGCCTTTGCTCCTGTCCTCTTGGCTTTCCTCCTGTTTCAGTGGAAGGGGTTTCTGCTCCCACCACCAGTCTGTCCGTAGACTTTTGCTCTAGGTCCCGTCCCCTCTCACCCTCAAGGCTTTGCTGCTTCAGTTGTCCTCGTGGTCTTCTGCCAGCTTGCTGCCCAGTTTCTTTGCTTCCCTCATGAGCTGAACTCAAAACAAATGTCTGCTTTTTCCATGTTCTCATCTTCCGTTCACACGTTAACCCCCTGGCTTCCACCCACCCCCCGTGTTGAACTTTTTGCAGTGTTCGACGGTTTTCCATGCCTGCCTTCCTGTGATATCCTTGTGTTTGTTATCTTCTGCTGCATAACCAATCACCCCAATTCAGTGGTTTAAGACACCAGACATTTATTCTCTTACAGCTGCTGAGGGCCAGGAAGCTAGTGGTGGTCTGCCTGGGTAATTCTGGCTTGGGGTCTCTCGTGAAGCCAGGGTTGCATGTATCCGACGGCTTGACTGGGACAACAGAATTCACTTCCGAGATGCCTCCCTCACATGCGTAGTGACTGGAGGCCTCATGTTTTTGAGGGTCTCTCTACATGGAGATCCTGGCTGTACTCAAGACATGGTGGCTAGCTTCCCTCAGAGTGAATGATACAAGAGAAAGAAAATGACCAAGACAGAAGCCATAGTCGCATTTTATAACCGAGTCTCTGAAGCCGCACAGCAATCATGTCTGCTTAATTTTATTCATTAGATGTGAGTCATGAAGTCCATCCCACACTTAAGGGCAGGGAAATTAAGGTCCACCCAGGTTGAAGGGCTTGAAAGAATTTTTAGGCATAATTTTAAAACCACTCAATGCTTGTCTCTTGATTTTGCTAACGCCAGTCTCTTCTAATTTACTCTTAACTTTACTGGCTGCTCTTTGCTCTCTTTGCCCATGCTTCCATTTCTGCCCTGTCTTCATAATGTCCAGAGCATATTCTTTGCTCTCTTTGCCCATGCTTCCATTTCTGCCCTGTCTTCGTAATGTCCAGAGCGTATCAAGACTCAGTCCTGGGATCTTCTCCCCTTTTCTTTCTCATTCTCCTTATGCTCTCTCCTTCTTCTAGAAATGTCAATTATTATCTATTTGACTGTATTCCCAAGTTTCCATCTGCTTCTCTTTAGATATTTCGACTTACACATTTTCTTTCTTCACCTTTGTGGTTTACATTTCTAATCTTAACTCTTGGTCTTCAAAACCTGCTTCTCTTTTACTTTTCCCATCTCTGTAAATATTGCACCTCAGTCAATTGTTGCTGAAGCCAGAAACCTGAGATTTTTATTCCCCCCCCCCCATTCCTTTACCACCACCACGCATCTGTATTCTTCTGTTTGGGACATTTTTACTGGATTATTTCTGCTTCTCCTCTTGTCCCTCATTTTCCCTTCCTTTCTCTTCTCTTCCTCAAGCAACAAAGAAAAATTAAAAAAAATCTCATGACCCCAACAAATTTGTTTTTATGTTCCTTTTCAGTTTTTATTTTGTATGTTTCACTTTAAACACTTTCTTGTCATCGTTTACATATAATTTTATGTTCTTCATACATTTCCTTCTTTTGATTAAACAAAAGACAGAATTTATTATCTCACATGGTTTAAAACTCCGTGGGAAATATCTGGCTGCAGGGCTCTAGGATGAATCTTTTCTCTGCTGTCCTCCTGAGGCTTCCAATCTTGAGCAAGCTCCTTCTGTGTGTGGGTGGTCTCCAGAAGCTCTGGGCTTAATTGCCCCAGCCATGTGAGAAGCAGCTTGTTTTTATTGTATTATGGTGCTTCTAGGTTCAGTTACATTTTTAGGAGGTATTGTTGGTAATTTTTAGTGAGATTCTATTGCTGATAGACTTGCTCAATTTTGGTTTATCTAAAAAAATTCTTTGTACTTAGTTGGGGCAATTATATTGACAGCTTTGACATATTATTCCACTGGCCTGTACCTTCTAGTGTTATATCTAGAAGTCAGCCGTCAGTCTAATGCCATTTCTTTTTAGGTAATAGGCCTTTTCTCTCTGACTGTTTTTAGGGTCTGGCCTTTGTTTTCCTGCATTTACACTGTGATGAGGGATGAAGATGGGAACATGGGTTAGCCAACCAGTAGGCATAGGCTCAGGTTAGGGGGGGTAGCAAGATCAAGGAAAGATGTATTCCAGAATGAGTCATGCCAAAATCTTTGACCTCCAAGGTGCTTGCATTTTCTGAGCTGATGGAATGAACTATTGGTAGAAACTGAAATAGAGATTTAGCTTGATTAAGGACTAGTAATGCATTTTTTTATTTTGGTATCATTAATCTACAATTACATGAGCAACATTATGGTTACTAGACTCCCCATCATCAAGCCCCACCACCTAACCCATTACAGTCACTGTCCTTCGGCGTAGTAAGATGCTATAAAATCACTACTTGTCTTCTCTGAGTTGTACAGCCCTCCCCGTGCTCCCCCCTACATTATGTCTGCTAATTGTAATGACCCTTCTTCCCCCTTGCCCCTCCCTTCCCACCCATCCACCCCAGTCCCTTTCCCTTTGGTAACTGTTAGTCCATTCTTGGGTTCTGTGAGTCTGCTGCTGTTTTGTTCTTTCATTTTTTTTCTTTGCTCTTATACTCCACATATGAGTGAAATCATTTGATATTTGTCTTTTTCCACTTGTCTTATTTCACTGAGCATAATACCCTCTAGCTCCATCCAGGTTGTTGCAAATGGTAGGATTTGCTTTCTTCTTATGACTAAATAATATTCCATTGTGTATATGTACTACATCTTCTTTATCCATTCATCTACTGATGGACACTTAGATTGCTTCCATTTCTTGGCTATTGTAAATAGTGCTGCAATAAACATAGGGGTGCATCTGTCTTTTTCAAACTGGGCTGCTGCATTCTTAGGGTAAATTCCTAGGAGTGGGACTCCTGGGTCAAATGGTATTTCTATTTTGAGTTTTTTGAGGAACCTCCATACTGCTTTCCACAATGGTTGTACTAATTTACATTCCCACCAGCAGTGTAGGAGGGTTCCCTTTTCGCCACATCCTTGCCAACATTTGTTGTTGTTTGTCTTTTGGATGTTGGCCATCCTAACTGGTGTGAGGTGATATCTCATTGTGTTTTAATTTGCATTTCTCTGATGATTAGCGATGTGGAGCATCTTTTCATGTGCCTGTTGGCCATCTGAATTTCTTCTTTGGAGAAGTGTCTATTCATGTCCTCTGCCCATTTCTTAATTGGATTATTTGCTTTCTGTTTGTTAAGGTGCATGAGTTCTTTATATATTTTGGATGTCAACCCTTTATCAGATACGTTTTTTATGAATATATTCTCCCATACTGTAGGATGTCTTTTGTTCTACTGATGGTGTCCTTTGCTGTACAGAAGCTTTTCAGCTTGATATAGTCCCACTTGTTCATTTTTGCTTTTGTTTCCCTTGCCCGGGGAGATATGTTCATGAAGAAGCTGCTCATGTTTATGTCCAAGAGATTTTTGCCTATGTTTTTTTCTAAGAGTTTTATGGTTTCATGACTTACATTCAGGTCTTTGATCCATTTCAAATTTACTTTTGTGTATGGTTAGTAATGCATTTTTAAATCATGTTCGAGTGTCATTTTTAGGCCATTACTAAGAATTACAAAGCAGTTACTAATTGCTTTCCTAAACTTGTTTATTTATTTAACTCTAATTTGTATTATTCATGCATTGGATACACCTTTTTCCCCCTTTCAGCAAAAATGTTTTCTTTTTACTTTTTTTTTTTATTATAGTATCATTGATATATGATCTTATGGTTTCACATGAACAACATTGTGGTTTCAACATTCACCATGGGGTATACCTTTTCAAATCTTGGGATCCCTATGAACAGAATTTGATGTTGAGGATTCCCACAAAGTAGTACTGAATTTTTTATCCTGAAAATACTTCATATTTCAGAAGCTGGACTTCTAGAAACTCATTTTGGCCTTTCTTCCCCACCCCACCCCCAACGTGAAAGGATTACTTTCTTAAATGTCTACAAAAAGATATTCCACCATTTTCAATATATCACAGCTCAAGTTCCTCAAATATCTAACTTTTTTTTCTGTTGCAATATCATCTCTTACATTGTTATCGGTAAAAACAGTCATATTCATGTCACTCTTACATTAGCCTTTTATCTATTTAAATGAAATTACTAAGTTTCCCTTGAGCTTTTTCTTTTCTAGGTTAAATAAGCCCCATTTATTTATAGTTTGCTCATGGGGAATATTTCCTAATCATTTTCATTGTTCTTTCCTGGATCACCTCCAAATTTTCAGTATCACACTTCAGTTGCTGAGCCAAAAACTGGCCAATGAATGAAAGCTTGACCAGTGCTGAGTGGGAAGGGAGGTTGACCCATGGTTCTTACTTACAAGGCTAGTTATAGATCCTGTGTTATCATGCAGGGCCTATTCCTAATGAGAATGATCTACTTGCAAGCATCCAAAAATTTCATTTATTTCTTCCGAGTCTTGAAAACAACCCCCCCAAATCAACTCAACAGCATTAAAACAATGGCTATTTCTTGTAGGAAACCTGAGCTTTTGCCGGTGAAGGTGAGAATCTTATTTTAGGTTGATTTCCTGGGTCATCCTTGAAGCATTGCATTGACTTAACTGAATTTTTATTATATCTAAATATAATATATTTAAATAGATCTATGATGATCAGACGTGTCTTTGTTTATTTATTTTAGCTCCTGTCTGTTCTGTTTTTGTTTTGTCTGAAGTCGAAAAAAGAAAGAAAGGGATGGCTTCCTGTTTGTCCAGGACTGAAATGACATCCTCTAGTCTCAGTTAATGCACTGGGCCACTAGGAGCTTTTGCAGAGCAGTTATATTATTTCATTTTTTTACTATGTTGAACAACAGATATAGGGTATCTTAGGGTTTTCCTTGAATGTGGGGGTTCTGGGCAACCTGGAGGGTGGGACATGCCATGGGACTCTGCTCAGGAGAGAGGTCTGAGATGGCTGGGGTAATTTGTTCCCTTTCCACTCAGCATATTCTCCAAAGAGCATTAGTCACTTCACCTTTTCAAGGGCACTGAGAACTGGACATGAATATACTCTCATTAGCCTTGACTAACCAATGCATTCTCTGTATTGATGACTTTAAAAAATAAAACCACATTAATCAAAATAGTGTGCAAGCACTGGTTACCAGATTTATTGGGGAAAAAATCGTCTCTGTTAGCTGAAGTGCAACACTACAAACACCCCTATATCCAGCAATGGCATAATCCTCCAAATCCTCCAAGCATTCAATTCCTTGCTATAAACTATGCTCTGAGTTACTGCTGTTCTGGCATCTTTGTATTTCGGGAACTCCACGTCTGACACTGCTGGTGAGATTATTTGCAAAGAGCTGGTAAAGAACATCTGCTTTATAATTTGAACAACTTTCTTTTTTTGGATGAGCTAAAGTTCCTCATTTCAGATAAAAGCCTTGTTATTGATCTTTGGAATAATTTCTCTTTTAGCAAAATCTCATTGTGTGGAGGAAGAAGTAAAGGACGAGTGTGGATGCATTATGATACAATTTAATTTCTTCATTTCTCTTTTAGAAAAAGAGACTTTATTCTTTTTAGGGCAGTTTTAGGTTCACAGCACAATTAAGGGGAAGGTATAGAGACTTCCCATATATCAACTGGTCTGACACATGCAAAGCCTCCTCCGTTGTCAACATCCCCACCAGAGTGGTGCATCTATTTTAACTGATGAAACTACACCGACAATCATTATCACTCAAAGACCACAGTTTGCATTACGGTTGGTTCTTGGTGTTGTACATTTTCTGGATTTTGACAAATTTATAATGACATGTATGCATTCATTACAATAACATACAGAGTATTTTCACTGCTCTAAAAATGTTCAGTGCTCTGCCTATTCATCCCTCCTTCTCCCCTAACCTCTGGTCTTTTTACTGTCTCCTTGGTTTTGCCTTTTCCAGGGTATCATAGAATTGAAATCATGCAGTGTGTAGCCTTTTCAGATTGGCTTCTTTCACTTGGTAATATGCATTAAAGTTTTCATGGCTTGGTAGCTCATGTTTATGTACTTATTCACCTACTGAAGGATATCTTGGTTGCTTTTGAGCTTTGGAAATTATAAATAAAGCTGATATAGACATCCTGCGCAGGTTTTGGTATGGATATAAGTTTTCAACTCATTCGTATAAATACCAATGAGAGTGACTGCTGGGCTGCTTTGTCCCTTTATTAGTCTCATTTTCTCCCATGGAAGAGAGCTAGCATATGTTGAGGACCTACTAAGTGTCAGAATTTTCAGTAGATTATGTCATTTTATCCTTATCACTACCTTACAATGTAATTTTTAATACACAAAAAACCTGATACTTAGAAAAGTTAAGGAATTTGCTCAAGGAGGCAGTTGAACACATTGAAGGTTTCAACAGGGAAGCTTCTAATCCCAATGGTCTTTTATTTTCTCTGAAATAAATTAGACATGGAAAGGACCTTAGAGAGCTATGCTTTGAGAAGGCACACCACTAGTATTGGTGGGGCCTAGAGCAAGAATGTAAATGGAAGCCTACACATTTGTCTAATTACTTAAAAGCAATAAAGCAAACCAACAAACTGTAAGTAAAATATTCTTACCTTGACAAGACCACCTTCACAACAGTTTGAATCTGGAATTCTCTTATGGCTCAGAGTTCAATGCCAGAATGTGGCAGCCTGGAAGAAATTGCCACAGTTTCCCCAGACTCGTGCCCACCCTTCAGTCCTGCAATGCAAGGAGCCTTGCATGGTGCATGGATTTACTCGCCCATGTGTACAGATTCCATCCACACTGCCTGCCAAGTGCTGTCGCTTGGCCCCCTCAAGCCTAGAATGTACACAGTGGAGCACGTTCCGTTGTTGGGACGATGCACCCAGAAAAGTGCTCTGGAGGCAGGATTATGGCCATTTGTGCAAGGAATTAGAGGGTCCTAGGGGTCCAGATCATGACTCGCAAGTGCAGAATGTAGTCTCCAGCTAGGCAGATTTCCTTGACTGCACGGAGGTGGGAGAAGAGAGTGTGTGGCCAAGGAGATCCAGAGCTGGGCCCAGGGAAAGGCCTTCTTGTCCCGAACTAAGGATGGAACTGGATCCAGGTGCCCCAGTTCAGAAATGAGGAAATGGAAGCCAGAGAGGTGTTGAATTTTTTCATGTCACATGGTTGATTATTGACTGTATAAGAATGTCCTGGCACTTGGCGTGAAGTCGGCCTTACAAGGCTAGGTTGTTTTATGTGTGAATTTATATAAACTCACCCCAGGAATATGTCACAGTTGTTCTCACCGAAGAGCTAAAAACCTGCTGAAGGGCATCATGTCTACTCATAGGCACAACTAGGTACTCTTGAATGAACAACCAACCATTCAGGTGACATTGCAAAGCAGTCAATACCTCAGGAGATGTCTAAAAGCAAAATTGAAATGTTTGGGAGTATCAAATAATTTCCACATTACTTCCTATAGATGTCAGTTTATTGATGTACTTGCATGAGTCAACTGGCTCACTAAGAAACCCCAATTAGAAATGTGATCAACAAAAGAAGCTTGGTTGAAACAACTGGCAGATGTTTTCAATGATTTGCATATAAATTAGTCACCAGCTTTAGAAATCCAGATTATTAAGGGTTGAGATTATTTCATACATTTGCCTTTTTGTTAGAATGTGCTGAAGGAAGGTTTGTGTTGATTAAAAGGCCATGTCATACTCTATAGCCTCTAACTACACAGATAGACAGTGACTGCAATGCTGGCGGGGAGGACTTGATAGTATGGGTGAATGTTGAAACCACAATGTTGTTCATGTGAAACCTTCATAAGATTGATAACCTTCAAACCAATGATACTTTAATAAAAAAAAAAGTTCATGTCATAAGTGTCTTCTACTATTTAGGCTTTTATTCTGTATAATTAATACCTAATATTATTTGCTCATACGTTTATACATATCTCTACAGATACCTTAACATATGAACAGCACTATTTCTTAGAATGCTTATGTATGGTATGCTATCTATGATTCTGATGAGTGACCCTTGAGAAGCAAAGATGTTATCACTCCAACACTTTTAGAATGGGGACACCCAGGTGCTGAGAGGTGGCTAACATAGCTGCTGGGTGCAGAGCTGCAGCTGACCCCAAATCTTACACATTTCCCATTGTGCCATGGAGCATCTTACTGGTGGAGGACCCTCTGTCTCTGTTAAACTCCATCATGGCTTTGTTTTCCTACCATTCTTGTGAATGCCGTCTGAACCAGCCGAATACAGAGATTTATTTTGTACTAGGAAGGCCATCCCAACCACCCCCATCTAGGAAATACTCTTTCATAATTACAAGATACAAATGGATTCTGGAACATTTTTGAGAATCAGAAGTCATATAGTAATAGAATGAAACACCTAATGCATACCAGTAATATTTAGTTTTAATTCAAATAATAAGTATTCATTATGATGCATTTTATCTCTCACTATATAATTAATTAATCAAATTTTTATGTTTCTTTTTCTCTTAAAGTTAGGACAAAACTCTCTCTGAACATATCCACATCTGATGTGAGGCTGGGTCAGTTCAGCACTAATCTAATCAGCACAGCCGCAGAGCTAGGGACCAGAAGCAGAGGCACGGGTGAGAAGGCCAGCCCTTTTAGGAGTATTGTGGGACTGCCTGTTCGCCATTTCAGTTATTTATTGCTTCTCCCCTTGAAACACATCACGGTGTTCATACCACGAGAATATCACTGCACTGTAAACCTAGTAAAAGAGAAAGGGACACATCTTAAAATGAGCCTATGCAGGTGTGGTCTCTCTTCTTACAGGAAATACTATGTTAAAATTTGAATTGTTTATGTCAATTGTCAACAAATATTTTTCTGTCCAGGGCAAGATAATAAATATTTTAGGTGTACAGTGGCCCTGGAGGGAGGACTCTGGCCATTTGGGTCACCCAGTCTGTTGTAACTACTTACTCTGTTCATGTAGTGCTGAAGCAAGCATGGCCTGTAGTAATCAAATGAGCATGGCTGTGTTCCAATAAAACTTTATTTAAAGAACAGGCAGCTGACTAAATATGACTCATGTGGTATAGTTTGCCACCTCCTGGTTTATCTGTGGGAACATACTTTTCTAGCCTCTTAGTCAACTATCTAAAAGGATGCTGTTCCAATGGTGGAATTTTAGGTCCTATATTCCCATTGGTTACCATTACTGCTATAAGCAAAAACCCTTCTGACTCCACACATACCTTCTGGTGTCACCATCTTTATTTTTCAGCTCCTCAAGCCATGTCCTCGTTCACCCTTTTCTGTGAATACTGACTGTGTCAGTCATCCATTGCCACAATAATGCTGCTCAGTGAACAAGCATAATAAACAAAACCTGTAGTGCTGCCCGTACTATGGTCATCGCTGTTAGGTCTGGGATCAGCTGGGGGCTGGCCAGGTGGCTCTGCTGACCTTGGCCGGGGTCAGTTACCTGCGTGGGCTGTGCTGGCTGAGGTGATGGCTGGCTGGCTCCAGGGGACGAGCTGCGCTAGACAAAGTCAAGTACGAGCTTGAGCAGTACAAAGCAAGGCTTTTCCAAGTCTGGGCTCAAACTGGCACACTCTCCCTTCTGCCCCTTCCACTGCATGAGTCCAGATTCAAGAAGGAGGAAACAGACCTTGTTACTGGATTGTCTGGACCTCAGTTCTTTGTCTTCTTGAAGAATTCAGTCAGCAGACAGACTTAGAACAGTTTTAAGCAACAGGAGTTTATTAGGCAAAGGGAAATACACTCTCCAGAAGGACAGAGAACACGCTGTCTGGAAACCAGAGGCAGCCCTGCCATTAGGGTTAGGGTGGTTTTTGAAATGGTGAAAGTTCCTCCCTGCATCTTACATCATTTTATTGACATGTTGATTGACAGTTAGGCTATATAACCTTCTTCGTAGTGCGCAGGCGCTTACCCATAGACCCTAAGGGAAACCCATGGTGGGAGAGGTGTGCAAAACTACGGATGTAAATTTATTGCAGTTAGGGTGTAATGAATCCCGAGGTGATTCTGGGTCACCCTCTGAGCCTTAGTGTGCTGTGCCTGCCTGTGTTGGTGGTCTGGAAGCCCTGGGCTTTTTGCATCTTTTTTGGCCCTGATAAGGTGGGAGACTGAACCATAACAGGAGGGGTTTGGCATGTGTTCTGCCATCTGGTGACAAGGGTGGAGATCGGGAAGACCTTATCTAGGACAGGGCAGGACCAACTCATGCCTGCCTAGCTACCTGACACCCTCACCTTTTCGGTGGGAGTGGTTGCAGTTTCCCATGGCAATGAGTGTGGATATGGGGCTATTCATATAATCATTCCACTAGTCCCTGAGTCCAGTGGATTCGACCTCCTTTCTGCCCCTCGGTGTCACCTGCCTCTCTTCCTGTTGCTTCTTCGGTGCCACTCTTACAGCCTCAAGTATATGGATAATAAGTCTCCTCACTTGCATTCTCCACCCCTTGAAGACACCAAACACTTCTTCTGTATGGCTGAGCTCTGGTCATACAATCCCACAGTGAAAATATTTAGTGACTCCCCATCAAATTCTCTAGGATTGATTTCCTAGGAGCTCTACCTTTTTGCTGTCTTTCGCCTTGCTTGCCATCTTTCTACCACGCTTTTCTGGGTCATCCAGCAGCCAAAGCAAACTGCTCCATATTCTTCAATCCCTCTGTAATTTTTTTTTTCTCATCTTGAGTCCTTGTTCATCTGTTTCTTTTCAGGATGCTTTTTACTCTCTCTCAGTAGAAATTATATCTCTCCTTCAAGATGTCACTCCTCCTTTTAGAAACTGGCTCAGGTTCCCTCTCTCCCTGACATGTCCTCATTCTTCTAGTTCTCATCAGCATTTGGGACATTTTGTCCTGAGGTATAGAGCCTTTATTGGGATGGTGACTCAGGACTTCCTTCAGGATGAACTGTGGCTGTCTGACATCTACATGTCCCTGTCACAGCACCTGTCAGAAAGTAGGCATTCAAGAGGTCTGTTGAAGGAATTAATGCTTGAGTGAGATGATGCGTATGGCCAAGAAAGAAGGTTCCTCAGCCTCTGAAGCAGTATTTTAGGGTCCCAGAATGGCTGCTTCCATCTTTGCAGGTTCCAGTGGAGAAGGAACAGGTCCCCTTCCACCTATTTTCATTACACAATGTAAGAGCCAATAGCTGAAGCCAGCCTGTCCTTCACCTGATGTTGAAAGAACTCTCTTTTCTTTTTCAATCAAAACCCTTCTTTTCGCTGCCTGTTGCCTTCTTTTTCTAAAAGGACCCTGACCCTGGGTAAGGAGGATATGACTCCTGGTGGCTGCCTGTTCTGTGAGGGATGATTTTCATCCCCCGGGCTTGCAGGCAGCTCAGAGCAATGATTGGCATCTAGCACACACCTCCTTCCATGCTTACTCCCATGCCCCATGCACCTCTGAATACCGGAGGATGCTCTTCTTAGATTCTTCTCCCCACCCACCCCTCTGGCTAGCAGAGAGTCTTTCCTCTGTTCTGATGCTTCCTTTTCCCATGGGTAGATGTGACGCCCTTTTTCGGAGAATTCTCACCTGTATGAGTTCCGTGTTGCTTCCTGGAAAACTGTTTTCTGAGCATATCGAGTGAAGCGGAGGGAATATGCCAGTTTTATCACACGATTCTCCTTCCCCTTGACTCCTGCCCTGTCCACCTTCATTGTTCTGTGCATCATCTCCTGCTGTGTGGCACATCATTCTCATCAGCATTATTCTCCCATTTGTTCCATTTTCCCCCTAAGTCTAGATGACAGGTGCTTATAGCTGATTGGTCTTGACCCATTTTCATTTCTTCTTGAGTTGGAACCATTGGGCTAATGTTTATTTTATGGTTAATTTGGCTTTTCATTGAAAATGTGGATGCTTCCCAAGACTTGCTGTGTCTAATTTGAGCTTGTGGCCTATGTTACCAATTTTTTAAAAGAGCTGTTTTAATTGGAATCAGCTGGAATTTACGATCATGATTTTCTATTGAGTCTTCTCATTTCCTGCTTTACAAGAAAGATTAAGGCCAGAGAGGTGGTCATTTTTGTGCTATGGAGACTTCTGAAATTACATCATTCTTCTGAATTTCTTTTGTGTTCTAAACTGGCAGAGGCTTTTATTGATTAGCTCTCAGTATTTTTTTTTTCTTTATTGGAGGCATGGTTTCTAAAAGTAAATCAGTTTCAGTCAGTGAATAGATTTCAAATGGCCACTGGGAATGGTAGTTTAGAATTACAGAGTAAAGATTAGATTTGCTTCCTGGCTAATTTCCTTTATGTACTTGAGTGGATAGACCTGTAAAAAGATAAGACATGTGTTTTCCCCAACACCTCTCCTTTTTTCCTTCTCACTAAAATTATGCTGCTGTACCATAGATTTAGCAATGTAGGTCCTGGGGTCAGAGTCCCTCACTCCCAGTGTCACTGTTTATTAAGTGTACGACCTTTGGAAATATAGTCAATGCTTGAAAAACGTGGAGGTTAGGGGTGCCGACCCCTGGTAGTTGAAAATCCACATATAACTTTTGACTCCCCCAGAACTTAACTGCTAATAGCTCACTGTTGCCTAGGAACCTTACTGATAACATATAGGCAATTAACATATATTTTGTATATGTATTATATATTGTTTTCTTATAATAATATAAGAGAAGAGGAAATGTGTTTTCATATTGTTGCAAATCTCCAAAAAATTTCCCAATATATTTGTTGAAAAAAAAAAACCTCTGGATATAAGTGGACTAGCGCTGTTCAAACCTGGGTTGTTCAAGAGCCAGCTGTATACCTAAACCTGTGACTCAGTTTTCTCATCTCTAAAATAGGGGTTGGTATGTGAATCAAGTATGGTAAGATACATGAAACTGTTGGCATAGTTTATGGACATACTGAAGTAATACTAATGTGATTACTCATTACTACTAATACTGTTTTTATCCTTGCTTCAATTTTACCTAAGTTTTCACATGAGCAATAATTATAGCTAAAATTTTGGTCATGTCACAAGGTAGGCAAGTGGAATGATAGACTAGAAATGCTGTTGATAAAGATAGGTTGACTTCTTCCCACATAAAGTTAGCAATTACTTGGATAGCATTGTACAGCAGTTGTACTTTTTTTCATTATGCTTAGAGTTTTATTCACAAAATCATAAGCCAGGGGTGTAATAGATTATCGACTTCACAGAGCAAAAAACCATGGCATGCTAGGAGACTATTTTCATGAACACAGCCTTTCTTTCATTTCAGGGACAAAAGCATATGTTTAACTGAAGAGTCTTTAGAAGTTTTCTGCAGGATTCACCAAGGATTGCCAAAGTTATTGTTTTCAATGTTAAATCAAGCAAAAGTTCAGTATTTTTATGACTAGAAATTTAAAAAATGTTCCTATGAGTGTTGTTATTTTTAGGTCTTATTAATAATTCTTTGAAAACGTGTTTTTTTTGGTGGCTATATACTTTTCTGTTATATAGGAGAAGCATAATTTTTTCTGTAGTTGGCTAATGCCCTAACATAGGCTCTTTCCTGAGGCTCAAGACCCTCTCCGCAAATAAACATTATTATCAGGCAGCAGTTAGTGACAAATTAGGACAAGAAGTCACTGTTCCAGGTAGGAGGAAGGAAAAGAGAGGTCCCTGTCTTTGGTTTTACAGAGCATCCTGGGAAAAGGGGGACCACTATTGTTCATTCTGTTCATGGTGAGAGAAAAAAGGATTACTTCAGTTCTGAGAAAAAGAGAGAGTGGGAATAAATAAAAAGGAGTAGAGAAAAAGCCCTTGTATGTTAGGATTTTGGTCTTTGGGGAGAAGTGAGTAGATAGACTACTTGGATAAAGAACATACAAATCTTTGTGAGACAAACCCCATTTCTTACTAAATTGTAAATTTTTAATGGAGTCCTACTTAGAGTCTATTACTGAGACTTACCTCTCCCAACTTCTACACTTGAAAATTGATCAGGTGGAAAAACCATCTGATTTGGTTTTTATCCCTAGAGGAGGGTGGATTTTCCAAAAGTAGCCATTGGTCAAAGGATGCTATTTTTCACCAGCAAGCAGCTGAAATGGGTTTTTAACCTACCCTCCTCTCTATTTTTGATTAAGAACTCAGAAAAAGCACAAAGGTAAGCACAACTCGGGAAGCATTGAAAGGTGTTGAGCTTTGGAGTTTTACGTATTAAGTATGGAAGTTGATTATCTTTTCTTTATGGGATTGTATCTGTAATAACATGCTTCTTCTTTCTTTGAGATTCTCTGAAACATTGGTCTGGTGTCCCAGTGGTTACCATGTCCTGCCTCACAGCATTTAGAAAAGCCTCCATTATTTTCAGATTCACTTCTCTGAGAATCCTCAGCTCTTTCTTAATCAGTGTGGTCATCTGTAACTTGCAGAACTACAGTAAATTTGAAGCAAGCAAGCAAAAAAAAAAAAGCTTATTGGATTCTCAATGTCCTCAGAAAATAGACACAGGTAAGAGGAAAATGCTGTAGGGCTGAAAGAAAAATGCCTGCACCTAAACCTGTCTTCCTTTCTTGCAAAGTAGGTGGGCCATGCTATGTTCCCCATCCTCACTGGCAGTGAGGCTTGGTAATATAACAAAGCCCTCTCCAATGGAATGAGAGCAGATATGATGTGTACCACCTTCAGGCCTGGCTCCTGAAACCATCTGTGACATTTGATAGAACAGTCTTCCCCTCCAAGGAAGTGAAAATCTACATCCACATTATTGCTGTCTGCAAATTGTTAGTTCATTTCTCTGAAGCAGGTAAGGTAAGCCCAGGGCCCTTCTAACTCTAAATATCTATAATTTTGTAACTGAGCTCAGAATGTGCTTTCACAATGACTCAGTGATTAGAATTAAGGGCTGCTATTTATAGATAGGTTGGTATTTATAGATAAGTTGATTATATATCTATGAGAGGCAGATGAGCTAAAGGGATTTAGGATCTGGGGTCATACTCCCCAGGTATAATTCTGCCAGTAAAAATTTCTGGCTGGGGGATCTTGGGCAAATTCTTTCATTTTCAAGTTTCAGTTTCCATAGCAGCAAAATGGGGGTAATAATAATAGTACCTCATTTGGCGGATGCGAGGAGTAAATGAATTAATACACACAAAAGGCTTGAGAGTCTTATTAATAATTCAACAAATGCACTGAGTAAATATTATCTATAACTATGAATACGTATAAATAAATAAAACAGGCCAACAAAGCAGGAATCAACTATTAAATCTGAACACTTCCCTACCTACCTAGATTGAGCTTCCTGTATGTAACGATAAGGGACCTCTCCCCACGTGCCCATTTTCTGTCCGGAGCCAAGTTTGTCTTTTCCAATTGTTTGATTTAACTCTTAGCTTGCCTGCTTGGGTGTGAAGATGCTGAAAATATGAAGGAACCCTGCAGATACAAACCTCGTTTCTAGACAATAAAACATGGCCCAAATGGAGTCTGCTTAACAAATTATAATTGTTACGTTAGAATGAATCAGAGCCTATTAATTGCCAGGCTTCCTCCTTGGACAGGTTGGGGCTGGGAGGTGTAGTTTGGAGGAAGCCCATCTGTCCCTCTGACACTTGGCTCCACCATGTTCTCCATGGGGGGGATATCCTGAAAAATGACCCAGTGAACACATTTCTGGGCTAGAGGAATGCAGCTGTCATTAGCCTCTCACGTTCAAGCCTTCCGGAAAAGGAAAGAGGCACTCTAAAGGCCTAAAGATGCACACACCAGAAAGCCCCTCGGGATTTTTGTGCAATGTGGAAGACAAGGTTTAGATAACAATGACTAGGGGAAATTGGAGGAAAAAACTAGTCATCTCAGTATGGAAGACCCACTTTTGTTAATGGACAGGATAATTGGAAGGTGCCACGACCTTTCTATTCTTTCTCCATTCTCCCCTATTACCTGAGCTGAAAAGAGCCCTGAGTTGTAGCCCCACATTTTTCTCACCTGTGTCTCTGCAGACCTGGGGAGGAAGACAAGCAGAAATATTAAGAATATGGCTTTATGACTTATGCCCTGTGTGAACTGGATCTTGTTAGCCAAGTCTTAAACCTTTGGTTTCCTCATTTCTAAAATGGGAGACCTGTGGGTGCCTCTCAGTGGGTGACCGTGGGGACTAAATGTGCTGTGCATGTGAGCGGTTTCGTTCAGTACCTGGTATGTAGTAAGAGTTGTGTAAATGGCTGCTTTTATTATATGTGCCAGAAGGGTGTGCTTTCAGAACCTCAGTATACTATACCCTGATTTCTTACAGCATGAGAGTCTTGTGCACCTAGGAAACTTCACTTTGGAGACATAAGAATGGATTCTGAATGTTCTAATCTACTTGCTTAAGGATAACAAAATATTAATTGGGGGTTTGGGGAATGATGCTCTCTGCACAACCAAAATAAATTGAAAATGTAGAGAGCTGTCTATCTCAAAGGCTGTGTAAAAATCTCTTATATCCAAAAGAAAACAAAATAACAGCTAGGATTCACAAGTTATTAGCCTATTGCCACATAATAATCTTAACCACTATGAAAAGGGTACATACACTCTTAAGACTCCCACAATTTATTTACTCAATCTTTTACTCATTCATTCTGCAAATGTCTAATTGAATTCTGAGTTGGTGTTGGGCCCTGGGATAGATGCCAGAAATACCATGATGAACAAGGCAGACATGTGTCACCTTGCATGGAGTTAGCATTCAAATGGGAAATACAGGCAAATACTTTTAAGAAAATAACTGAATTAATAAAATAGACAGTGATAAATACATGAAAGAAACCAACAGGAATCAGAGATAAGAAGTAATGGCAATAGAGTGGGGGACAACTGCTTTACACTTGACAAGGAGTGGAAGCAACCTGCTATGTAGAGAAGGGGAGGGGAGGCCATTCTAGAAGGAAGAAACAGCATGTGCAAAGACCTGATGAGTTTGGAGATGGGTCAAGCCAGATCATGCAGAGACCTGCAACCATGATGAGGAGTTTAAACGTTGTCCACACAAGAGATGATTCTTAAAGGAATTGAGCAGAAAAAAATACATGATATCATTTATATGTTAAGATTTCTCTGGTCCTTGAGTAGAGAATGTCAGTAAAGGAAGGGTCAAGAATGTCAGCATGGAGACAGGAGACTGTAGCTGTAGCTCGGATGGCTTGGCCTTGGAGTGGGAGCAGTGGAGATGGAGAAAAGCAACTGTATCAATCACTCTATATGTCCATCTATCTATTAGGATTAACAGAACTTTCTGAGGCTTAATGTTGAGTAGACAGTTGGATGGGTGAATCTGGAGCTCAAAGGAGAGGTCTGAGCTGAGATACAAATTTGGGAGTTGCTGACCTACATATATTGAGTGTGTAAAGCCACATTAAGGAGAAGGTCACCTAAGAAATGTGTGTGGAGAGAGAAGGGAAGAGAGTTCAGAGAAATGCAATGCTTTAGAGCTCAGCTAAAGAGCAGCAAAGAGATTGAGAAGGAGTGATTAACAAGAGAAAGGGAATCTTGGTGAGTATACAAACCAAGAGATGAGTGTGGAAACTGAGTTGAATGCTGGCAATGGGTCTGGTCAGGTGGAGAGAGAGGGTGTCAGTCTGGGCAATGAAACACTTGGTTTCTGTCCTAGGAGTGGTGGGCTTGGACTGGGTTGGGCTGTGTCGTGATCAGAGTAGAATGGGCTGACAAATGAATGGGGATGAATAAGTTGATAATGCATGCAGAGACATCTCTTTTGAGTTTAGCTATGGTTAGGTTCAGGAAAAAGGAGAACTTTCCACAGATAGGTTTTAAGAGAGTATGTTTGCATGAGATGGGACTGTTCCTTTATAGAGGTAATAACCAAAACAACAAAGTCCTCTCCAGAGCCTAGGAGAAGGGACTGGCTTTGAGAGAAGCAGGAAAACTTACTGGTTAATAGGAGGGAAGACAGGCTTAGATATATGAGGAGGCCTGTGGCTTCTCAATTGCCCATTTTTGGTCAATGAAGAAAGAGGAATGACCATCGGGTGAGGCTATTGATAGATTTCAAAGAAAGCAGAAGGTGTAAAATGGTCAAATCAGATAGCAGGAAAGCAAGCCCACAAGAAAAGCAGAATAGGACCAATGGCCTTTCTTTTTTTTTTTAATTAATTAATTTTTAAATTTTGGTATCGTTAATCTACAATTACATGTGCAACATTATGGTTACTAGACTCCCCATATCATCAGGTCCCCCCCCACCAACCCCATTACAGTCACTGTCCATCAGCGTAATGAGATGCTATAGAATCACTACTTGTCTTCTCTGAGTTGTACAGCCCTCCCCGTGCCCCACATTACATCTGCTAATCGTAATGCCCCTTCTTCCCCCTTGTCCCTCCCTTTCCACCCACCCTCCCCAGTCCCTTTCCCTTTGGTAGCTATAGTCAGAAATTCTAAGGAACTAGGACCTGTAATGAGTAATGTCAAGCCATTAACAACCCTGCCCACTCTCTGAACTCTTCTGAGCCCCAGAACTAATGTAGCTAACTGCCTTGGAGAAAGAGTTTGCCGGGCTGAATGGTGAAACCTCTGTCGACCTAAGTGGGCTAGTCTTAAAAGTTGGCGTGGAGTCTTACACTGCTCTGACCTATTTTATTATTTTCTTCATGGCAGAAATGTGGATCCACAGTTATCTTCATTCACTGTGCACTAACAGGGTTTTGGATATCGTGGGACAGTTTTCTGTCTGTTCTTTTATGAAACAGTGTGAGTGGATTCATAAACAAACAAAAACCTCACATAAAGGATATTTAGAAAATACTAGTTTCTCACTTTGCTGAATATTTGTGGCCTATTTTCTGGGAAAAGTTGCTACAATTTTAGTCACTGCACTGAGCATAATAGCTAATGATTGGTCTGGTAATAAATATTCTGTTTCCTATCAGAAGAAAAAGTATCAGGTTGGATGGGAACTCACATTCCAGTAGGGAAACTTCCAGAGAATCTCCCACAATTGCCATAATGAGACCATGACCAAAGGCCATTTCTCATGCTCTGACGCTAAATATCAGAGCCTCTTCTACCTCTTTGTCCTTGGATCTTAATTACAACCCCAGAGATAAAGTTTGAGAGAAGAAAACCCTGACTTGATTGATTTTACCCAGAAGTATCTGGTTGAAGTTTCTGCCAAAAGAGGGAACGGAAAGTTTGAGATAGAAGATAAGGTCATATATAGAAAATAAAGCTGAATTTTGGCATACTTGAGTTCTGTGGATTGAGATTCCATACCTCCTACATATGTGAAATGTTAATGCAGCCAGAAGCCCTGAGCACTAACTGATGGTAGAGAACCCAGGTGGTGACTTCAGAAGTGCAGAGGCGAGAGTGGGAATTTATCTTGGCTGTGGTTCTCCAAGCATGGATTTTTTGGGTTTCATTTCAGGATTCTGCTAATGTCCCTACAGTCAACCAGTAATCAGGATTTTACTTTTCTTTCTTGTTCTCATTTATAATGTTTGTAATTTACATGTATTTGCATTTTAATTTTTCTAACACAAAGAATTGAATAAATATGCCCTCTCTGCATACCACTGGAACAAAAACACATCAGACTCCATTGGTAGGAATAAAGGGTGCTGTTGACATACTCCCTGCTTTAGCCTGAAATTATTTTCTAAGCTGTGGATGTACTTACCTTTTTGGCACTTGAATCAAGTAATTCCATTCTCTTTTCATTGTTCCTTATGTTGCTGAAAGATTCTAGATGAGCATCCTCAGTCAAGCCTTTCATTTACAGATGAAGAATGGGACCACAACGATGCCTTGTTCAAGACCACTAGGAATGGTTGGTTAGTTAGAGGTTTCAGAACCTAGGTCCCATGATTCTAGTGTTTCCCTTTTCTGTCTTTGTCTACCTGTCCCTCTGATTCTGGAGGCAGCTTCCTATCTTTTAGAAACTAAGTTTTAGAGCATGTCTATAGTGAAAGCACTGAAGATGTGCTTTTGGGTTGTAGTTCCAAAATGGTAACAGTTAAAGACTTCAATGATATGCAGGTAAAGCGCAACTGATGCAGGTTGGCATGTGTTGAGTGTGCAGAGAGGTAGGGATGGGTAGAGGGGCCAATACCTTCATCTGCAAAGTGAGGATCAAGGGCTACTGTCTAAATGGAATAATAAATAAAGCTTAAGCAAAATGTGCAAGGTAAGACAATTATAATAATTATTAAGAGACTCAATCTCTCTTTCTCTCTATGTATCTCCTTGCAATCTATTTAGGAAAGTAGGAAAAGTATTAAGAAAGGAAAATGTTTTATTTTCTAAGCTGTGTAGTTAATAATTTAATAAATTTGATAAATCAGGAAGAGAGGTATTGCACATTGCTGAGTTATGGAAGTAACAAGTATAGGGGCAGCAGAACTAAGACCAGGAAGTTAAGAGGTAGCCTTGGGTCAGGATGGCAGGTGGGGAAAGTTTGATTGCCAGTGGGATGGGGAGGAGATTTTGGGTTTTCAGCAGAAACAATTACATATTATTTTGTAGGTTCCTATATGTGTGTATTGCTTTGACCAAATGTGTGTGTATTTTATATTTTTTTTGTTCTTTGTCAGTGCAGGTTTTCCTGCCACACAAAAATAACTGACCTTTTGTAAGCTGAAATGGCAAAGAGCGAAGAAGCAATGATCAGAAATTTATACGGAAACATTTTTGAGAATTTCCAAACCCCCAAAATAACCTCTTATGCTTTCCTGATACCTTAGGACACATCTTGCTAATGGATGCACAAACTAAGTCCAGGTAAAGCACAGATGCTCACAGACAGTTTAAAGCTGCGGCAGCTGGATGCTGAGATGCTGAGTGTGGTTCCCGGGAGAGAGCTTGGCAGAGCCGTCCTTGCTCTTGGTGCCCACTACCTCTGTAAGAGTTCACTGCAAGACGAACACGGAACACTATGTTTGCTTTTCACCTTTTTGCATAAAAGTGAAAATCCTTTTTGTATTTATTTCAGTTAGCAAAAACAAGTACTCATATAGGTCTTTCATAAAAGTGAAGTGGCGTAATGCGAACTTTTGAAAGCAGAGGATACCTGTGCACCCTTTGAAAAGGCTGATTTTGCCACCTTTTACATTTCACCAGCAGAGTATAGGAATATTCTTTCCCCTACGTGCTTACCAAAAGCACACATTGGTTATTTACTGTTCACTTACTTTTGCTATTGCACATTTGTGTTTGGTAAGTTTTTTATGTTCACAGGACACAAATGAATATTTTTGAATGATTGGACTTTGTTGATTGCAACGTTTACCTCTCCTATGTCTTTATTAGTATTATATCTGATTAAAGTATGAATCTGTAAGAGGTGCTAAAACATTCTACTATCACTGTGGATTTGTTAATGTCTCCAAATAGGTCTGGAAACATTTCCTTCATATATTTAGATGCCACACAATTAGACAAACAGAAGTATAGAATTGTTTTATTCTCTTGTGACCTGCCAGTGTTAATCATTGTATGTGACTCTGTTTATTCATAGTAAGTCTCTTTATTTTTTGGGTCAAACAATTATGAAGATTACCATCTTATAGAGAAAGAAGTCCCAAACAGAGGGGTAGAGGAGTAAAAGAGTGGTAGCCATGAGAATGTGCCTGACAGACCTCTAACTCCAGAGAGAATGGCTGACCAAGAACCCTGGCTGCCATGTGTGAAGTCACGGCTGCACTTTCTTGGAAGTCACACTTTCATGGGCTGCTCCCAGCCAGCAACTGAGCATCGCAAGGAGACTCAGGCGGTCCCTCTCCTCGGAGACACAGCACTCCTCTGACAGCTGATTCTGGCTTGTGGACCCCCAGGCAGGCTTTGGACACTCCCTCTCTCCTTTCCTCAGAGGTCAGGTCTGCTTTGCTGTCTGCTGGCTCTTCCAGCCTTCCCCAGCTCCCTCCCATTTCCTTAATAAAATCCTTGCATACTTAACCCTGTTTTGGCATCTCCTTTTCAGGGCACCTGGATTAACACAGGAGGGGTACTTGTTTGTTGATTCAGCACATTGATGCTTTTATCAGGGAACCTGATTCCCTTCATTTCTTGCTCCTCCATCCACAATGTGTTGTTTCGTTCTTAGGCCAGCTCCCATCATGCTCACTGCAGGCAGCACACATGCAAAGAAAGGAAGGGACCATGTTTTTCAATGTCTCTTTAAACCCAAGAAAATCTTCCCCAGAAGCCCTCCAGCAGCCTTCCTTTACATCTCGTTGACCAGAAAGAAGTACTGTGTCTCCTTTTCAGTGAATCACTGGCAAGTTGAAAAGATCTCAGTGACTGACAGACACAAATCAGTTTTACCCCTGAGTTGGGGATGGGTCACTTTCCTCTACATCCCATGTTAGAAAGATGGGTAACAGTGCAAACACAAAGTTCTATGATGAAGTAAGAAAGAAAGAAACATGGAAATTGGGAAGGCTACCAACCGTCTGCTATATTTAATAACACTTTTAGCTTTGGAGTCTATTGCATCAGATATCAATGTCACCTTTTCATTTAGTTTCTGCTGTTATATCCTTTTCTATTTCATTACTCTCAACTGCACTATATAATTTTATTTCAGTTGTCTCTGTTATAGACAGCCTATGGCTGTATTTTGGTTTTGTTTAATTTGATTCCCCAATCTGAAACTCTTTTGCTTTTAGTTAGTATTATTGACAGACACAAATCAGTTTTACCCCTGAGTTGGGGTACACTTACACTTTTTAGAATTATTGATCTAATTGGATTTATTTCTGCCATTTGATTTTTCTGCTATTTATTGTGCCTTTTTTTTGTACCCCACCTCCTTTCTGGCTTTTTTTTTAATTAAGAAAAAGTTCAAATATATGTGAAAGCCAGAAAATAGTATGATAAACCCCTATATCCTCACACAGATGTGACAATTATCAATGTTTCGCCACATTTATTTTATTTAACCCTTCTCTTTTTGGCTGAAGAATTTTAAAGCAAATCGTAGATAGTATAATGGCATTTCATCTTAGATAATTAAATGTGAATGATTGGGTTTTCTTTGTTTTCCATTTTGTCTCCAATTGTTTGAAATTATGTTTGTATTCTATTTGTTTTAAAAATGCACAGTTAGTTAATATAGATACTGTTCTCCCAAACAAAGAATGGACTTTAGAATTAATTTTCTCCCTACTACAGAATGTAGGAGATTACTATAATCTATTAGTTTAGTTCCAGTTTAGTGTATTAGGTAGGTGAGGCACAGCTGTACTGAGATAGATAAACCCTGAAGCCGGCTGGTTTTTTTTTTTTTTTTTTTTTTTTGCTTACATCTCAATCTCATATGGTTTTAGAATCTCTTCCAAGCAGGATATCACAGAACCAGCATGCTTCCCCTGTAGCTTTGACATCCAAATGTGTGACTTCTGTAGTTTCTGGGGAAGGGAAGAAAGAGCTAGAGAATCTGGAGGAGGATTTTAAGGGCCAAGCCCCAGCATCCACCCGCTTTGCATTTCGTTGGCCCTGACTCAGTCACATATGCTGCAGGCTCTTTGAGCTATGAGGTCGCTGGAAAATACAGTCTCTGTATTTTAGAATAAAGTTTATGTAGTGTATCAACTTTTGTTTACATTTTTTTCTGCTTCCTTTTCTCAGAACATATAGTAGCCTTTTGAACTGACATAACAAAATACAATAGGTTGGGTGGCCTAAATAATAGAAAAATTTTTTCACAGTTCTGGAGGCTGGGGCATCCAAGACAAAGGTTCTGGTAAAGTAGATTTCATTCTGAGGCCTCTTCTTTTGGCTTGTAGGCGGCCACCATTCTGGTATGTGCTCATACGGTGTGTATGTGTGGACAGTCTGCTGTTTTCCTTGTCTTATGAGGATGCCCGTCCTATTGGACTAGGGCCCCACCCTTCTGGCCTCATTTAACCATGAACATCTCCTTCTAGGCCCCATCTTCAAATACGGCCATATGCAGGTTTGGGTTTCCACATCTGGCTTTGGGGAGACATAATTCAGTCCACAGTACCTCTGTTGCTTGGAGCAGGAACATGACCAATCAGATCCCTTTTTAGGGATTTAGGTAGATACTGATGGAGAAAGACTGGCCTCTACATCTGTCATTGAGAAATACTTAAAATTGGATCTGCTGGGGGGCTTTGTTGCCACCATTTGGGTAAGGCCTGAATGACAATGGAGTCAACTGAGTGAAAAATTGAAAGAGTGAAGTGGGAAGAGGGAGAGGACCTGACAACATCATTAGAAACTTCGAATTAACCTATAATGAAATTAAATTTAATCCTTGTATTTCTCAGAATTGTCAGCTGGTAAATTCCATATTTTTGCTTGGAATTTCTGACACTTTCAGGGGCAGAATCCTGAAAGTACAGTTGTACCAAATAAAGATTGGTAATGCAGGGAAATGTAAGCCCAGAGAGTCAGAAAACTTACTGGCTGACACTACATTGGGTCACATGAACATAATGGGATGAAAGTTATGGATCTACTGTCTGCTGTTTCTGTCTCAGGAGTCCCTCTACCACAGCAAACCATACTGGACTCAACCACAGTGTTCTGGGCTACAGTGGATCAAGTTCTTTTGAAAAAGAGAATCAGAGGAATAGGCTTGAGGGAAAGACTAAAAGCATTGCTTATCCTTTTGGCTGGATCCCCCATTCTATATGTAGTATTGATGACGAAGCTTTTGGCTATGAGAATCAGAAAATCCTGACTCGAAATGATTAATCAATAAGGAAATTACCATCTCTTATGCTTGCTTCACGTGTAGTACAAAGCAGTGGCTCAGGGATGTCATCAAGGACCCAGGTTCTTTTGTCTCTCCATTTCACTATTTTAGTGTTGGCCTAATTCCAAGACTAGTTCTAACCTTGGGGTAGTCTTCACTGTAACTGGGGCCACCTGCTTGCCTTCTGTGTTCACGCACCCAGCCCTGAGCTATACTGGGAAAAGATCATTCTCTCTCACTGGGACTCTTGGGAGCTGAGTTTGGTATGTGTCAAGATACATCATGATTGGTCTCATTTTGGGTCTCTGAGCCCCACAGCTGTTCCTTAAGGTACATACTGGGAGGGAGTGGGTAGTTGTATAAAGCTGAGGTTCTGTTATTAAGGAAACAGAAGACAGTGAATGTTAGGCTGGTGGCAGCAATGTGAACTACACACTCTGTTGTAGCAATGAAAGAGGAAAGCTGGATCTATCTGTGATTTCAGAGAAGGGGCCTAATATGAATTGCTACCAAGGCCATGTCCTATAAGACGTAGTCTGTCAGTTTGATAATTCCCATGGCAACTTGAATAAGGTGAGTCGTCACAACATGTGCTTGTCTGTAGTCGAGGAAGAACATAATGCCGAATATGTTGTTAAGTTGTTAGTGAACATCTTAAGTCTCAAATCATCATCTGGGGACCCAGAATGGATTACACAACAGCAAAAGATACTGTATAAAGGAGAACATTTAAGCTAGTCATTGATTGACATTGGGAATGTGAAGCAACTTTGGAACTTACAGGAATAATGAGGGAATCACTGCAAGATATCCTGGTTGGATAGGCCTGGAGACTAGCGGTGAAAATTTTAGTAAGTCACTTAAGATGGTGTAAAAACTGAGTAAACGGTTTATATGTTAACTGCATGAGCAGAAAAATAAATCAGAAAAAGAAGTGCAGTGTTTACTGGATACCTGAGCTGCCATGTACTTCTCATTATGGGCAGCCCTTCCCCCAAATTAGAGAAAGTGTTAGACTCTAATGAGTATGAAGCAGCTGTTCCATCAAGCTGTTTTCCAAATGGGCTTGCACCATTAGTGTTGTTGTTAGACCGAGAAGGAAGTGATTTTAGTGTGAATGTGAAAATGAATTAATGTTGCCTGTCAGGAAACAAAACCAGTGCCAGGAGATCAGCTTATGCACAAGCTGAAAGATTGAAAAAGAAAACTCCAGGAAATCAGAGACCTACAAAAACAGGGATCCCAAATTCATACTAGTTTTGGAGCATGGAAACCAGCGTCCTGCTCCCGAGATGGACGTGGCTTCAGAGGAGGCGCTTTTGATCACCACATTCATTGAGCGTGGCCAGTAATGGAGACACCGGCACTCAGATGTCTCATTCTCAGCCTGAACACCAGATAAAAACATTGATTCCTTGACCATGTGACTCAATCGGGCGTATGGTTGCCAGACTGAGCAAATAAAAATATAGGATGTCTAGCTAAATTTCAATTTTCAGGTTAACAATGAGTAATTTTTGGGGACAAGTATGTCCTACATATTGCATGGGTCATAGTTAAGTTGGAAATTATTCACTGTTTATCTGAGGTTCAAATTTAACTGGGTGCCCTGTGGCAACTCTAATGTAGGATAATTAATAATCTTACCTTGAATCCATCATGATATGGTTGCTTTTGAAATCTGGAATACCAACGTTGGGCGCTTATTGCTCCTTTGTGGTGGACTATATTACATATCCCATGCCACGTTATCTTCTGACAGTGTGGCACTGTCACTCCTCCATTGACAGGTAGAGTCTGGGTGGATTTTGTAACTGCCTCGACCAATACAGTGTTACTATGTGGCTCCTGAGGCTGGATCATTACATGTAGGACAACTTCCAGTAAGCTCTCTTTCTCTTAGTACCTGCCCCTTGGGAATCCTCAGCTGATACGTTAGAAATTTGGCTACCCTGAAGCCACCAGGCTAGAGAAAACTTATCGACAGACCACAGAGAGACCGAGGATGCTGGGGGTGCCCAAGTGTTCCGGCCTCCAGCTATCCATCTTTTCCATTTAGACAATCCCAGCTTTGAGATGACCCCAGTTTCAACTACTGTTTGATTGCAACCTGATGAAAAACTGGGCTAAACTGCCCAGCCAAGCCACTCCCAAACTGCTGAGTCATAAAAACATGAGAATTGATAAATGATTATTATTATTCATATCTGCCATGTTTTGGGTTGATTAGTTACATAGCCACAGATAACTAATATATACTGGTTCTGGGGAAGATGAATAACACCACATTTTAGGTTAACGTCTCTTATAACAGTCTTTTAAAATAAGTAGCTTTGTTTTTAGAGACAAAGATGCAGTAATATGCCCAAATCTTTGTGTGTTTTCTACATTTTTTAAAAAAAGTCCAAACAAGTAGAGTTAGTACTATAGAAAAATTGAATTGTCTATAAGAAGAAAAAACCCCTCTGTCTCTGTATTGCATAATGAAATGAGCACTGATACAAGGAATCTAGGTTGTCATGGCTCTGACATTAAATAGCTATTGGACTTTGACCAAGTTACTTATTCTCTAAATCTCAGTTCTTGTATCTGTACAAGGAAGCATTATCCCAGATAAGGGATGGCAAATATTCAGTACGGAAGTGACCATTTTCCCTAGCAGGTATCACTAATGAATTGTAGCACTCTTCTAAAGGAAATGACTTTAGAGTTCTCAAGGCAGAACTCCAGGCAGTCAGGAGCTATCAATCTCAGTTGGCAATAATGACAAAATCATTTTTTGCCTTCCCAGACCTTGAACATGTCTAGTTACCTCTAGTGTTAAAATTTAAGCAATTTACCCAATATCTTACCCATAATCTAAGCAATTTACCCAAGTTCTTGAAGAGCTGCTAAAATGATGTGCAGGTAATCTTGGAAATACTTGAAGAATCATGGTGCAAAATTAATTGAATATGCACTGGCTATAACAAGGCTGCATATGTATTGTGATAGACACAGTGATGAAAAAGTTTCTCAAAGAGAGAGAAGCATACGCATAAATAACTCCAAATGATACAGTTTTACCATTGGATTCAAATGAGACTGGTTTTGCCCAGATTGTCAGCCAAGCTCAGCTGTGGCCTTGAGGACCATGTAAGAAAGACACAGTGCTGTCTGAAGGGTACTTTGTTCACATTTGGTCTGAGTGTATCTAAAGGATTTAGTTTTATAGGAGCTCCACATACACCTCCAATTCTGAAAGACGTCAAGAGGCAGCCCCTCTCAGTTCCTGCACCCAGGCTTAATTCCCAAGAATTCTCACTTCTCTGGAGTACTGCAGGTAGTACCCATCTCTTAGTCATTTCTTATACACTTCTATGCTTTTGTTTTAGAGCTTCTTTCAACTGTATTACTATCTGCTCATTTCTCCACCCTAAGCTTGGAAATCATCCTTAAAGGGCATCACCAGCTCCCATTTCGCATGCCCTCTAGGTTGATCATTATTTATTTGTTATTTTTCCCTTTTCTGGACCATGTTTTCAAGTTTTTCTTTGAGCATGTAATTAGAATGTTTTGTTTTCTTCCTAAAGCAGATAAGGTTTCAATTTTTGTCTTTCTATAACAGGTTTGCAAACATTATACAGAGTTTTAAGTTTTTATATACAGATGCAAACTTCCCATACAATTTTTTGAACACTTGAACTATATATAGCAGAGGACTCCCATTTTAATGTCATCCACACTGCCACATATTTAATACTGATCTCTTCACAGAGCCACCCCACATCTGAGCCAAATAATAAAGGAACTGATCTCAGAAAGCCAAGGAGAAGGGTCACTTCTAACTGGGATAATGGAGAGGGAACTCCAGAGGAGGTAGCATCTGTCCTTGACCTTGAAAGACATAACCAAAGTCAGAAGGCAAAAGTAGAATGGGGTGTGGTGGGGGGCACATTCCACGTTGAGGGAAAAGCAGGAGCAGGAATGAATATGGATAGGAGTGTAAAAAGTATTTTTGCCTGCAAGGCAGAAGTCATTAGAGGAAGAGAGATGGAGGGATGACCGTGTGGCAGAGGACCTTGATATCTGTGGACTGGTTGATTGAGTAATTGAAGGCTAGTCTTGCTTCACCTGGCTTTTGGGAGAAGGTGATGAATTTATATGTGGTTCTCTGGTACTTAGTCTCTGTTCTATTTTTGAAAATTGAGGTTTGGAAAAGATCGCTCCCTTGCCTATGTCTGTGGGAGAGAAATGTAGTGAAGGCAAATATTCAAGTGGTGAAGATTCACTGTGCATTTAAATGACTATTTTAACAATCTGCTTGGAATTCTTTATCTTCCCACTGTAGACATTCCTTAACAGTTGATCCTTCTAACATATACTTAAATACAAATGTATAAATTGGACTTCATAAGAGCCACCAGAGAAGAAACACAGATTTCTTCCACAGAAGACTTTGTCTAGAAGCCATTCTCTCTTTATGTGTCCATTCAGGAAGTGTTTGTTGAACAACTATTAGATACAAAGCACTGAACTAGATATTGGTTATCGATTGGCATGCAACATACACTATCCTTTGGCTTTAGGGGATGAATTCCTGAGAACCACGTGTTAGGTGTGATCCATCAGGATGGAGTGACATCCAACAGTGCACATAATGACAAATGCCAAAAAGGAAATTACCTGGCTGTAAAAATACTCACAGGGGGAGAAATTGGGAGATTGGATCAAGTTAATATGCTATAACCAATACTAACTTCAATCCTTAGAAAAATAGAGAGGCCTTTTAAGTCAATGCAATACATAGACAATACTAGCTGTTATAACAGATAACCCCCAAACTCTCAGTGGTTTCACATAATAGAATTTTATTTCTTTTTTGTATAAGATTAAAAATGGGTGGCTCTCCTCCAAGAGGTTATTTGGGAACCTGACTCCTTCTATCTTGTGGCTTTGTCCCTTTCAACATCTGGCTTCCAATTTCACTGTGTTCATCTCCTTAAGCCTTAAGAGAAAGAATTATCAAACAGACCATGTGTTTGACCATGAAGGAAACCTAAACCAACATGGAAAAGTGAAAATCACACAAGCTGTGTTCACTTCCACAACACAATCCAAGAAGATATTCTCAAAAAGAGTTAGTGTCTACCACCTAAGATCTTTACAAAAATACTCTTTTAAATAACTTTTCACTGAATGAGATTATAAAAAAAAAATGAAAAACTCTGACAGTAGTACATATAAAAATCTATGCTTCGGGATGTGGCCAAAGTTGTAGACAGAGGAAAATGTGTAGCTTTAGATGCATATATTAGCAAATGAGAAAAATGGAAATTAATTTAACTGAGTGGTCAACACCAGAAATTAGAAAAAGAACAAAATAGGTTAGAAGAAATCAGAAGGCAGGACTAATAAAGATAAAAACATAAGCAGAACAGAATACAAACACACAAAAGCAATAGAGTTGATCAATAACAAGAAAAACTTAAAAAAAAAGACTAACAAAAAAATGGCAGATTTGTCTAGAAAACAGAGAGAAAACACAAATGTAATAATAATAATCAGAATGTGAAAAAGGATATGATTATAAATATGACAGAAATTTTAAAAATGACAAATATGTATAAATACAACAAAAAACTTATAAAATATTATACAAATTTAAACATGTGAATTAGAATACTTTTTGGAAAACGTAAAAGAATAAAATTGGATAAAGAAGTAGAAAATTTGAATAAATCTAAAACCATAAAAAAAAAGAAAATGTGCAATATCTTCTTAAGGCTCAAGCAGTTCTTTGAGTGAAGTCTTCCAAATCTTCAGGGGAAGATAATCCATATGTTCTAGAACAGAGAAAAACATGGCATGATACTCAACTTTTTTTAAGAACCTAATATGTTCCTGATCACCAAACTGGAAAAGATATCCAGCCTATACAATAGGCAATCTCATTTATGAATGTGGGTGCACAAATCTGAAATTAAATGTTTACAAATGTAATTCAGTAGTGAATTCAAGGGCCAGTGTACTATGGTCAACTTAGAGGTTATTACAGTAATGGAAGAAAGGGGAACTTAAAAAAAATCCAATAATGCAATGAGTACATTAAAGAACTTAAGGAGAAATATCAATTGATTATCTTATTTTATCATCTCATTCTATGTGGAAAACTGGTAAAAAAAACTCATTTTAAAGAAAAATCTATGAAACTAAGAATAAATGAAGCTTCTATAAGTTGATGCAAGCATCAGCGTCAAGTTATTACTCATGAGACAGATGAGGATTTGTGGCAGCTGCTTAAATCTGTATCTTCATATCCTTCAAAAAATAATATAGAACAACAAGAATATATATCACACTTGCAACATAAGCAAAGGGCAAAATATACCGAACTTTGAGTTACCTGTTAATAAAGAATGAAAAGCACCAAATCCCAGGGAGTGAGTGTTCATGTTTATGGTGCAAGTCCTTGTGGCAAGCAAGGGCAGCTCCAAGAAACACCATGAGGAAGAGAGAGGTGGAGAGGGAGGGGTGGGCTTGAAACTGCTCCAAAACAACCACCAGAAAGAGAAGGTTCCTTTGAAACATAAACAGAATAAAAAAGTGTCCTGATAGATCAGAGCACTGACTGTAAGGAAGAATCTTAAAAATATGAATGATATGAGGTGGCAGTCTTTAAAAAGCCTAGCTTCTGGCAAAAAGAAAGGAAAGGCATCTCTTAGTAACTGGATGGTAAAGGGGAAGAAAAAGGGAAAATTGAGAGTCACTGGAGACAAAGCAGCAGGAAGAGCCTCCTAGATGACCATAATTCCTCCTCCAAAAAACAAACAGAGAACTTCCTCCCTGACACCCAAACAAATTTAATACTAGGAAGTAAGGAATTCCTCAAAAAGTAAAAGGATGGGGTCTTATCTAATGGACACAGAAGCCAACTTGAAAGAATTACTAGCGGTCAAAGTTGGAATATTTTGACCAAAAAGCTAGTGTAGTATTGGATTATAAACCAAAGATAAAATAAATATAGATGACTCCATACTGATATAAATAAATGATCAAATAAACATATAAATGGGGGAGGAGAGGCAACTTTTTCTGTAGAATTCCAAAAAACATATGTTGATACTCCCCTCTCCTGGTGGTAAAGCTTAGACCCTTTCTTTTGCCTGAGGGCTCAACTATATGACTTGCTTCCCGGGAATGGAGTATGGGAAGTAAAGACAGTGATTTTACAATGGAGAAACCTGGCAGACACTACCTTAACCAAGTGATTGTTTAACATCACTAATGATATCATGAAGATATCCTGTACCTCATAATGTGATAAGAAAGTCACTTAAACTTCTACAGTATTCTTTCCAAACCTGGTCTTGATTCTTTCCAAACCTAAACCTAGTCTGATTGGAGAAACCCACATCAGACAAACCCAACTTGGGGGACATTCTACAAGGTATCTGAGTGTACTTCTAAAAACTGTTAAAGTCATGAAAAATTGGGACGACTGAGAAAATGTCATAGACCAGAGCAAAGGTGATAATTAGATGCCACGTGTCAACCTGGATTGGATCTTGGAACAGAAAAACACATTAACAGAAAAACTGGTGAAATCCAGATAAAGTTCAGAGTTCAGTTAATAGTAACGTATTAATGTTGTTTTAACACTAGGGTAAACTGCAACTGGCTGAGGGGCGTATAGGAGCTTTCTGTAGTCTTTGCAACTTTTCTAAAAACCTAAAATTATTCCAAAATGAATAGAATACATATACAAACAAACAAAAACACCAAAAGCCACCCACTAAAGAGACTAGACTTTGCTCACTGATAGAAACTATTGTCTTTGAATTAGGAATCTAGAAAACTGCCTCAAATTCACAAAATGAATAGGAAAAACTAGAATAAATCTATATAAGATTACTGTATCAGAAATTTATAATCAATCTTCCTGAGCTGATGAATATCCTCTATCAAAACAAATAAACCAAGGGACCAAGAAGCATTAGAAAACTGTAAGGCAACCCTCCAAACTGATGAAATATACTCAAACAAGTGTTTGGGGATATGGTAGCCTATTTTGAATCAGAAATACAAAATTAAAAACAGAAATAGACAAAACCACAAAAAATGAAAAGAGAGTTGATTAAACTCATAAAAGAAATAGGAGAAAAAAGACTAAATCATCTCACAAATAAAGACTAAATTACAAGTTGCCCAAGAGAGCATAAACTCAAAAGGAAATTTAATGAGGAGCATTCAAAACAGATGGGAAACAGCCTAGAAAGTAAAAATGGGATAAAGATAGAAGTAAACAGGGTTGGTGAGGAAGTTGTTGAAATGAAGACACAGAAGAAATAACAAAGTGCTTGATTAAAGACCTCAAAGAAGCAAAGCAGTATTACAGAACTAATATTTAAAACCATAATTCAAGAAAACTTTTCTGAAATAAAAGACCTAGATCTACATATTTAAAGAGCCCACTGAATACATGTAGAAATTAACCCAGAAAAATAAACTTTAAGACATATCTTAGAAAAACAATTAGATTTAAGAGGTTAAAAAATCTTCAAGGCCTCCAAGCATAGAGATCAAATAACAAAAGCAAAGGAATCAGATTGGTATAAGATTTTTCAAAAACAACATAAAAAGCAAGGCAACAATGGAGCAGCATTTTCAACAGTTAAGAAAAGTGTGGACTAAAAGTTTATATTTAGCCAAGCTATCCTTCAAGTACCAAAGATATCAATAAACAAGTTTAAACATAGAAACAACTTAGGAAATTCCCATTATCTCCACTACTAATCAACATTACAATAGAGGTATTGGCCAATGCAATCAGACAAGCAAAATCAACTAAGAAATACAAATTGGTAAAGAACAAGTAAAACGATTTCAATTTGCAAATCATATGATAGCATACATGGAAAACCCTAGAGAATCAAAGATAAAATTAACCTGAACAATAAAAAAGTAGCAAAGTACCAGATTATAAAATTAATCTATAAACAATTCTAAACACACACACATGAGTTAGAGATTTTAAATGTAGAGAAAACTCAACATGCAGACCAAATACCTAGAAATAAACAAGAAATATGTAAACCTTATTTGAAGGAATTTTAATACACTCTTAGAATTCTCAAAAGTATACTTGAGCATATGAAAGACACACCCTATTCTTGGATAGGATGACTCCCGGATTCATGCATGAGTTTAATGCAGTCCTGATAAAATTACCAATAATCCGTTTTTTCTTGAGCTAGCCAGGGTGATTCTAAATATTAAAAAAAGTGTGAATATCCAGAAAAGCAGTAAAAAAGAAAAACCATGAGAAAACTAAACTTATCAGATGTTATAATATATATAAAGTCTCTATAATTAAGGCAGTGTGATACATATGAATAAACAACAGGCTAGTGAAATAAAATGCAAAGTTCAGAAAAAGACTCAAGTAAATAAGAAAATGAAGCATAAGGCAAAGGTAACATTTCAAATTGAGCAAAAGATGCACTTTTTAATAAATATTACTACAAAGAAACTGTCTTTGGTAAGATAAAATGAGGCCATTCCTTCCTTCACACAACACACAAGAATAAACTCCAAATGCGTGTGGGGTTTGAACATAACAAATGAAGCCAACAAAGTAGTAGAAGAAAAATGGGTGAATTCCTTCATACCCTGGGGATAAGGGAAGGTTTTTCTAACTGTGATTCAAAATTCAGAAGCTATAAAAGAAAAGATAAACTTAATTCTATAAAAATAAAAATTTGTATGTCATAAAGCACCATAACCAAAGTCAAAAGACAAATGACAAACTGGCAGCAAATACTTCAACATATTGCACGTAAAGAATACTATCTGTTAAATATACCACTCTAAAAAATTGAGAGAATAAAACTAGAAACTTGATAGGAAAGTGAGCTAGTGATATGAACTGATAAAAAAATCAATAAAAATCTCCCCTTAAATTAATGAAATACTCTTCAACTTCACTCACAATTATGGAAATGCAAATTAAAACTACACTGTAGTATACTTTCTCACCTGTTATACTGGTGAAAATTAAAAACAGTATGACTAAAAATGCTGTTGGCAAGGCTGTGGGAAAAGAGTCACTTTCATACATTACTGGTAAAAGTGCAAACCAGTACATCCCATTTGGAAGAGAATTTAGTAAAATCTGATGAAATTATACGTCGCTTACCTTTTGACTCAGCCCACTTCTAAAATTTTACCTGAAAATATACCTCCAAAAATCTCAAAACATATAAGCACACAGTTATTTGTATAAATTACAGCATTTCAAAAATTGCAAAATACTGAAAACAACTTAAATACCCATATATAGGCAGGTGATTGAATACACCATGGTACAACCACACGATGGGGGGTCAGGGGGTGAGGGTATCTCTATGAATAAAAGTATGTGATGATTTCTGGGGATATATTGTTAAGTGAAAAATATAAATGCAGAAGAATACTGATAGCATGCTCTCTTCCATGCAAGAAAGATGAGAAAATAAGAAAATATGTATGTATCTACTTATTTCTCCAGAAAAAGAGATAGGAAGGGTGGCTGGAAGGGATGGCTGGAGGATGGGAAAGGAGTAGAAAGGATGTGGAGAGTGAAATTCCTCTGAGTATCCCTTTTTGTACATTTCTGACTTTTAGAATTAATATTAATGTTTATGTTACTATTTATCACTATATATGTATATAATACATATTTACATGCATAAAATATATAATGTATTACAAATTTCTTGTACTAATTTTTTAACTCCTTAAAGTGAAATTATTTCAAAATAAACACTTGAAAGAATAACACAAAAACTATTCTCTTTGAAGTCAGAAGTAAATCAATGCTGCCAGCCCTCACTCCTTCATTGCTGCCATTCTACTTTGCACTAGCAGTCTTAATGCATGCAATAAGAACAAAATACATAATGTGCATTAATGTTAGAAGAAAAAGCACCTATATTTACAGGTGTTGTGCTTATCTCCTTGAAAATCAAAACAGAATTTGGTGACATGAATTTTATACCTAGAAGAGCAAGTCAAAATGAACGTATAAAAATACATGGATTTCCTGTGCCACCATCATCAAATAATTTTTTTAAATAATTTATTTTGGTACCATTAATCTACAATTACATGTGTAATATTATGGTTACTAAACTACCCCCTTCTTCAGGTCCTCCCCATCGACCCAATTACAGTCACTGCGCATCAGCATAGTGAGATGCTATGGAATTATTACTTGTCTTCTCTGAGTTGTACAGCCCTCCCCGTGCCCCCCAACATTACGTCTGCTAATCGTAATGCCCCCTTTTCCCCCTTGTCCCTCTCTTCCCACCCATCTTCCCCAGTCCCTTTCCCTTTGGTAACTATTAGTCAGTTCTTGGGTTCTGTGAGTCTGCTGCTGTTTTGTTCCTTCAGTTTTTTTTTCTTTGTTCTTATACTCCACATGTGAGTGAAATCATTTGATACTTGTCTTTTTCGGCTTGGCTTATTTCACTGAGCATAATACCCTCTAGCTCCATCCATGTTGTTGCAAATGGTAGGATTTGTTTTCTTCTTATGGCTGAATAATATTCCATTGTGTATATGTACCACCTCTTCTTTATCCATTCATCTACTGATGGACACTTAGGTTGCTTCCATTTCTTGGCTATTGTAAATAGTGCTGCGATAAACATAGGGGTGCATCTGTCTTTTTCAAATTGGGCTGCTGCATTCTTAGGGTAAATTCCTAGGAGTGGAATTCCTGGGTCAAATGGTATTTCTATTTTGAGTTTTTGAGGAACTTCATACTGCTTTCCACAGTGGTTGAACTAATTTGCATTCCCACCAGCAGTGTAGGAGGGTTCCCTTTTCTCCATATCCTCGCCAACGTTTGTTGTTGTTTGTGTTTTGGATGTTGGCCATCCTCACTGGTGTGAGGTGATCTATCATTGTGGTTTTAATCTGCATTTCTCTGATGACTAGCGATATGGAGCATCTTTTCATGTGCCTGTTGGCCATTTGAATTTCTTCTTTGGAGAAGTGTCTATTCATGTCCTCTTCCCATTTCTTAATTGGATTACTTGCTTTTTGTTTGTTGAGGTGTGTGGGTTCTTTATATATTTTGGATGTCAACCCCTTATCAGATACGTCATTTATGAATATATTCTCCCATACTGTAGGATGTCTTTTTGTTCTACTGATGGTGTCCTTTGCTGTACAGAAGCTTTTCAGCTTGATATAGTCCCACTTGTTCATTTTTGCTTTTGTTTCCCTTGCCCAGGGAGATATGTTCATGAAGAAGTCGCTCTTGTTTATGTCCAAGAGATTTTTGCCTATGATTTTTCTAAGACTTTTATGATTTCATGACTTACATTCAGGTCTTTGATCCATTTTGAGTTTACTTTTGTGAATGGGGTTAGATAGTAGTCCAGTTTCATTCTCTTACATGTAGCTGTCCAGTTTTTCCAACACCAGATGCTGAAGAGGCTGTCATCTCCCCACTGTATATCTAAGTCTCTTTATCATATATTAATTGACTGTATATGTTTGGGTTAATGTTTGGATTTTCTATTCTGTTCCACTGCTCTGTGGGTCTGTTTTTGTGCCAATACCAAATTGTCTTGATTACTGTGGCTTTGTAGTAGAGCTTGGAGTCAGGGAGCGTAATTCCCCCTGTTTTATTCCTCCTTCTCAGGATTGCTTTGCCTATTCGGGGTCTTTTGTGGTTCCATATGACTTATAGAATTATTTGTTCCAGTTCATTGAAGAAAGCTGTTGGTATTTTGATAGGGATTGCATTGAATCTGTAGATTGCTTTAGGTAGTATAGCCATTTTGACAATATTTATTCTTCCTAGCCAAGAGCATGGGATGAATTTCCGTTTGTTAGTGTCCTCTTTAATTTCTCTTAGGAGTGTCTTGTAGTTTTCAGGGTATAGGTCTTTCATTTCTTTTGTTAGGTTTATTCCTAGGTATTTTATTCTTTTTGATGCAATTGTGAATGGAATTGTTTTTCTGATTTCTCTTTCTGTTAGTTCATCGTTAGTGTATAGGAAAGCAACAGATTTCTGTGTGTTAATTTTGTATCCTGCAACTTTGCTGAATTCATATATTAGTTCTAGTAGTTTTGGAGTGGAGCCTTTAGGGTTTTTTTATGTAGAATATTATGTCATCTGCAAATAGTGACAATTTGACTTCTTCTTTACCAGTCTGGATGCCTTGTATGTCTTTGTTTTGTCTGATTGCTGTGTCTAGGACTTCCAGTACTATGTTGAATAGCAGTGGAGAGAGTGGGCATCTCTGTCTTGTTCCCGATCTTAGATGAAAAGCTTTCAGCTTCTCGCCGTTAAGTATGATGTCAGCTGTGGGTTTGTCATATATGGCCTTTATGATGTTGAGGTACTTGCCATCTATACCCATTTTGTTGAGAGTTTTAATCATGAATGGACGCTGAATTTTGTCAAATGCTTTTTCAGCATCTATGGAGATGATCATGTGGTTTTTGTTCTTCTTTTTGTTGATGTGGTGGATGATGTTGATGGATTTTCGAATGTCGTACCATTCTTGCATCCCTGGAATGAATCCCACTTGATCATGGTGTATGATCCTCTTGATGTATTTTTGAATTCGATTTGCTAATATTTTGTTGAGTATTTTTGCATCTACGTTCATCAGGGATATTGGTCTGTAATTTTATTTTTTGGTGAGGTCTTTGCCCGGTTTTGGTATTAGAGTGATGCTGGCTTCATCGAATGAGTTTGGAGGTATTCCTTCCTCTTCTATTTTTTGGAAAACTTTAAGGAGAATGGGTGTTATCTCTTCTCTGTATGTCTGGTAGAATTCAGAGGTGAATCCTTCTGGTCCGGGGTTTTTGTTCTTGGGTAGTGTTTTGATTACTGCTTCAATTTCGTTGCTGGTGATTGGTCTGTTTAGTTTTTCTGTTTCTTGCTTGGTCAGTCTTGGAAGGTTGTATTTTTCTAAGAAGTTGTCCATTTCTTCTAGGTTATCCAACTTGTTAGCATATAGGTTCTCATAATACTCTCTTATAATTCTTTGTAATCCTGTGGGGTCTGTCGTGATTTTTCCTTTCTCATTTCTGATTGTGTTTATGTGTGTAGATTCTCTTTTTCCCTTAATGAGTCTGGCTAGGGGTTTATCTATTTTGTTTATTTTTTCAAAGAACCAGCTCTTGGTTTCATTGATTTTTTTTATTGTTTTATTCTTCTCAATTATATTTATTTCTTCTCTGATCTTTATTATGTCCCTCCTTCTGGTGACTTTCAGCCTCATTTGTTCTTCTCTTTCCAATTTCTGTAATTGTGTATTTAGATTATTCATTTGGGAATGTTCTTCCTTCTTTAAATAGGCCTGGATTGCAATATACTTTCCTCTTAGAACTGCCTTTGCTGTGTCCCACAGAAGTTGTGGCTTTGTGTTGTTATTGTCATTAATCTCCATATATTCTCTGATTTCTGTTTTGATTTGGTTGTTAACCCATTGATTAATTAGGAACATGTTAAGTCTCCATGTATTTTTGAGGCTTTTTGTTTTCTTTCTAAAATTTATTTCTCGTTTTATACCTTTGTGATCTGAGAAGTTGGTTGGTAGAATGTCAATATTTTTGAATTTACTGAGGCTCTTTTTGTGGCCTAGTATGTGGTCTATTCTGGAAAACGTTCCATGTGCACTTGAGACGAATGCGTATCCTGTTGCTTTTGGGTGTAGAGTTCTGTAGATGTCTGTTAGGTCCATCTGTTCTAGTGTGTTGTTCAGTGCCTCTGTGCCTTTACTTATTTTCTGTCTGGTTGATCTGTCCTTTGGAGTGAGTGGTGTGTTGAAGTCTCCTAAAATGACTACATTGCTTTCTATTTCCTCCTTTAAATCTTAGTATTTGTTTCACATATGCCAGTGCCCCTGTGTTGCGTGCCTGTATATTTAAAATGGTTACATCCTCCTGTTGGACTGCCCCTTTTTATCATTATGTAATGTCCTTCTTTATCTCTTGCTACTTTCTTCGTTTTGAAGTCTATTTTGTCTGATACAAGTACTGCAACACCTGCTTTTTTCTCCTTGTTGTTTGCATGAAGTATCTTTTCCATCCCTTCACCTTTAGTCTGTGTATATCGTTGGGTTTGAGGTGCGTCTCCTGTAAGCAGCATATAGATAGGTCTTGCTTTTTTATCCATTCAGTAACTCTGTGTCTTTTGATTGGTACACTCAGTCCATTTACATTTAGGGTGATTATCAATAGATATGCACTTATTGCCATTGCTGGCTTTAGATTCGTGGTTACCAAAGGTTCAAGGGTAGCTTCTCTACTATCTAACAGTCTAACTTAACTTTCTTGTTAAGTTATTGTAAACACAGTCTGATGATTATTTCTCCCCTTCTTATTCTTCCTACTCCCTTTTTATATACTAGGTGTTTTATTTTTTGCCTTTAGTTAGTATTTGGATGGCCTGCTTTCTTTGCTATGATTTTATTTTCTCTGGTGACCTCTTTTTAGCCTTAGGAGTGCTTCCCTCTAGAGCAGTCCCTTTAAGATATCCTGAAGAGGTGGCTTATGGGAGGCAAATTCCCTCAGCTTTCGCTTGTCTGGAAATTGTTTAATCCCTATGTCATATTTAAATGATAATCATGCTGGGTACAATGTTCTTAGTTTGAGGCCCTTCTGTTTCATTACATTAAATATATCATGCCATTCTCTTCTGGCCTGTAAGGTTTCTGTTGAGAAGTCTGATGATAGTCTGATGAATTTTCCTTTGTAGGTGATATTTTTTCTCTCTCTAGCTGCCTTTAATACTCTGTCCTTATATTTGATCTTTGCTATTTTAATTATTATGTGTTTTGGTGTTGTCTTCCTTGGGTCCCTTGTGTTTGGAGATCTGTAGGCTTCCATGGTTTGAGAGACTATTTCCTTCCCCAGCTTGGGAAAGTTTTCAGCAATTATTTCTTCAAAGACACTTTCTATCCCTTTTTCTCTCCTTCCTCTGGTATTCCTATATTGCAAATATTGTTCCATTTGTATTGGTCACACAGTTCTCTTAATATTCTTTCAGTCCTAGAGATCCTGTTATATCTCTCTGCCTCAGCTTCTCTGTATTCCATTAACAGTCTCTTGCATCTCGTCCAGTCTGCTGCTTAGCCCGTCGATCACTTGTCTCATCTCTGCATTGTCTTTCCTCACTTCCCTCACTTCCTCCATTAGCTCTTGCATATTTCTTTGTAGATCCATCAGTATGGTTATGACTTTTATTCTGAATTCTTTTTCAGGAAGATTGTGCATGTCCATTCTGTCAAGCTCCCTCTCTGGGGTAGTCTGGTCTGGGGTTGCCTGGGTAAGTTTTGTTTGTACCATATTTCTTCGTCTTTTCATGGCGATAGAAGTGGTCAGAAAAACAAAAAAAGAAGAAAGGGAAATAGGGAAGAAGAGAAAGAAAAAAACGCCTGCTGGTTTTGTTTTCTGTGACGATCCTGTAGGTGGCGCTGCTGCTCCACTATTCCACCGCCACGCCTCTCTGCCAGGCCCTTTGTGACTATGGCCAGGGAGGGAACGAATGGGAGTCTGCTGATTTCTGCGGAAAGTCTCCGTGCGACTGCTTTTCCCAGCCACAGTCTAAAGGGACCGAAATTCCCCTGGACTCCCAGCCTGCTTGGCTGAGTGTGCTGGGACGATCCTGCTCCTCTATTGGGTCCCTGTCTCTTTAAGACCTCTAAAAAAGTGTGTGCTTTTCTTTTGTCCTTGGGAACCGGCTTGGTGGACCTGCCGTCTTGAAATCTGCACCTCTGTCTCTCCAGTCTCTGCTACATGGCGCGATGTGTGTCAGTGCTCTTGGCGCAGACCACCAGATCTGGTTATTCGGCGGGCCTGTGCTTCCACTCCCTCCCTGCTCTGAATCATCTCCTCCCAGCAGTGCGCTGGGGTGGGGGAGTGCTCAGGTCCTGCCAGGTCGCGGCTCCATCTTACCCACCTCGCAGGGTGCCATGTCCTCTCAGATGTAGCTGCACGCTGGTGTTGTCCTGTATCTTCTGGTCTCTCTTTTAGGAATAGTTGTATTTGCTGTATTTTCATAAATACATTTGGTTTTGGGAGATTTCCGCCGCCCTGCTCATGCCACCATCTTCCCAGAAGTCTCGTCAAATAATTTGAACATAACAAAGGAGTTGGTGAAGAAGCCAGGGTTGAAGGGGATTGAAGAGTAAATGGGAAGCAGTTTATAGCGATCATGTGTGCAGGCAATTATTCTGAGAAATTTGCGTGACAAAGTGGTGCAATGATGAGGAAGCATTGTGAAATATAAAGCCAGGTCAACATGTGAGGCTGAGAGTTGGGTGCAAAATTTGAGGAGACAGGTCAACATGTGAAAGAGTAATCAAAGAGAATCGAACTCAAGTTTACTTTAGAAGTGAGTGGAATTG
>JAVSCE010002347.1:0-17622 GCA_032199065.1 Smutsia gigantea | reverse complement strand
TCTTTAGGGTTTTTTATGTACGGTATCATGTCATCTGCAAATAGTGACAATTTGACTTCTTCTTTACCTATCTGGATGCCTTGTATGTCTTTGTTTTGTCTGATTGCTGTGGCTAGGACCTCCAGTACTATGTTGATTAACAGTGGAGAGAGTGGGCATCCCTGTCTTGTTCCTGATCTTAGATGAAAAGCTTTCAGCGTCTCGCCGTTAAGTATGATGTTAGCTGTGGGTTTGTCATATATAGTCTTTATGATGTTGAGGTACTTGCCGTCTATACCCATTTTGTTGAGAGTTTTAATCAGGAATGGATGCTGAATTTTGTCAAATGCTTTTTCAGCATCTATGGAGATGATCATGTGGTTTTGTTCTTCTTTTTGTTGATGTGGTGGATGATGTTGATGGATTTTCGAATGTTGTACCATCCTTGCATCCCTGGGATGAATCCCACTTGATCATCGTGTATGATCCTCTTGATGTATTTTTGAATTCGGTTTGCTAATATTTTGTTGAGTATTTTTGCATCTACGTTCATCAGGGATATTGATCTGTAATTTTCTTTTTGGTGAGGTCTTTGCCCGGTTTTGGTATTAGAGTGATGCTGGCTTCATAGAATGAGTTTGGAAGTATTCCCTCCTCTTCTATTTTTTGGAAAACTTTAAGGAGAATCGGTGTTATTTCTTCTCTATATGTCTGGTAGAATTCAGAGGTGAATCCATCAGGCCCAGGGGTTTTGTTCTTGGGTAGTTTTTTGATTACCAAGTCGATTTCGTCACTGGTGATTGGTCTGTTTAGTTTTCCTGTTTCTTGCTTGGTCAGTCTTGGAAGGTTGTATTTTTCTAAGAAGTTGTCCATTTCTTCTATGTTTTCCAGCTTGTTAGCATATAGTTTCTCATAATATTCTCTTATGATTCTTTGTATTTCTGTGGGGTCCGTCGCGATTTTTCCTTTCTCATTTCTGATTGTGTTTATGTGTGTAGATTCTCTTTTTCTCTTAATGAGTCTGGCTAGGGGTTTATCTATTTTGTTTATTTTTTCAAAGATCCAGCTCTTGGTTTTATTGATTTTTCTATTGTTTTATTCTTCTCAATTTTATTTATTTCTTCTCTAATCTTTATTATGTCCCTCCTTCTGGTGACTTTGGGCCTCATTTGTTCTTCTTTTTCCAATTTCAGTAATTGTGTCTTTAGACTATTCATTTGGAATGTTCTTCCTTCTTTAAATAGGCCTGGATTGCAATATACTTTCCTCTTAGAACTGCCTTTGCTGCGTCCCACAGAAGTTGTGGCTTTGTGTTTTTGTTGTCATTAGTCTCCACATATTCTTTGATTTCTGTTTTGATTTGGTCGTTAACCCATTGATTAATTAGGATAGTGTTGTTAAGTCTCCATGTATTTGTGAGCCTTTTTGATTTCTTTCTAAAATTTATTTCTAGTTTTATACCTTTGTGATCTGAGAAGTTGGTTGGTAGGATTTCAATATTTTTGAAATTACTGAGGTTCTTTTTGTGGCCTAGTATGTGGTCTATTCTGGAAAATGTTCCATGTGCACTTGAGAAGAATGTGTATCCTGTTGCTTTTGGGTGTAGAGGTCTGTAGATGTCTGTTAGGTCCATCTGTTCTAGTGTGTTGTTCAGTGCCTCTGTGTCTTTACTTATTTTCTGTCTGTTTGATCTGTCCTCTGGAGTGAGTGGTGTGTTGAAGTCTCCTAAGATGAATGCATTGCTGTCTATTTCCTCCTTTAATTCTGTTAGTATTTGTCTCACATATGCTGGCGCTCCTGTGTTGGGTGCATATATATTTATAATGGTTATATCTTCTTGTTGGACTGACCCCTTTATCATTATGTAATGTCCTTCTTTATCTTTTGCTACTTTCTTCGTTTTGAAGTCTATTTTGTCTGATACAAGTACTGCAACACCTGCTTTTTCTCTTTGTTGTTTGCATGAAATATCTTTTTCCATCCCTTCACTTTTAGTCTGTGTATATCTTTGGGTTTGAAGTGAGTTTCTTGTAGGCAGCATATAGATGGGTCTTGCTTTTTTATCCATTCTGTTACTCTGTGTCTTTTGATTGGTGCATTCAGTCCATTTACATTTAGGGTGATTATTGGTAAATATGTACTTATTGCCATTGCTGGCTTTAGATTCGTGGTTTCCAAGGGTTCAAGGGTTGCTTCTTTACTATCTAACAATCTAAGTTAAATTTCTTGTTACATTATTGTAAACACAGTCTGATGTTTCTTTCTTTCTCTCCCTTCTTATTCCTCCTCCTCCATTCTTTCTATAATAGGTGTTTTATTCTTTGCCTTTAGTTAGAATTTGGATGGTCTTCTTTTTTTGCTATGATTTTATTTTCTCTGGTGACATCTTTTTAGCCTTAGGTGTGCTTCCATCTAGAGCAGTCCATTTAAGATATCCTGTAGTGGTGGTTTATGAGAGGCAAACTCTCTCAACTTTAGTTTATCTGGAAATTGTTTAATCCCTCCATCATATTTAAATGATAATCGTGCTGGATACAATATTCTTGGTTCGAGGCCCTTCTGTTTCATAACGTTAAATATATCATGCCATTCTCTTCTGGCCTGTAAGGTTTCTGTTGAGAAGTCTGATGATAGTCTGATGGGTTTTCCTTTGTAGGTGATCTTTTTTCTCTCTCTAGCTGCCTTTAATACCCTGTCTTTATCTTTGATCTTTGCCATCTTAATTATTATGTGTCTTGGTGTTGTCTTCCTTGGGTCCCTTGTGTTGGGAGATCTATGAGCTTCGGTGGACTGCGAGACTACTTCCTTCCCCAGCGAGGGAAAGTTTTCAGCAATTATTTCTTCAAAGACACTTTCTATCCCTTTTTCTCTCTCTTCTTCCTCTGGTACTCCTATAATGCGAATATTGTTCCGTTTGGATTGGTCACACAGTTCTCTTAATATTCTTTCATTCCTAGAAATCCTTTTATCTCTCTCTGCCTCAGCTGCTCTGTACTCCTGTTCTCTGTTTTCTATTCCATTAACAGTCTCTTGCATCTCATCCATTCTGCTGTTAAGCCCGTCGATCGCTTGTCTGATTTCTGTATTGTCTTTCCTCAGTTCCCTCACTTCCTCCCTCAGCTCTTGCACATTTCTCTGTAGGTCCATCAGCATGGTTATGACTTTTATTCTGAATTCTTTTTCAGGGAGGCTGTGCATTTCCATCCCTTCAGACTCCCTCTCTGGGGTTGTCTGGTTGATTTTGGTCTGAACCATATTCCTCTGTCTTTTCATGGCTATATAATTGGTCACTGATAGTTGCCACGTATGTCAGCTGGGCTCTTTAAGACTTTAAAAAGAGAAGAAAAAAGAAAAGAGAAAAAAAAGAAAAAAAGAAAGAAAAGAAAAAACAAAAACAAAACAATAAACAAAACAAAAAAAGAAAAACAAAAAAAATGCCCACCGGACGTAGATTCTGTGGGAATGCTGTAGGTGGCGCTATTGCCCCACTATTCCACAACTGTGACTGTGCCGCTCCGCAGGGCCCTTTTATAGCTCTGGCAGGTGTGGGAATGAATAGGAGGCTTTTGATCTCAGTGAGAAGTGTTAAGTATGGCTACACTTCCTCAGTCGCCAGCTAAGGCATCTGAAACTCCCCAGGACTCCCAGCCTGCTGGGCTGAGTGTGCTGGGGCGATCCGGCTCCTCCGCTGGGCTCCTGTCTCTTTAAGACCGCTGAAGAAAGCGCGCGCTTTTTTTTTTTTTCCTTCCCGGGAGCCGGCTGCAAGCACCCTGGCGCATTCCCCGCTCAGATCCTGCCCCTCTGTCTCTCCAATCTCCGCTGCACTGCGCAATGTGGGTCAGCGCTCCCCGCGCAGATCACCGGGGCTGGCTACTTTGCGGGGTGTACTTCCACTCCCTCCCGGCTCTGAATCCTCTCCTCCCGCGGGTGCGCTGGGGTGGGGGAGGGCTCGGGTCCCGCCGGGTCGCGGCTCCGTATCTTCCCGCCTCTTGGGGTGCCGAGTCCTCTCGGGTGTAGCTGCACGCTGTGCGCTTTCCTGTGTATTCTCGTCTCTCTTTTAGGAATAGATGTATTTGCTGTGTTTTCGTAGATAAATATAGTGTTGGGAGGAGATTTCTGCCGCCCTGCTCACACCGCCATCTTCCCGGAAGTCTCCTATATAGTATATTAATTGACCGTATATGTTTGGATTAATATCTGGGCTCTCTATTCTGTTCCACTGGTCTGTGGGTCTGTTCTTGTGCCAGTACCAAATTGTCTTGATTACTATGGCTTTGTAGTAGAGCTTGAAGTCAAGGAGCATAATTCCCCCTGTTTTATTCTTCCTTCTCAGCATTGCTTTGGCTATTCTGGGTCTTTTGTGGTTCCATATGAATTTTAGAACTATTTGCTCTAGTTCATTGAAGAATGCTGTTGGTATGTTGATAAGGAGTGCATTGAATCTGTAGATTGCTTTAGGTAGTAGAGCCATTTTGACAATATTTATTCTTCCCAGCCGAGAGATTGGGATGAATTTTAATTTGTTAGTGTCCTCTTTAATTTCTCTTAGGAGTGTCTTGTAGTTTTCAGGGTATAGGTCTTTCACTTCCTTGGTTAGGATTATTCCTAAGTATTTTATTCTTTTTGTTGGAATTGTGAATGGATTTGTTTTCCTGATTTACCTTTCTGTTAGCTCATCATTAGTGTATAGGAAAAAAATAGATTTATGTGTATTAATTTTGTATCCTGCAAGCTTGCTGAATTCAGATATTAATTCTAGTAGTTTTGGAGTGGAGTCTTTAGGGTTTTTTATGTACAATATCATGTCATCTACAAATAGGGACAGTTTGACTTCTTCTTTACCAATCTGGATGCCTTGTATTTCTTTGTTTTGTCTGATTGCCGTGGCTAGGACCTCCAGTACTATGTTGAATAACAGTGGGGAGAGTGGGCTTCCCTGTCTTGTTCCCGATCTTAGGTGAAAAGCTTTCAGCTTCTCACTGTTAAGTATGATGTTGGCTGTGGATTTGTCGTATATGCCTTTATTATGTTGAGGTACTTGCCCTCTATAGCCATTTTGTTGAGAGTTTTATCATGAATGGATGTTGAATTTTGTTGAATGCTTTTTCAGCATCTATGGAGATGATCATGTGGTTTTTGTTCTTCTTATTGTTGATGTGGTGGATGATGTTGATGGATTTTCGAATGTTGTACCATCCTTGCATCCCTGAGATGAATCCCACTTGATCATGGTGTATGATCATCTTGATATATTTTTGAATTCGGTTTGCTAATATTTTGTTGAGTATTTTGCATCTATGTTCATCAGGGATATTGGTCTGTAACTTTCTTTTTTGGTGGGATCTTTGCCTAGTTTTGGTGTTAGAGTGATGCTGGCTTCATATTTGGATGTATTCCCTCCCCTTCTATTTTTTGGAAAACTTTAAGGAGAATGGGTGTTATTTCTTCTCTATATGTCTGATAAAATTCAGCTGTGAATCCATCTGGCCTGGGGGTTTTGTTCTTGGGTAGGTTTTTGATTACCGATTCAGTTTCGTTGCTGGTAATTGGTCTGTTTAGGTTTTCTTTTTCTTCCTTGGTCAGTCTTGGAAGGTTGTATTTTTCTAAGAAGTTGTCCATTTCTTCTAGGTTTTCTAGCTTCTTAGCATATGGATTTTCATAGTATTCTCTAATAATTCTTTGTGTTTCTGGGGGTCTGTTGTGATTTTTCCTTTCTCATTTCTGATTCTGTTTATGTGTGTAGATTCTCTTTTTCTCTTAATGAGTCTGGCTAGGGGTTTATCTATTTGGTTTATTTTTTCAAGGAACCAGCTCCTGGTTTCATTGATTTTTTTCTATTGTTTTATTCTTCTCAATTTTATTTATTTCTTCTCTGATCTTCATTTTCTCCCTCCTTCTGGTGACTTTGGGCCTCTTTTGTTCTTCATCTTCCAATTTCAGTAATTGTTTCTTTAGACTGTTCATTTGGGATTGTTCTTTCTTCTTTAAATAAGCCTGCATTGCAGTATACTTTCCTCTTAGAACTGCTTTCGCTGCGTCCCACAGAAGGTGGGGCTTTGTGCTGTTGTTGTTATTTGTCTTCATATATTGTTTGATCTCTGTTTTAATTTGGTTGTTGATCCATTGATTATTTAGGAGCATGTTTTGAAGCCTCCATGTGTTTGTGAGCCTTTTTATTTTTTTTGTACAATTTATTTCTAGTTTTATACCTTTGTGATCTGAGAAGTTGGTTGGTAGAATTTCAATATTTTTGAATTTACTGTGGTTCTTTTTGTGGCCTAGTATGTGGCCTATTCTGGAAAATGTTCCATGTGCACTTGAGAAGAATGTGTATCCTGCTGCTTTTGGGTGTAGAGTTCTGTAGATGTCTGTTAGGTCCATCTGTTCTAGCTTGTTGTTCAGTGCCTCTGTGTCTTTACTTATTTTCTGTCTGGTTGATCTGTCCTTTGGAGTGAGTGGTGTGTTGAAGTCTCCTAAAATAAATGTCTTGCTTTCCATTTCCCTTTAATTCTGTTAGTATTTGTTTCACATATGCTGGCGCTCCTGTGTTGGATGCATAATATTTATAATGGTTATATCCTCCTGTTGGACTGCGCCCTTTATCATTATGTAATGTCCTTCTTTATCTCTTCCTACTTTCTTCCTTTTGATGTCTATTTTATCTGTTACAAGTACTGCCACCCCTGCTTTTTTCTCCCTATTGTTTGCATGAAATAATGCTAATGCTTATACAGTCTCCGCATTTCTAATACTTACTCTTTGTATTTCATTAACTTATGTGATGTATTGTCTGTTTCTTTCAGAACAGTGTTAAATTACAGTGGTGCTAGAGACATTAATAATAATAATAATAATAATAATAATACCAACAACAGCAACATTTTTTTCACTATTCTAAGTGCTTCACTGGATTCATTTACTTAACCTTTAGTATAACCATATAAGAATTCTAACTGGACAGTCTGTCTTCAGAGGCCATCCTTTTTGCCACAAACAATATTCCCTGTCTTAGTAATTCCTGAAATCAGTGCCTCTGCTGTAATGCCTAAAATTGCAGTCCATATTGACCACCTACATCAGTATTACCTGATGTACTCAAAAATGCAGATTCATGGTCTCTTCTCCATACATACACCCTCAAATATGGGGAATGTGATCTAAAGTCTTCATTTCATTAAGCTTCTCAGCTGATGATTAGGAACACTGAGTTCTGAGGACCATTATTCTGGTATTTCTCTTCCAGCACAAAGGGTGGTGGGGCCTGATTTGCATTATGTTTTTTAAAAACAATATTATTCCTTTAGCAATGTACCCATCTAGTCCAACTTTATTAAAAGATTATGTAAAAATATTTTCCAAATTTTATTAAATGTCTCATATTGCCATTTGTCTTCCTTTGTTTGACTCATGAGTACGGTAAATTATGTGAATACATTTCCTGACATTGAAGTTATCCATAGGTTTTTGGAGGTAACACACTTGTTCTCAATAGTATTATACTTCTAAAGTGCTGCTGGATTCTTTTTGCCAGCACTTTCTTTCATGATTTTCTGTCTTCGGTTTTCTACAGTTTGAATTTCATATGACTAGTTGTAGTGCTTTTTAAAAATTTATTTGCTTATTTATTTTGTACTTTTTCCTGATTGATATTCTGTGAGCTTCCTGGATCTGGTTTGGTACCTGTAAATACTTTTGCAATGTTTTCATCCACTTTTATTTCAAATATTCTTCCTTTATTCTCTTTCTGGTATTCCATTTATTCATATTTTACACCTTTGGAATTATTCCACATTTCTTAGACGTTCCATTCTGTTTTTCACTCTTTTTTCTCTTTTGCATTTCAGTTTAGAAGTTTATATTGACCTATCTTTATGTTCATTGATTCTATCCTAGGCCATGTCAAGTCTACCTGCTGGCATTTCTTATTCTTGTTACAGTGTTTTTTATTTCTAGCTTTCCTTTGGATTCTATCTTAGAGTTTCCATTTCTCTGCTCACCTTACCCATCTATTCTTACATGTTGTCCTCTTTTTTCATTACAGGCTTTAATCTATTAATCATAGATATTTAAAATTCCCCATCTGATAATAACAAAATCTGTACCCTATCTGGCTATGATGGTTGCTTTGTTTCTTCAGACAGTGTTTTTATTATTTTGTTTCTTTTTGGTATGCATTGCAATTTTTAAATGTCAAACATGATATATTGGGTAATGGATTGAAGTAAATAGGCCTTTCATGTGAGGTTGTATATTTATCTGGCTAAGAATTATTCTATGTTGAATGTTGGTTGTAGAGTTAAGCGACAGAGACTTCAGTGTCCTCTTCTGTACTTGTTTTTACCTCCCTGCTTGATTTTGGCCTTCCCTAATTACTCCTCATCGGAGAGGCTCTGGGTCTTACAGCTCTTTCAACTGCAATCCATTGCTATTATACTGGAGCCCTGATTATGAGGTGATAAGGTATGGGACAAGGGGCATTCTATAATGGCTCTATGCAGCTTATAGGTTGGCCTGTGTCTCCAGGTTGTGACTGTCACAAGTATTTTACCAGGAACATAGATTTTTTTTTTCTCTCTCTCTTCTTTATTCCCTGGATGCAGTGTTTCCAGTTTATTTCCTTGAAACCTTGACCCCTCTTCTATGGGTTTTTTCTCCCTTAGGTGAGACAGGAAGATTGGAAGAGGATGGAATGAAAGAATTATCTTCTCCATCTAGGAGAAAGCTCTGGCAAAGTGATATTTCCTGGAGCGTTGTTTTTGTTATGGAAAACACAATGAATGCATTTCGCAGTGATTACTCTTTTTCTTCCCAAGCCAGAATCAGGAAGGGATCTTTCTCAGATTTTCATAATGGAGGAGTTTTTTAGGGAAAACTCATGTAAGCATGAGGGTACTCCCTAAAATTTTAGATCCCAGGATTTCTCACTTTTATTCTAATCCACACTCAGCTTAGAGCAATTTTTCAAAATTACCATTTAGGTGTTCTGGCAGTTTATGGGTTCCAGTGGCCATTTCTCCAATTAAGTAAACCTTGGGTCTAGCCTCTCTCTGGATGTTCCTTTCCCTCTAGATTTTGCAGTGACATCTCATCTTGACAACTCAGTTCTCTGATTTACTCTGAAGTCACTGATTTTAAGTTTGTCCAGCTTTTTCTCATTCTAAGAAGAGGAGTGACAACTTTCAAGCACCTTACATGGCAGAACTGAAACTGGAAGTCCTAGTAGCTTTTGCTGCTTCCAGTGTATTTCCAAGTAATGTCTGCTTTTTCTTAAGATAACTCTTCTTTTTAGAATAGCTCAGTTATACTCTCTGTGGGTGATCCGATTTTATCCCCTGAATATGTCATTAGGTTTCTTTTATTTTCCTTTACTGCTCCTGGTTCCTATAAATATAAATTGAGCTGGCCATTATAAAAGCAGCTTGCTTTATATGCTAATTAATCCACATTTTGAAAAATGAAGTCATATGCAAATATAAGTTTAAATTCTATACAGTGTGACATAAGAACATCATCACATTCCTCTATACATTGAACTCAGTGGAAGGTAGTTGGTTGTACAGAGAATTTGTTTTCCAGAACCACAAGCCAAGAATTCTACACTCAAAAACAAACTCATCTTTGTTTTGTCTACTTTCTTGTACAGTTTTATTAAGAAACTTCTTTTGATGAAAAATGATATTAATCCTAAGATTTTATTACTGTTAAATCAATTGAAATATTATTTAAGTTCAAGTGCACTTAAAAATGAGAAAAAGACCATGGACAAGGGAAACAAAAGCAAAAATGAACACGTGGGACTATATCAAACTAAAAAGCTTCTGTACAGCAAAGGACACCATCAATAGAACAAAAAGACATCCTAGAATATGGGAGAATATATTCATAAATGACATATCTGATAAGGAGTTGATATCCAAATTATATAAAGAGCTCACACATGTAAACAAACAAAAAGCAAATAAGCCAGTTAAAAAATGGGCAGAGGATCTGAAGAGACACTTCTCCAAAGAAGAAATTCAGATGGCCAACAGGCACATGAAAAGATGCTCCACATCGCTAATCATCAGAGAAATGCAAAATAAAACCACAATGAGATATCACCTCACACCAGTTAGGATGACCGCCATCCAAAAGACAACAACAAATGTTGGTGAGGACGTGGAGAAAGGGGAACCCTCCTACACTGCTGGTGGGAATGTAAATTAGTTCAACCATTGTGGAAAGCAGTATGGAGGTTCCTCAAAAAACTCAAAATAGAAATACCATTTGACCCAGGAATTCCACTCCTCGGAATTTACCCTAAGAATGCAGCAGCCCAGTTTCAAAAAGACAGATGCACCCCTATGTTTATCGCAGCACTATTTACAATAGGCAAGAAATGGAAGCAACCTAAGTGTCCATCAGTAGATGAATGGATAAAAAAGATGTGGTACATATACACAATGGAATATTATTCAGCCATAAGGAGAAAACAAATCGTACCATTTGCAACAACATGGATGGAGCTAGAGGGTGTTAATGCTCAGTGAAATAAGCCAGGCAGAGAAAGACAAGTATCAAATGATTTCACTCATATGTGGAGTATAAGAACAAAGAAAAAAAGTCAAGGAACAGAACAGCAGCAGACTCATAGAACCCAAGAATGGACTAACAGTTACCAAAGGGAAAGGGACTGGGGATGATGGGTGGGAAGGGAGGAATAAGGGGGAAAAGGGGCATTACGATTGTACACATAATGTAGTGGGGCGGAGGGGGGACATGGGAAAGGCAGTATTTACAGAGAAGACAAGTAATGATTGTATAGTATCTTACTATGCTGATGGGCAGTGACTGTGATGGGGTATATGGTGGGGACTTGATAATAGGGGTCTAGTAACCATAATGTTGTTCAAGTGATTGTACATTAATGATACAAAAATAAAAAAATAAAAAGTAAAAAAATAAAAATAAATTTAAAAAAAGGAGAAACAAACAGTGCAAGATTTAGAAGATTCAATATTGGTAAGATGCCAGTTATTTTCAAATGGATATAAATACCTCTCACCATCTTAATCAAAATCCCAGAAAGACTTTTGGTACAAATTTGAAAACTGATTCTAAAATTTAGATGGAAATGAAATGGATCTAGAGTGATGAGAATAGTTTTTAGAAGGAGAATGTTTGAAGATTTACACTTCTTCATTTAAATAAAAATTTACCATAAAACTATAGTAATTAAGACAGGATGGTATTGTCCTAAGGATGTGAAACAAGATTAAAGGAGCAGAATAGAGTACATAAATACACCCTTATACATATTGTGATCGGTTTTTTTTTTTCAAAAATTTCCAGGCAATTTTATTAGAAAAGAATTTACAACAAATGGTACTAGATACTCATTTGAGGGGGGAAAAGTGTTCAATTTTATGTATCACCCCAGACAAAAATTAATTTGAGATGATGGCAGCGTGAGTAGGGCAGCAGAAAGCTCCTCCCAAAACCATATGTATTTTTGAAAATACAACAAATACAACTAGTCGTAAAAGAGAGACCAGAAGATACAGTACAACAGCCAGGCTACATCTACAGCTATGAGAACTGAACATCTCAAGAAAAGGGTAAGATACAAAGCTGTGACCCAGCGGGACCCAAGCACTCCCCCACCCCAGCTCACCGGCATGAAGAAAAGAATCAGAGTGGGGAGGGAGTGGAGGCACAGGACTACTAAATAACCAGCCCTAATAATCTGCATGGGGAGCACAGACACACATTGCATGGTGTACTGCATATTAGAGAAACGGAAAAGTAACATCTGAGATGGAGACTGCAAGTGGGTCCCTACAGCTGGCTCCCATGGGACAAAAGAAAAGTGGGTGCTTTTAAAAGTCTTAAAGGGACAAGGGCTTAACAGCTGGACAAAATCGTCCTGGCACACTCAGCCCAGCAGACTGGGAATCTTAAGGAACTTCAGGTGCCCAAACCCTCTGGGGGTAACCCAGCCTTGAAGTCCCTCACACGATAAGCAGCCTGCCATTCATTCCCCCAAGCCGGTGCTGCAAGCAAACTGGCTGACCCACCACAGCTGCGGAGCAGCCAGGGAACAGCCCCGTCCACAGCAACCACACAGAGTCTTCTCCCACTGCGCAGCAAACCGGGACAGATCCAGAGGCCGCCACCAGCGCACAGCTGCCCAGCACAGACAGAAGAACCCGTAGCAAGGTCTGGAAGGAATGAAGGGGCTCCATTCTCACAAGAGAACAACCCCGGTGTGTCTGTGACACTCCGCAGGGCTCCATGCTATCTTGAGCGCTGCCTTGCCCATGGCAGCTCAGGTGATTATTACAGAGACTGCTCCCGGTGTGCGGGTAGATGAAACAGTTAGAGGAAGCTGGCGCAAGGTCCGGAAGGCACGAGAGGCACTGGTCTCACAGGAGAACACACTTGGCCTGGCTGCGACCCCCCGCTGGGCTCTAGGCTATCCTGAGGGACCCCTGCCCACAGCAGCTCAGGGAATTATCCCAGAGACTGGTGCTCCCAGTGTGCAGGTAACTGATACAGGCAGCCAAGAAGGGCAAGGTGACCAGCAAGCACGAAGGGACATTGTTTTCCCAGCAGACACACATGCCACCGGCCTGCGACCACTTCTATCACCATGAAAAGGCAGAAGAATCTCGTTCAGTCAAAAATCTCTCAGCGAACCCCAGAGAAAGGGCCTCCTGTGAGAGATATAACAAATCTTCCTGAAAAAGAATTCAAAATAAAAGTCATAACCATGGTGATGGACCTGCAGAGAAATATGCAAGAGCTAAGGGGTGAAGTCTGGAGGGAGATAGCAGAAATGGAACAATCGATAGGAGGTCTTAAGAGCAGACAGGATGAGGTGCAACAGACTGTCAATGGAATAGAAATCAGAGAAAAGGTATACAGAGAAGCTGAGGCAGAGAGAGATAAAAGAATCTTTAGGAATGAAACAATATTAAGAGAACTGTGTGACCAATCCAAACGGAACAATATTCACATTATAGGGGTACCAGAAGAAGAGAGAGAAAAAGGGATAGAAAGTGTTTTTGAAGAAATAATTGCTGAAAACTTCCCCAAGCTGGGGAAGGAAGTAGTCTCTCAGACCATGGAAGCCCACAGATCTCCCAACACAAAGGACCCAAGGAGGCCAACACCAAGACATATAATAATTAAAATGTCATAGATCAAAGACAAGGACAGAGTATTACAGGCAGCCAGAGAGAGAAAAAAGAACCTACTAAGGAAAACCCATCAGGCTATCATCAGACTTCTCAACAGAAACCTTACAGGCCAGAAGAGAATGGCATAATATATTTAATGCAATGAAATAGAAGGGACTTGAACCAAGAATACTGTATCCAGCAAGATTATCATTTAAATTTGAAGGAGGGATTAAACAATTTCCAGACAAGCAAAAGTTGAGGAAATTTGCCTCCAACACTACAGGATATTTTAAAGGGACTGCTCTAGAGGGAAGCACTCCTAAGGCTAAATAGATATCACCAGAGAAAATAAATTCATAGCAAAGAAAGGAGACCAACCAAATATTATTTAAAGGCAAAAAAATAAAATCAACTATACACAAAAGCAGTCAAAGGAAACACAAAAGAGTACAGAATAAACCACCTAACATATAAAGAATGGAGGAGGAAGAATAATAAGGGAGAGGAATTAAGAATCATCAGACTGTGTTTATAATAGCTTAATAAGAGAGTTATGTTAGACGGTTAGATAGTAAAGAAGCTACCCTTGAACCTTTGGTAACCACGAATCCAAAGCCTGCAATGGCAACAAGTACATATCTACTGATAATCACCCTAAATGGAAATGGACTGAATGCACCAAACGAAAGGCACAGAATAACAGAATCGATGAAAACCGAGACCCATCTATATGCTGCTTACAAGAGACTCACCTCAAACCCAAAGATATACACAGACTAAAAGTGAAGGGACGGAAAAAGATATTTCATGCAAAAAACAGGGAGAAAAAAGCAGGTGTTGCAGTACTTGTATCAGACAAAATAGACTTCAAAACAAAGAATGTAACAAGATACAGAAGGACATTACATAATGATAAAAGGGTCAGTCTAACAAGTGGATATAAACATTATAAATATATATGCACCCAACACAGGTGCACCATCATATGTGAAACAAATACTAACACAATTAAAGGAGGAAGTAGTATGCAATGCATTCATTTTAGGAGACTTCAACACAGCACTCACTACAAAGGACAGATCAACCAGACAGAAAATAAATAAAGACACAGAGGCACTGAACAACACACTAGAACAGATGGACCTAACAGACATCTACAGAACTCTACACCCAAAATCAGCAGGATACACATTCTTCTCAAGTGCACATGGAACATTTTCCAAAATAGACCACATACTAGGCCACAAAAAGAACCTCAGTAAATTCAATAGTATTGAAATTCTACCAACTAACTTCTCAGATCTAACTTCTCAGATCACAAAGGTATAAAACTAAAAATAAATTGTACAAAAAAAAAACAAAGAGGCTCACAAACACATGGAAGCTTAATAACATGCTCCTAAATAATCAATGGATCAATGACCAAATTGAAACAGAGATCAAGCAATATATGGAGACAAATGACAACAACAGCAGAAAGCCCCAATTTCTGTGGGACACAGCAAAGGCAGTTCTAAGCAGAAAGTATATAGCAGTCCAGGCCTATTTAAAGAAGAGTGAACAATCCCAAATGAATAGTCTAAAGTCACAATTATTGAAATTGGAAAAAGAAGAACAAAAGAGGCCCAAAGTCACCAGAAGGAGGGACAAAATGAAGATCAGAGAAGAGATAAATAAAACTGAGAAAAATAAAAGAATAGAAAAAAATCAATGAAACCAAGAGCTGGTTCTTTGAGAAAATAAACAAAATAGATAAACCCCTAGCCAGACTTATTAAGAGAAAAAGAGAATCTACACACATAAACAGAATCAGAAATGGGAAAGGAAAATTCACGACGGACCCCACAGAAATACAAAGAATTATTAGAGAATACTATGAAAATCTATATGCTAACAAACTGGATAACCTAGAAGAAATGGACAATTCCCTTGAAAAATACAACCTTCCAAGACTGACCAACGGAGAAACAAAATCTAAACAGACCAATTAACAGCAATGAAATTGAATTGGTATTAAAAAAGTACCCAAGAACAAAATCCCCAGACCAGATGGATTCACTGCTGAATTTTATCAGACATATAGAGAAGACATAATACCCATCCATTCTCCTTAAAGTTTTCCAAAACATAGAAGAGGAGGAAATACTTCCAAACTCATTCTATGAAGCCAGCATCACTCTAATACTAAAACCAGGCAAAGACCCCACCAAAAAAGAAAATTACAGAACAATATCCCTGGTGAATATAGATGCTAAAATACTCAACAAAATATTAGCAAACTGAATTCAAAAATACATCAAGAGGGTCATACACCATGATCAAGAGGAATTCATCTCAGGGATGTAAGGATGGTACAACATTCGAAAATCCATCAATATCATCCACCAAATGATCATCTCCATAGATGCTGAAAAAGCATTTGACAAAATTCAACATCCATTCATGATAAAAACTCTCAACAAAATGGGTATAGAGGACAAGTACCTCAACATAATAAAGGCCATATATGACAAACCAACAGCCAACATTATACTTAATAGTGAGAAGATGAAAGTTTTTCCTTTAAGATCGGGAACAAGACAAGGATGCCCACTCTCCCCACTTTTATTCAACATAATTGTAGAGGTCCTAGCCATGGCAATCAGACAACACAAAGAAATTAAAGGTATCCAGATTGGGAAGAAAGAAGTCAAACTGTCCCTCTTTGCAGATGACATGATAATGTACATAAAAAATCCTAAACAATCCACTCTAAAACTACTAGATCTAATATTGGAATTCAGTAAAGTTGCAGGATACAAAATTAGTATGCATAAATCTGTTGAATTCCTATACACTAATGATGAACTAGCAGAAAGACAAATCAGGAAAACAATTCCATTCACAATTGCAACAAAAAGAATAAAATACCTAGGAGTAAACCTAACCAAGGAAGTGAAAGACCTATACCTTGAAAACTACAAGGCACTCTTAAGAGAAATTAAAGAGGACATAAACAAATGGAAATTCATCCCATGCTCTTGGCTAGGAAGAATTAATATTGTCAGTATAGCCATCCTGCCTAATGCAATGTACAGATTCAATGCAATCCATGTCAAAATACCAACAGCATTCTTCAACGAACTGCATCAAATAGTTCTAAAATTCATATGGAACCACAAAAGACCCCAAATAGTCAAAGCAATCATGAGAAGAAAGGATAAAGCAGGGGGGATCTCACTAACTTTAAGCTCTACTACAAAGCCACTATAATCCAGACAATTTGGTACTGGCACAAGAACAGACCCACAGACCAGTGGAACAGAATAGAAAGTCCAAATATTAACCCAAACATATGGTCAATTAATATACGATAAAGGAACCATGTATGTACAATGGTGAAATAACAGCCTCTTCAACCGCTGGTGTTGACAAACTGGACAGCTACATGTAAGAGAATTGAAACTGGGTCATTGTCTAACCGCATCCACAAAAGTAAACTCGAAATGGATCAAGGATATGAATGTAAGTCATGAAATCATAAAACTCTTAGAAAAAAACATAGGCAAAAATATCTTGGACATAAACATGAGCAACTTCTTCATGAACATATGTCTCCGGGCAAGGGAAACAAAAGCAAAAATGAACAAGTGGCACTATATCAAGCTGAAAAGCTTCTGTACAGCAAAGGACACCATCAATGTAACAAAAAGGCATCCTACAGTATGGGAGAATATAGTCATAAATGACATATTCGATAAAGGGTTGACATCCAAAATATATAAAAAGCTCATGCACCTCAACAAACAAAAAGCAAATAATCCAATTAAAAAATGGGCAGAGGATCTGAACAGACACTTCTCCAAAGAAGAAATTCAGGTGACCAAGAGGCACATGAAAATATGCTCCACATCGCTAATTACCAAAGAAATGCAAATTAAAACCATAGTGACGTATCACCTGTCACCAGTTAGGTTGCCCAATGTAGAAAACACTAGGAACAACAAATGCTGGTGAGGATGTGGAGAAAGGGAAACCCTCCTACACTGCTGGTGGAAATGTAAACTAGTTCAACCATTGTGAAAAGCAGTATGGAGGTTCCTCAAAAAACTCAAAATAGAAATATCATTTGACCCAGGAATTCCACTCCTTGGAATTTACCCTAAGAATGCAGCAGCCTAGTTTCAAAAAGACATATGCATCCCTATGTTTATTGCAGCTCTATTTACAATAGGCAAGAAATGGAAGCAACCTAAGTGTCCATCAGTAGATGAATGGATAAAGAAGATGTGGTACATATACACAATCGAATATTATACAGCCATAAGAAGAAAACAAATCCTACCATTTGCAACAACATGGATGGAGCTAGAGGGTATTATGCTCAGTGAAATAAGTCAGGCAGAGAAAGACAAGTATCATGATTTCAGTCATCTGTGGAGTATAAGAACAAAGAGAAAACTGAAGGAACAAAACAGCAGCAGACTCACAGATCTCCAAA
>JAVSCE010002346.1:0-33336 GCA_032199065.1 Smutsia gigantea | reverse complement strand
CATTGGACATGGTTGCATTAATACTAGAATGGGGCATCCACAGGGCCTTATTATACTGAAAGTAATGGAATCCATTTGGAGGTTTCTTACATTGCTGATATTAGGAAGAATCTTCTTCAGGTTCCCCAATGCTATTGCTAAGGAAATTTCGGACAACACGGGATTTAGAGTGCCTACAGTGAGGACAGCCTACTACTGGATCTTTACTCTGTTTTGGTATCACAAAGGAGATGGTTGCATGAATACATAAATATTACACCAAGGAAATCTTTTTTCGACCCCACCAAACTGAATCCAAATGTAGGTTTCTAACATTGCTGATATTTCAAACAATCTTCTTCTGCAGCTCCCCTAAAGTAACAGTTAAGGAAATTTCCTACCGTATGGGATATAGAGTGTATATAATGAGGGCAGACTTCTACTGCCATCTTTACTATGTTTTCGATATCACATTGGAGATGGTTTCATGAAAACCTAAATATCACACCAAGGAAGTGTTTTCTCGACCACAACAAACTGATTCCAAATGCAGGTTTCGTACATTGCTGATATTATAAAGAATCTTCCTCTGCAGCATCCCCTAATGCTATGGTTAAAGAAATTTCGTACCACACAGGATTTAGAGTGCATACAGAAAGGACAACGTTCTATTGCAATGTTTAATATGTTTTCGATATCACAATGGAGATGGTTGCATGACTACTTAAATAGCACTTTCAGCAAGGCCTTATTCAACTCCACTAAGCTGAGTCCAAATATAGGTATCTAACATGGCAGTTATTAGAAAGAACCTTCTTCTCCAGTATCCCCTAATATAATTTTTAAAGAAATATCGTCCCACACAGAGATAGAGTCCATACAGAGATGACAGCCTGCTACATCAATCTTTAAATAGTTTTCCATATCACATTGTAGATTGTTGCATGTACACGTAAATATCACACCAGGGAAAGCTTTTTCGACCCCATCAAACTGAATACAAATGCACGTTTCTTACGTTGCTGATACGGGAAAGAATTTTCTTCTGCAGCTTCCACTAATGCTATAGTTAAGGAAATTTCGTACTACACGGGAATTATTGTGCATACAGAAAGGAAAACTTTCTACTGCAATGTTTAGTATGTTTTTGATATCACATTGGACATGGTTGCATGATTACTTAAATAGCACTTTCAGCAAGGCCTTATTCTACTCCACTAAGCTGAGTCCAAATATAGGTATCTCACATGGCAGTTATTGGAAAGAACCTTCTTCTCCAGGCTCCCCTAATATAATTTTTAATGAAATTTCTCCCACACGGGAGATAGAGTCCATACAGACATGAAAGCCTGCTACTTCAATCTTTACATTGTTTTCCACATCACATTGGAGATGGTTGCATGAGTACTTTAATGGGGCAACACGCAAGCCCATATTTTACTGAAAAATTACTGAATCCAAATGCAGGTCTCTTACAATGATGATAGTAGAAAGAATCTTCTTCTGTAGTTTCCTCTAATGCTATGGTTAAGGAAATTTCGGATCACATGGGATTTTCTAGTGCATACAGCGACAACAGGTTCCTATGGCAATTTTACTTTGTTTCCATATCACATTGAAGACCGTAGCATGATTACTTGATTCGGGCATCACGCATGGCCTTATTTTACTGAAACTTAACTGAATCCAAATGTAGCTTTCTTACATTGCTGATATTAGAAAGAACATCCTTCTACAGTTTCCCCAAAACCATTACTAAGAAATTTTGTACCACACGGGATTTAGTGTTCTTGTAGTGAGTACAGCCTTCAACTTCAATCTTTACTATGTTTTCAATATCACATTGGAGATGGCTGCATGATTACTTAAATAGCACATCCAGAAAATCCTTATTCCACTCAACTAAGCTGAATGCAAATATAGGTTTCTTATACTGTTCATATTAGAAAGAATCTTCTTATGAAGCTTCCCCTAATGCTCTGGTTAAGGAAATTTCCTACAACACGGGATTTAGAGGGCATATACTGAGTACAGACTTCCACTGCAATCTTTACTATGTTTTTGATATCTCACTGGAGATGGTCGCATGATTACTTAAATAGCACATCCAGAAATTCCTTATTCTACTCAACTAAGCTGAATCCAATGTAGGTTGCTCAAATTGCTTATATTAGAAAGAATCTTCTTATGATGTTTACCCTAATGCTGTTGCTAAGGAAATTTCATACCACATGGGATTTAGAGTGCATACTTAAAGGAAAACTTTCTACTGCAACGTTTACTTTGTTTTCGATATCACATTCTAGATGGTAGCATGAATACTTGAATGTGGCATCGTGGAAGGCGTTATTTTACTGAAACTAAACTGAATCCAAATATAGGTTTCTTAAGGATATATATTACTGACATTAGAAAAATCTTCTGCAGGTTCTACGTCGCTATTACTAAAGAAATTTCGTACCACACGGGATTTGGAGTTCATAAAGTGAGGAGAGCCTTCTACTGCAATCTTTACAATTTTTCGATATCACATTGGAGATGGTTGAATGATTTCTTAAATAGCACATCCAGAAATTCCTTATTCTACTGAAGTAAACTGAATCCAAATACAGGTTGCTTACACTGCTCATATTAGAAATAATCATCTTCTCCAGGCTCCCCTAATATTATTCCTAAGGTAATTTCGTACGGCAATGGATTTTGAGTGCATACAGAAAGGACAATTTTCTACTGCAATGTTTAATATGTTTTTGATATCACATTGGAGATGGTGCATGATTATTTAAATAACACTTCCGGCCGGGTCTTATTCTATTCCAATAAACTGAATCCAAACGTATGTAGCTTACATGGCAGATATTAGAAAGAACCTTCTTCCCCGGCCTCCTCTAATGTTATTCCTAAGGAAATTTCGTACCACACGGGATTTATACTGCATAGAGTGAGGAAAGCCTTCTACTGCAATCTTTACTATATTTCGATATCACATTGGAGGTGGTTGCATGAATACTTGAATGGGTCATCCCGCAAGGCCTTATTTTACTGAAACTAAATGGAATTCAATTGGAGCTTTCTTACATTGCTGATATTAGAAAGAATCTTCTTCTACCGCTTCTCCAGTGCTATTTCTAAGAAAATTTCCTACCATACGGCATTTAGAGTCCATACAGAAATGACAGTCTGGTACTTCAATCTTTATATTGTTTTCCATGTCACATTGTGGATGGTTGCAAGAACACGTAAAAATCAGACCAAGGAAATCTTTTTTCGACCCCAACAAACTGAATCTAAAAGCAGGTTTCATACATTGCTTATATTAAAAAGAATCTTCTGCATCTTCCCCTAAAGCTATGGTTTAGAAAATTTCGTACCACACGGGATTTAGAGTGCTTACAGAAAGGACAACTTTCTACTGCAATGTTTAATATGTTTTCAATATCACAATGGAGATGGTTGCATGATTACTTAAATAGAACATCCATATATTACTTATTCTACTCTGCTAAGCTGAATCCAAATGTAGGTTGCTTACACTGTTTATATTAAAAAGAATCTTCTTATGAAGCTTCCCCTAATGCTATTTCTAAGGAGATTTCGTAGCATACGAGATTTAGCGTGCATTCACAAATGACAACTTTCTACAGAAATGTTTAATATGTTTTTGATATCCCATTGGAGATGGTTGCATGATTACTTAAATAGAACTTCTGGCAGGGCCTTATTCTATTCCACTAAACTGAATCCAAATGTAGGTAGCATACATGGCAGATATTAGAAAGAACCTTCTTCTGCCGCCTCCCCTAATGTTATTAAAAAGGATATTTTGTACCACACGGCATTTATAGTGCATAAAGTAAGGACAGCCTTCTAATGCAATCTTTACTGTCTTTCGATATCACATTGGACATGGTTGCATTAATACCTGAATGGGGCATTCCACAAGGCTTTATTATACTGAAACTAAATGGAATTCTGTTGGAGATTTCTTACATTGCTGAAATTAGAAAGAATCTTCTTCATGTTTCCCAATGCTATTGCTAAGGATATTTCGTACAATACGGGATTTAGAGTGCCTACAGTGAGGACAGAATTCTACTGGAATCTTTACTATGTTTTGCTATCACAAAGGAGATGGTTGCATGAATACATAAATATTACACCAAGGAAATCTTTTTTCAACCCCACCAAACTGAATCCAAATGTAGGTTTCTTACATTGCTGATATTTCAAACAATCTTCTTGTGCAGCTCCCCTAATGCAACGGTTAAGGAAATTTCGTAACGTATGGGATATTGAGTGCATATAATGAGGACATTCTTCTACTGCCATCTTTACTATGTTTTCGAAATCACATTGGAGATGGTTGCATGAAAACGTAAATATCACACCAAGGAAGACTTTTTTCGACCCCAACAACCTGATTCCAAATGCAGGTTTCGTACATTGCTGATATTATAAAGAATCTCCTTCTGCAGCGTCCCCTAATGCTATGGTTAAAGAAATTTCGTACCACACAGGATTTAGAGTGCATACCGAAAGGACAACTTTGTACAGCAATGTTTAATATGTTTTCGATATCACAATGGAGTTGGTTGCATGATTACTTAAATAGCACATCCGTAAATTTCTTATTCTACTATACTAAGCTGAATCCAAATGTAGGTTGCTTAAACTGCTTATATTAAAAAGAATCTTGTTATGAAGCTTCCCGTATGCTATTTCTAAGGAGATTTCGTACCACACGAGATTTAGAGTGCATAGAAAAACAACAACTTTCTACTGAAATGTTTAATATGTTTTTGATTGGAGATGTTTGCATGATTACTAAAATAGAACTCTCGGCAGGCCCTTTTTATATTCCACTAAACTGAATCCAAATGTAGGTAGCATACATTGCAGATATTAGAAAGAACCTTCTTCTGCGGCCTCCCCTTATGTTATTCCTAAGGATATTTCGTACCACATGGCATTTATAGTGCATAAAGTAAGGACAACCTTCTACTGCAATCTTTACTGTGTTTCGATATCACATTGGACATGGTTGCATTTATACTTGAATGGGGCCTCCCGCAAGGCCTTATTATAAAGAAACTAAATGGAATCCAATTAGAGGTTTCTTACATTGCTGATATTAGAAAGAATCTTCTTCTTCAGGTTCCCCAGTGATTTTCCTAAGGAAATTTTGTACAACACGGGATTTATAGTGCCTACAGTGAGGACAGCTTTCTACTGGAATCTTTACTGTGTTTTGATATCCCAAAGGAGATGGTTGCATGAATACATAAACATTACACCAAGGAAATCTTTTTTCGACCCCACCAAACTGAATCCAAATGTAGGTTTCTTACACTGCTGATATTAGAAAGATCCTTCTTCTGCATCTCCCCCAAAGCTATTGCTAAGGAAATTTCGTACCACCCAGGATTGAGAGTGCACATAGTGATGACAGCCTTCTACTGCAATGTTTAATATATTTTTGATATCATATAGGCGATGGTTGCATGATTACTTAAATAGCACTTCCAGCACGGCCTTATTCAATTCCACTATTATGAATCCAAACGTAGGTAAATTACATGGCAGATATTAGAAAGAACATTCTACCCCAGTCTCACTAATTCTATTGTTAAGGAAATTTCGTACCACACGGGATTTATTGTGTAAACCAAAAGGACAACTTTCTACTGCAATGTTTAGCATGTTTTTGATATCACATTGGACATGGTTGCATGATTACTTAAATAGCACTTTCAGCAAGGCCTTATTCTACTCCACTAAGCTGAGTCCAAATATTGGTATCTCACATGGCAGTTATTAGAAAGAACCTTCTTCTCCAGGCTCCCCTAATATAATTTTTAATGAAATTTCGTCCCACATGGGAGATAGAGTCCATAAAGAGATGAAAGCCTGCTACTTCAATCTTTACATTGTTTTCCACATCACATTGGAGATGGTTGTATGAGTACTTGAATGGGGCATCCCGCAAACCCGTATTTTACTGAAAAATTCTGAATCCTAATGTAGGTCTCTTATATTGATGATAGTAGAAAGAATCTTCTTCTGTAGTTTCCACTAATGCTATGGTTAAGGAAATTTCGGACCACATGGGATTGTCTAGTGCATACAGCGACAACAGGTTCCTATGACAATTTTACTTTGTTTTCATTATCACATTGGAGATGGTAGCATGATTACTTGATTCGGTCATCGCGCATAGCCTTATATTACTGAAACTAAACTGAATCCAAATGTAGGTTTCTTACATTGCTGATATTAGAAAGAATCTTCTTCTGCAGTTTCCCTAAAACCGTTATTAAGAAATTTTGTACCACACGGGATTTAGAGTCCATACTTAAAGGATAAATTTCTACTGCAACGTTCACTGTGTTTTACATATCACATTCTAGATGGTAGCATCATTACTTGAATATGGCATCGTGGAAGGCATTATTTTACTGAAACTAAGCTGAATCCAAATCTAGGTTTCTTAAGGATATATATTACTGATATTAGAAAGAATCTTCTCCTGCAGCTTCCCCCGATGCTATTACTAAGGAAATTTCATACCACACGGGATTTGGAGTTCATAAAGTGAGGAGAGCCTTCTACTGCAATCTTTACAATGTTTCGATATCACATTGGAGAGGGTTGAATGATTTCTTAAATAGCACATCCAGAAATTCCTTATTCTACTCAACTAAACTGAATCCAAATACAGGTTGCTTACACTGCTCATATTAGAAAGAATCATCTTCTCCAGGCTCCCCTAATATTGTTCCTAAGGTAATTTTCCTACCGCGATGGATTTTGAGTGCATACAGAAAGGACAATTTTTTACTGCAATGTTTAATATGTTTTTGATATCACATTGGAGATGGTTGCATGATTACTTAAATAGAACTTCCGGCAGGGCCTTATCTATTCCACTAAACTGAATCCAAATGTAGGTAGCATACATGGCAGATATTAGAAAGAACCTTCTTCAGCCGCCTCCCCTAATGTTATTAATAAGGAAATTTTGTAAGACACGGCATTTATAGTGCAGAAAATAAGGACAGCCTTCTAATGCAATCTTTACTCTGTTTGGATATCACATTGGACATGGTTGCATTAATACTTGAATGGGGCATCCACAGGGCCTTATTATACTGAAAGTAATGGAATCCATTTGGAGGTTTCTTACATTGCTGATATTAGAAAGAATGTTCTTCAGGTTCCCCAATGCTATTGCCAAAGAAATTTCGGACAACACGGGATTTAGAGTGCCTACAGTGAGGACACCCTCTACTGGAATCTTTAGTATGTTCTGCTATCACAAAAGAGATGGTTGCATGAATACATAAATAAAACTTCCAAAGGGCCTTATTATGTTTCACTAAAATGAATACAAATGTAGGTAGCTTACACAGCATATATAAGAATCTTCTTCTCTAGGCTACACTAATTATGTTCCTAAGGAAATTTCGTACCACATGGTATTTGGTGTCCAAACAGAGATGACAGCCTGCTTCTTCAATCTTTAAATAGTTTTCCATATCACATTGTAGATGGTTGAATGAAAACGTAAATATCACACCAGGGAAAGCTTTTTCGACACCATCAAACTGAATACAAATGCACGTTTCTTACATTGCTGATATGGGAAAAATTTTCTTCTGCAGCGTCCACTAATGGTATGGTTAAGGAAATTTCGTACCACACGGGATTTATTGTGCATACAGAAAGGACAACTTTCTACTGCAATGTTTATTATGTTTTTGATATCAGATTGGACATGGTTGCATGATTACTTAAATAGCACTTTCAGCAAGGCCTTATTCTACTCCACTAAGCTGAGTCCAAATATAGGTATCTCACATGGCAGTTATTAGAAAGAACCTTCTTCTCCAGGTTCCCCTAATATAATTTTTAATGTAATTTCGTCCCACACGGGAGATAGTGTCAGTACAGAAATGATAGCCTGCTACTTCAATCTTTACATTGTTTGCCACATCACATTGGAGATGGTTGCATGAGTACTTGAATGGGGCATCCCGCAAGCCCATACTTTACTGAAAAATTACTGAATCCAAATGTAGGTCTCTTACATTGATGATAGAAGAAAGAATCTTCTTCTGTAGTTTCCACTAATGCTATGGTTAAGGAAATTTCGGACCACGTGGGATTTTCTAGTGCATACAGTGACAACAGGTTCCTATGGCAATATTACTTTGTATTCCTTATCACATTGGAGATGGTAGCATGATTACTTGATTCGGGCATCGCGCATGGCCTTATTTTACTGAAACTAAACTGAATCCAAATGTAGGTTTCTTACATTGCTGATATTAGAAAGAATTTTCTTCTGCAGTTTCCCCAAAACCATTACTAAGAAATTTTGTACCACACGGGATTTAGTGTTCTTGTAGTGGGTACAGCCTTCAACTGCAATCTTTACTATGTTTTCAATATCACATTGGAGATGGTTGCATGATTACTTAAATAGCACATCCATAAATTCCTTATTCCACTCAACTAAGCTGAATGCAAATATAGGTTTCTTAAACACTTCATATTAGAAAGAATCTTCTTATGAAGCTTCCCCTAAAGCTCTGGTTAAGGAAATTTCGTACCGCACGGGATTTCGGGGCATAAAGTGAGGACAGACTTCCACTGCAATCTTTACTATTTTTTTGATATCTCACTGGAGATTGTCGCATGATTACTTAAATAGCACATCCAGAAATTCCTTATTCTACTCAACTAAACTGAATCCAATGTAGGTTGCTTAAATTGCTTATATTAGACAGATTCTTCTTATGATGTTTCATCTAATGCTATTGCTAAGGAAATTTCGTACCACACGGGATTTAGAGTGCATACTTAAAGGAAAACTTTCTACTGCAACGTTCATTGTGTTTTCGATATCACATTCTAGATGGTAGCATGATTACTTGAATGTTGCATCTTGGAAGGCCTTATTTTACTGAAACTAAACGGAATCGAAACGTAGGTTTCTTGAGGATATATATTACAGAAATTAGAAAGAATCTTCTCTGCAACTTCCCCGATGCTATTACTAAGGAAACTTCGCACCACACGGGATTTGGAGTTCATAAAGTGAGGAGAGCCTTCTACTGCAATCTTTACAATGTTTCCATATCACATTGGAGATGGTTGAATGATCTCTTAAAACGCTCATCCAGAAATTCCTTATTCTACTATACTAAGCTGAATCCAAATGTAGGTTGCTTACACTGCTTATATTAAAAAGAATCTTGTTATGAAGCTTCCCCTAATTGTATTTCTAAGGAGATTTCGTACCACACAAGATTTAGAGTGCATACAAGAGCAACAACTTTCTACTGAAATATTTAATATGTTTTTGATTGGAGATGGTTGCATGATTACTTAAATAGAACTTCCGGCAGGCCCTTTTTCTATTCCACTAAAATGAATCCAAATGTAGGTAGCATACATGGCCGATATTAGAAAGAACCTTCTTCTGTGGCCTCCCCTAATGTTATTCCCAAGGATATTTCGTATCACACGGCATTTATAGTGCATAAAGTAAGGACAACCTTCTACTGCAATCTTTACTGTGTTTCGATAACACATTGGACACGGTTGCATTAATAATTGAATGGGGCATCCTGCAAGGCCTTATTATACTGAAACTAAATGGAATCCAATTTGAGGTTTCTTACATTGCTGATAATAGAAACAATCTTCTTCTTCAGGTTCCCCAATGCTTTTTCTAAGGAAATTTCGTACAACACGGGATTTAGAGTGCCTAAAGTGAGGACAGCTTGCTACTGGAATCTTTACTATGTTTTTTGATATCACAAAGGAGATGGTTGCATGAATACATAAACATTACACCAAGGAAATCTTTTTTCGACCCCACCAAACTGAATCCAAATGTAGGTTTCTTACACTGCTGATATTAGAAAGATCCTTCTTCTGCATCTCCCCCAAAGTTATTGCTAAGGAAATTTCGTACCACCCAGGAATGAGAGTGCACATAGTGAGGACAGCCTTCTACTGCAATGTTTAATATATTTTTGATATATAGGAGATGGTTGCATGATTACTTAAGTAGCAGTTCCAGCACGGCCTTCTTCAATTCCACTAATCTGAATCCAAACATAGGTAAATTACATGGCAGATATTAGACAGAAATTTCTCATCCAGTCTCGCTAATTTTATTCTTAAGGAAATTTCGTACCACACGGGATTTATTGTGCATACAGAAAGGACAACTTTATACTGCGATGTTTAGTATGTTTTTGATATCACATTGGACATGGTTGCATGATTACTTAAATAGCACTTTCAGCAAGGCCTTATTTTACTCCACTAAGCTGAGTCCAGATATAGGTATCTCACATGGCAATTATTAGAAAGAACATTCTTCTCCAGGCTCCCATAATACACTTTTTAATGAAATTTCGTCCCACATGGGAGATAGTGTCCATACAGAGATGAAAGCCTGCTACTTCAATCTTTACATTGTTTTCCACATCACATTGGAGATGGTTGCATGAGTACTTGAAAGGGGCATCCCGCAAGCCCGTATTTTACTGAAAAATTACTGAATCCAAATGCAGGTCTCTTACAATGATGATAGTAGAAAGAATCTTCTTCTGTAGTTTCCGCTAATGCCATGGTTAAGAAATTACGGACCACATGGGATTTTCTAGTGCATACAGCGACAACAGGTTCCTATGGCAATTTTACTTTGTTTTCCATATCACATTGGAGATGGTAGCATGATTACTTGATTCGGGCATCGCGCATGGCCTTGTTTTACCGAAACTAAACTGAATCCAAATGTAGGTTTCTTACATTGCTGTTATTAGAAAGAACCTTCTTCTGCAGTTTCCCCAAAACCATTACTAAGAAATTTTGTACCACACGGGATTTAGTGTTCTTGTAGTGAGTACAGCCTTCAACTGCAATCTTTACTATGTTTTCAATATCACATTGGAGATGGTTGCATGATTGCTTAAATAGCACATCCAGAAATTCCTTATTCCACTCAACTCATCTGAATGCAAATATAGGTTTCTTAAACAGTTCATATTAGAAAGAAACTTTTTATGTAGCTTCCCCTAATGCTCTGGTTAAGGAAATTTCGTACCACACGGGATTTAGAGGGCATTTAGTGAGGACAGATTTCCACTGCAATCTTTACTATGTTTTTGATATCTCACTGGAGATGGTCGCATGATTACTTAAATAGCACATCCAGAAAATCCTTATTCTACTCAACTAAGCTGAATCCAATGTAGGTTGCTTAAATTGCTTATATTAGAAAGAATCTTCTTAAGATGTTTTGCCTAATGCTATTGCTAAGGAAATTTGGTACCACACGGGATTTAGTGTGCATACTTAAAGGAAAACTTTCTACTGCAATGTTTACTGTGTTTTCGATATCACATTCTAGATGGTAGCATGATTTCTTGAATGTGGCATCGTGGAAGGGCTTATTTTACTGAAACTAAACTGAATCCAAATGTAGGATTCTTAAGGATATATATTACTGATATTAGAAAGAATCTTCTCCTGCATCTTCCCCCAATGCTATTACTAAGGAAATTTCGTACCACACGGGATTTGGAGTTCATAAAGTGAGGAGAGCCTTCTACTGAATCTTTACAATGTTTCGATATCACATTTTAGATGGTTGAATGATTTCTTTAATAGCACATCCAGAAATTCCTTATTTTACTCAACTAAACTGAATCCAAATACAGGGTGCTTACACTGCTCATATTAGAAGGAATCATCTTCTCCAGGCTTCCCTAATATTGTTCCTAAGGTAATTTCGTACCGCGATGGATTTTGAGTGCATACAGAAAGGACAATTTTCTACTGCAATGTTTAATATGTTTTTGATATCACATTGGAGATGGTTGCATGATAATTTAAATAACCCTTCCAGCAGGGCCTTATTCTATTCCAATAAACTGAATCCAAACGAAGGTACCTTACACCGCAGATATTAGAAAGTACCTTCTTCTCCGGCCTCCTCTAATGTTATTTCTAAGGAAATTTCGTACCACACGGGATTTATACTGCATAGAGTGAGGAAAGCCTTCTACTGCAATCTCTACTATATTTTGATATCACATTGGAGATGGTTGCATGAATACTTGAATGGGGCATTGCGCAAGGACTTATTTTACTGAAACTAAGTGGAATACAGTTGGAGCTTTCTTACATTGCTGATATTAGAAAGAATCTTCTTCTACAGCTTCCCCAATGCTATTTCTAAGGAAATTTCGTACCATACGGGATTTAGAGTCCATACAGAAATGACAGTCTGGTACTTCAATCTTTACGTTCTTTTCCATATCACATTGCGGATGGTTGCAAGAACACGTAAAAATCAGACCAAGGAAGTCTTTTTCTTTCCCAACAAACTGAATCAAAAAGCAGGTTTCATACATTGCTGGTATTATTAAGAATCTTCTTCTGCATCTTCCCCTAATGCTATGGTTAAGGAAATTTCGTACCACACGGGATTTAGAGTGCATACAGAAAGGACAACTTTCAACTGCAATGTTTAATAGTTTTCAATATCACAATGGAGATGATTGCATGATTACTTAAATAGCACATCCATATATTCCTTATTCTACTCTACTAAGCTGAATCCAAATGTAGGTTGTTTACACTGCTTATATTGAAAAGAATCTTGTTATGAAGCTTCCCGTAATGCAATTTCTAAGGAGATTTCGCACAACACAAAATTTAGAGTGCATACAAAAACAACAACTTTCTACTGAAATGTTTAATATGTTTTTGATTGTAGATGGTTGCATGATTACTTATATAGAAATTCCGGCAGGCCCTTTTTCTATTCCACTAAAATGAATTTAAATGTAGGTAGCATACATGGCAGATATTAGAAAGAACCTTCTTCTGCGGCCTCCCCTAATGTTATTCCTAAGGATATTTCGTACCACACGGAATTTATAGTGCATAAAGTAAGGACAACCGTCTACTGCAATCTTTACTGTGTTAAGATATCACATTGGACATGGTTGCATTAAAACTTGAATGGGGCATCCCGCAAGGCCTTATTATACTTCAACTAAATTTACTCCAATTTGAGGTTTCCTACATTGCTGATATTAGAAACAATCTTCTTCTTCAGGTTCCCCAATGCTTTTCCTAAGGAAATTTCGTACAACACGGGATTTAGAGTGCCTACAGTGAGGACAGATTTCTACTGGAATCTTTACTATGTTTTGATATCACAAAGGAGATGGTTGCATGAATACATAAACATTACACCAAGGAAATCTTTTTTCCACCCCACCAAACTGAATCCAAATGTAGGTTTCTTACACTGCTGATATGAGAAAGATCCTTCTTCTGCATCTCCCCCAAGGCTATTGCTAAGGAAATTTCGTACCACCCAGGATTGAGAGTGCACATAGTGAGGACAGCCTTCTACTGCAATGTTTAATATATTTTTGATAGGAGATGGGTGCATGATTAGTTAAATAGCACTTCCAGCACGGCCTTATTCAATTCCACTAATCTGAATACAAACGTAGGTAAATTACATGGCAGATATTAGAAAGAACTTTCTTCTCCAGTCTCGCTAATTTTATTCTTAAGGAAATTTCGTACCACACGGGATTTATTGTGCATACCCAAAGGACAACTTTCTACTGCAATGTTTATTATGTTTTTGGTATCACATTGGACATGGTTGCATGATTACTTAAATAGCACTTTCAGCAAGGCCTTATTCTACTCCACTAAGCTGAGTCCAAGTATAGGTATCTCACATGGCAGTTATTAGAAAGAACCTTCTTCTCCAGGCTCCCCTAATATAATTTTTAATGAAATTTCGTCCCACACGGGATATAGAGTCCATACAGAGATGAAAGCCTGCTACTTCAATCTTTACTTTGTTTTCCACATCACATTGGAGATGGTTGCATGAGTACTTGAATGGGGCATTCCGAAAGCCAGTATGTTACTGAAAAATTACTGAATCCAAATGTAGGTCTCTTACATTGATGATAGTAGAAAGAATCTTCTTCTGTAGTTTCCTCTAATGCTATGGTTAAGGAAATTTCGGACCACATGGGATTTTCTAGTGCATACAGCGACAACATGTTCCTATGGCAATTTTACTTTGTTTTCATTATCACATTGGAGATGGTAGCATGATTACTTGATTCGGGCATTGCGCATGGCCTTATTTTACTGAAACTAAACTGAATCCAAATGTAGGTTTCTTACATTGCTGATATTAGAAAGAACCTTCTTCTGCAGTTTCCCCAAAACCATTACTAAGAAATTTTGTACCACACGGGATTTAGTGTTCTTGTAGTGAGTACAGCCTTCAACTGCAATCTTTACTCTGTTTTCAATATCACATTGGAGATGGTTGCATGATTACTTAAATAGCACATCCAGAAATTCCTTATTCCACTCAACTAAGCTGAATGCAAATATAGGTTTCTTAAACAGTTCATATTAGAAAGAATCTTATGAAGCTTCCCCTAATGCTCTGGTTAAGGAAATTTCGTACCACATGGGCCTTAGAGGGCATATAGTGAGGACAGACTTCCACTGCAATCTTTACTATGTTTTTGATATCTCACTGGAGATGGTCGCATGATTACTTAAATAGCACATCCAGAAAATCCTTATTCTACTCAACTAAGCTGAATCCAATGTAGGTTGCTTAAATTGCTTATATTAGAAAGAATCTTCTTAAGATGTTTTGCCTAATGCTATTGCTAAGGTAATTTGGTACCACACGGGATTTAGAGTGCATACTTAAAGGAAAACTTTCTACTGCAATGTTTACTGTGTTTTCGATATCACATTCTAGATGGTAGCATGATTTCTTGAATGTGGCATCGTGGAAGGGCTTATTTTACTGAAACTAAACTGAATCCAAATGTAGGATTCTTAAGGATATATATTACTGATATTAGAAAGAATCTTCTCCTGCATCTTCCCCCAATGCTATTACTAAGGAAATTTCGTACCACACGGGATTTGGAGTTCATAAAGTGAGGAGAGCCTTCTACTGAATCTTTACAATGTTTCGATATCACATTTTAGATGGTTGAATGATTTCTTAAATAGCACATCCAGAAATTCCTTATTTTACTCAACTAAACTGAATCCAAATACAGGGTGCTTACACTGCTCATATTAGAAGGAATCATCTTCTCCAGGCTTCCCTAATATTGTTCCTAAGGTAATTTCGTACCGCGATGGATTTTGAGTGCATACAGAAAGGACAATTTTCTACTGCAATGTTTAATATGTTTTTGGTATCACATTGGACATGGTTGCATGATTACTTAAATAGCACTTTCAGCAAGGCCTTATTCTACTCCACTAAGCTGAGTCCAAGTATAGGTATCTCACATGGCAGTTATTAGAAAGAACCTTCTTCTCCAGGCTCCCCTAATATAATTTTTAATGAAATTTCGTCCCACACGGGATATAGAGTCCATACAGAGATGAAAGCCTGCTACTTCAATCTTTACATTGTTTTCCACATCACATTGGAGATGGTTGCATGAGTACTTGAATGGGGCATTCCGAAAGCCAGTATGTTACTGAAAAATTACTGAATCCAAATGTAGGTCTCTTACATTGATGATAGTAGAAAGAATCTTCTTCTGTAGTTTCCTCTAATGCTATGGTTAAGGAAATTTCGGACCACATGGGATTTTCTAGTGCATACAGCGACAACATGTTCCTATGGCAATTTTACTTTGTTTTCATTATCACATTGGAGATGGTAGCATGATTACTTGATTCGGGCATTGCGCATGGCCTTATTTTACTGAAACTAAACTGAATCCAAATGTAGGTTTCTTACATTGCTGATATTAGAAAGAACCTTCTTCTGCAGTTTCCCCAAAACCATTACTAAGAAATTTTGTACCACACGGGATTTAGTGTTCTTGTAGTGAGTACAGCCTTCAACTGCAATCTTTACTCTGTTTTCAATATCACATTGGAGATGGTTGCATGATTACTTAAATAGCACATCCAGAAATTCCTTATTCCACTCAACTAAGCTGAATGCAAATATAGGTTTCTTAAACAGTTCATATTAGAAAGAATCTTATGAAGCTTCCCCTAATGCTCTGGTTAAGGAAATTTCGTACCACATGGGCCTTAGAGGGCATATAGTGAGGACAGACTTCCACTGCAATCTTTACTATGTTTTTGATATCTCACTGGAGATGGTCGCATGATTACTTAAATAGCACATCCAGAAAATCCTTATTCTACTCAACTAAGCTGAATCCAATGTAGGTTGCTTAAATTGCTTATATTAGAAAGAATCTTCTTAAGATGTTTTGCCTAATGCTATTGCTAAGGAAATTTGGTACCACACGGGATTTAGAGTGCATACTTAAAGGAAAACTTTCTACTGCAATGTTTACTGTGTTTTCGATATCACATTCTAGATGGTAGCATGATTTCTTGAATGTGGCATCGTGGAAGGGCTTATTTTACTGAAACTAAACTGAATCCAAATGTAGGATTCTTAAGGATATATATTACTGATATTAGAAAGAATCTTCTCCTGCATCTTCCCCCAATGCTATTACTAAGGAAATTTCGTACCACACGGGATTTGGAGTTCATAAAGTGAGGAGAGCCTTCTACTGAATCTTTACAATGTTTCGATATCACATTTTAGATGGTTGAATGATTTCTTAAATAGCACATCCAGAAATTCCTTATTTTACTCAACTAAACTGAATCCAAATACAGGGTGCTTACACTGCTCATATTAGAAGGAATCATCTTCTCCAGGCTTCCCTAATATTGTTCCTAAGGTAATTTCGTACCGCGATGGATTTTGAGTGCATACAGAAAGGACAATTTTCTACTGCAATGTTTAATATGTTTTTGATATCACATTGGAGATGGATGCATGATAATTTAAATAACCCTTCCAGCAGGGCCTTATTCTATTCCAATAAACTGAATCCAAACGAAGGTACCTTACACCGCAGATATTAGAAAGTACCTTCTTCTCTGGCCTCCTCTAATGTTATTTCTAAGGAAATTTCGTACCACACGGGATTTATACTGCATAGAGTGAGGAAAGCCTTCTACTGCAATCTCTACTATATTTCGATATCACATTGGAGATGGTTGCATGAATACTTGAATGGGGCATTGCGCAAGGACTTATTTTACTGCAACTAAGTGGAATACAGTTGGAGCATTCTTACATTGCTGATATTAGAAAGAATCTTCTACAGCTTCCCCAATGCTATTTCTAAGGAAATTTCGTACCATACGGGATTTAGAGTCCATACAGAAATGACAGCCTGGTACTTCAATCTTTACGTTCTTTTCCATATCACATTGTGGATGGTTGCAAGAACACGTAAAAATCAGACCAAGGAAGTCTTTTTCTTTCCCAACAAACTGAATCAAAAAGCAGGTTTCATACATTGCTGGTATTATAAAGAATCTTCTTCTGCATCTTCCCCTAATGCTATGGTTAAGGAAATTTCGTACCACACGGGATTTAGAGTGCATACAGAAAGGACAACTTTCTACTGCAATGTTTAATAGTTTTCAATATCACAATGGAGATGATTGCATGATTACTTAAATAGCACATCCATATATTCCTTATTCTACTCTACTAAGCTGAATCCAAATGTAGGTTGTTTACACTGCTTATATTGAAAAGAATCTTGTTATGAAGCTTCCCGTAATGCAATTTCTAAGGAGATTTCGCACAACACAAAATTTAGAGTGCATACAAAAACAACAACTTTCTACTGAAATGTTTAATATGTTTTTGATTGGAGATGGTTGCATGATTACTTATATAGAAATTCCGGCAGGCCCTTTTTCTATTCCACTAAAATGAATTTAAATGTAGGTAGCATACATGGCAGATATTAGAAAGAACCTTCTTCTGCGGCCTCCCCTAATGTTATTCCTAAGGATATTTCATACCACACGGAATTTATAGTGCATAAAATAAGGACAACCGTCTACTGCAATCTTTACTGTGTTAAGATATCACATTGGAAATGGTTGCATTAAAACCTGAATGGGGCATCCCGCAAGGCCTTATTATACTTCAACTAAATTTACTCCAATTTGAGGTTTCCTACATTGCTGATATTAGAAACAATCTTCTTCTTCAGGTTCCCCAATGCTTTTCCTAAGGAAATTTCGTACAACACGGGATTTAGAGTACCTACAGTGAGGACAGATTTCTACTGGAATCTTTACTATGTTTTGATATCACAAAGGAGATGGTTGCATGAATACATAAACATTACACCAAGGAAATCTTTTTTCGACCCCACCAAACTGAATCCAAATGTAGGTTTCTTACACTGCTGATATAAGAAAGATCCTTCTTCTGCATCTCCCCCAAGGCTATTGCTAAGGAAATTTCGTACCACCCAGGATTGAGAGTGCACATAGTGAGGACAGCCTTCTACTGCAATGTTTAATATATTTTTGATAGGAGATGGGTGCATGATTAGTTAAATAGCACTTCCAGCACGGCCTTATTCAATTCCACTAATCTGAATACAAACGTAGGTAAATTACATGGCAGATATTAGAAAGAACTTTCTTCTCCAGTCTCGCTAATTTTATTCTTAAGGAAATTTCGTACCACACGGGATTTATTGTGCATACACAAAGGACAACTTTCTACTGCAATGTTTATTATGTTTTTGGTATCACATTGGACATGGTTGCATGATTACTTAAATAGCACTTTCAGCAAGGCCTTATTCTACTCCACTAAGCTGAGTCCAAGTATAGATATCTCACATGGCAGTTATTAGAAAGAACCTTCTTCTCCAGGGTCCCCTAATATAATTTTTAATGAAATTTCGTCCCACACGGGATATAGAGTCCATACAGAGATGAAAGCCTGCTACTTCAATCTTTACATTGTTTTCCACATCACATTGGAGATGGTTGCATGAGTACTTGAATGGGGCATTCCGAAAGCCAGTATGTTACTGAAAAATTACTGAATCCAAATGTAGGTCTCTTACATTGATGATAGTAGAAAGAATCTTCTTCTGTAGTTTCCTCTAATGCTATGGTTAAGGAAATTTCGGACCACGTGGGATTTTCTAGTGCATACAGCGACAACATGTTCCTATGGCAATTTTACTTTGTTTTCATTATCACATTGGAGATGGTAGCATGATTACGTGATTCGGGCATTGCGCATGGCCTTATTTTACTGAAACTAAACTGAATCCAAATGTAGGTTTCTTACATTGCTGATATTAGAAAGAAACTTCTTCTGCAGTTTCCCAAAATCATTACTAAGAAATTTTGTACCACACGGGATTTAGTGTTCTTGTAGTGAGTACAGCCTTCAACTGCAATCTTTACTATGTTTTCAATATCACATTGGAGATGGTTTCATGATTACTTAAATAGCACATCCAGAAATTCCTTATTCCACTCAACTAAGCTGAATGCAAATATGGGTTTCTTAAACAGTTCATATTAGAAAGAATCTTCTTATGAAGCTTCGCCTAATGCTCTGGTTAAGGAAATTTCGTACCACACAGGATTTAGAGAGCATATAGTGAGGACAGACTTCCACTGCAATCTTTACTATGTTTTTGATATCTCACTGGAGATGGTCGCATGATTACGTAAATAGCACACCAAGAAATTCCTTATTCTACTCAACTAAGCTGAATCCAATGTAGGTTGCTTTCCCCTTTCATATTAGAAGGAATCTTCTTTACATGCTTGCCCTAATGCATTGCTGAGGAATTTTCGTACCACACGGGATTTAGACTGCATACAGAAATGACAACTTTTTACTGAATGTTAATATGTTTTCGATAATCACATTGAAGATTTTTGCATGATTAGTTTAATATCACATTCAACAAGGCCTTATTCTACTCCACCACCCTGAATCCAAATGTAAGTATCTTACTTGGCAGATGTTAAAAAGAATCTTCTTCTCCAGGCTGCCCTTATATTATTCCTAAGGATATTTCGTACCACACGGGATTTAGAGTCCATACATATATGACAGACTGCTACGTCAATCTTTATTATGTTTTCCATATCACATTGGAGATGGTTGCATGATTGCTTGAATCAGGCATTGTGCAAGGCCTGATTTTACTGTAACTAAACTGAATTCAAATGTAGGTTTCTTACAATGATGACATTAGAAAAAATCTTCTTCTGCAGTTTCCCCCAAAGCTATTGCTCAGGAAGATTCCTACCACACGGAATTTAGAGTGCATATAGTAAGGAGAGCCTTCTACTGCCATTTTTAATTTGTTTTCGATATCACATTGGAGATGGTTGCATGATTATGTGAAGGGGGCATAACACAAAGCCTTATTTTACTGAAAATATCCTGAATCCAAATGTAGGTATCTTACACTGCCTATATTAGAAAGAATCTTCTTCTGCAGCTTCCCGTAATGCTATCATTAAGGAAATTTCGTACCACACGGGATTTAGTGTGCATACAGAAAGGATAACTTTCTAATGCCATGTTTACTGTATTCGAATTCACATTGACATGGTTTCATGATTACTTAAATATCACCTCCAGGAAGGCCTAATACAACTCCACTAAAATTGAATCCAATTATAGGTAACTTACACAGCGGATTTTATAAAGAATTTTTTTCTCCAGTCTCCCTTAGTATTATTCCTAAGGAAATTTCGTACCACGCTGGATTTACAGTGCATAGAGTGAGGACAGCCTTCCACTGCAATCTTTACTATGTTTCGATATCACATTGGAAATAGTCCATGATTACTTAAATAGCACATCCAGAAATTCCTTAGTCTACTCAACTATACTGAATCTAAATGTAGGTTGCTTACACTGCTCATATTAGAAGGAATCTTCTTCTGAATCTTCCTCTAATGCTATTGCTATTGAAAATTCATGCCATACAGGATTTAGAGGCCATACAGTTATGACAGCATGCTACTTCAATCCTTACATTGTTTTCCACGTCACTTTGTAGATGGTTGCATGTACACGTAAATATCACAATAAGGAAGTCTTTTTTCGACGCCTCCAAACTAAATTCAAATGTAGGTTTCTTACTTTGCTGATATTAGAAAAAACCTCCTTTTGCACCTTCCCCAATGCTTTTACTAAGGAAATTTCATACCACACGAATTTACATTGGATAGAATGAGGACAGCCTTCTACTGCAATCTTTTTCTATGTTTCGATATCACATTGGAAATGGTTGCATGGTTACTTAAAAAGCACATCCCGAAAATCCTTATTCTACTTAACTAATGTCAATCCAAATGTTGGTTGCTTACACTGCTTATATTAGAAAGAATCTTCTTATGATGCGTCCCCTAATGCTATTGCAAAGGAAATTTCGTACCCCACGTGATTTAGAGTGCATTCAGAAAGGACAACTTTCTACTGCAATGTTTACTGTTTTTGAAAGCACATTGGAGATGGTTTCATGATTACTTAAATATCACCCACAGCAAGGCCCAATACTACTCCACTAAACTGATTCCAAATATAAGTAACTTTCCCAGCAGATATTAGAAAGTATTTTCTTCTCCAGGCTCCCCTAATATTATTCCTAAGGAAATTTCGTACCACACACGATTAAGCGAGCATAGAGAGAACAACTTTCTACTGCAATGTTTACAGTTTTCTAAATCACATTGGAGATGGTTTCATGATTACTTAAATAGCACTTCCAGCACGGCCTTATTCAATTTCACTAATCTGAATCCAAACGTAGGTAAATTACATGCAGATATTAGAAAGAACATTCTTCCCCAGTCTCACTAATTCTATTGTTAAGGAAATTTCGTACCACATGGGATTTATTGTGCAAACCGAAAGGACAACTTTCTACTGCAATGTTTAGCATGTTTTTGATATCACATTGGACAGGGTTGCATGATTACTTAAATAGCACTTTCAGCAAGGCCTTATTCTACTAGACTAAGCTGAATCCAAATATATGTAGCTTACATGGCGGATATTCGAAAGAATCTTCTTTTAAAGCTATCCTAATGTTATTCCTAAGGATATTTCGAACCACACAGGATTTAGAGTCCATACATAGATGACAGACTTCTACTGCAATCTTTACAGTGATTTCGATACCACATTGGAGGTGGTTGCATGATTACTTAAATAGCCCATCCAGAAATTGCTAACTCTACTCAACTAATCTGAATCCAAATGTATGTTGCTTAAACTGCTTATATTAGGAAGAATCTCCTTATGAAGTTTCCCTAATGCTATTGCTATGGAAATTTCCTACCACACAGGAATTAGAGTTCATATAGTGAAGACAGCCTTCAACTTCAATCTTTACATTGTTTTCATATCACATTGCAGATGGTTGCATGAACACATAAATATAACACCAGGGAAGTCTTTTTCGACCCCACCAAACTGAATCCAAATATAGGTTTCTTACATTGCTGATATTAAAGAGAATCTTCCTCTGTATTTTCCCCTAATGCTATGGTTAAGGTAAATTCATAAAACGTCAGATTTAGAATGCATAACGTGAGGAGAGTTTTCTATTCCAATTATACTGTGTTTTCCGTATCACATTGGAGATGGTTGCATGATTACTTGAATGGGGCATCCCGCAAGGCCTTATTTTACTGAAACCAAACTGAATCCAAATGTAGTTTACTACATTGCTGATATTACAAAGAATCTTGTCCTGCAGCTTCCCCCAAAGCTTTTGCTAAGGAAATTTCATACCACACGGATTTAGAGTTCATAGAGTGAGGACAGCCTTCTACTGTAATCTTTACTATTTTCCGATATCACTTTGGAAATGGTGGAATGATTACTTAAGTAGCACCTCCAGAAATTCCTTTTTCAACTCAGCTAAGTTGAATCCAAATGTAGGTTGCTTACTCTGCTCATATTAGAAGGAATCTTCTGAAGCTTCCCCTAATGCTATTGCTAAGGAAATTTCGTACAACACGGGATTTAGAGTGCATAGAGAAAGGACAACTCTCTACTGCAATGTTTACTATGTTTTTGATATCACATTGAAAATGGTAGCATAATTACTTGAATGGGGCATCGCGCAAGGCATTATTTTACTGAAACTAAACTGATCCAAATGTAGGTTTCTTACATTGTTGATATTAGAAAGAAATTTCTTCTGCAGTTTCCCCCAAAGCTATTGCTAAAGATATTTGGTACCACACGAGATTTAGGGTGCATACAGAAAGGACAACTTTCTACTGCAATGTTTAATGTGTTTTAAAAATCAGATTGGAGATGGTTGCATTATTACTTAAATAGCCCTTCCAGCAAGACGTTATTCTACTCCACTAAACTGAATCCAAATATAGGTATCTTACATGGCATATATTAGAAAGAATCTTGTTTTTCAGTCTCCCCTAATATTATTCCTAAGGAAAGGCCGTGCCATACGGGATTTAGAGTCCACACAAAGATGAGCGCCTGCTACTTCAGACTTCACATTGCTTTACATGTCACAGTGTAGATGGTTGCATGAATACGTATATATCCCACCAAGCATGTCTCTTTTAGACCCCACCAAAATGAGTTAAAATGTAGGTTTCTTACATTACAGATATTAGAAGAATCTCTTTCTGCAGCTTCCCTTAATGCTATCGTTGTGGAAATTTTGTACCACACGGGATTTAGAGTGCATATATTAAAGGCAACGTTCTACTGAAATCTTTACTATGTTTTCTATATCACATTGGAGATGGTTGCATGAATACTTGAATGGGGCATCCTGCAAGGCCTTATTTTACTGAAATTAAATGGAATCCAGTTGGAGGTTTCTTACTTTGCTTATATTAGAAAGAATCTACTTCTGCAGTTTAACCCAAAGCTATTGCTAAGGAAATTTCGTACCACACGGGATTTAGAGTGCATACAGTGAGGATAGCCTTCTACTGCAATCGTTAGTATGTTTCGATAACACATTGGAGATGGTTGCATGATTACTTAAATAACACATCCAGAAATTCCTTATTGTACTCAACTAACCTGAATCCAAATGCAGGTTACTTACACTGCTTATATTAGAAAGAATTTTCATATGAAGCTTCCCCTAATGCTTTTGCTAAGGAAACTTGCTACCACACGGGATTTAGAGTGCATATAGAAAGGACAAATTCTACTGAAATGTATACTATGTTTTCGATATCACATTGGAGATGGTTGCACGATTACTTAAATTGCACATCCAGAAATTCTTATTCTACTCAGCTAAACTGAATACAAATGTAAGTTTCTTACATTGCTGATTTTAGAAAGAACCTTCTTCTGCATCTTCCCCTAATGCTATTGCTACGGAAATCTCGTTCCACATGGGATTTGGAGTCCATACAGAAATGAGAGCCTTCTACTGCAATCTTTACTTTGTTTTCGATATCACATTGGAGATGGTCACGTGATTGCTTAAATAGCACATCCAGAAATTCCTTATTCTACAGAACTAAACTGAATCCAAATGTAGGTTGCCTAAACTGTTCATATTAGAAGAAATCTACCTCTGAAGCTTCCCCTAATGCTATTCCTAAGGAAATTTCCTACCACACGGGATTTTGAGTGCATACAAGAAGGACAACTTTCTATTGCCATGTTTGAAATGTTTTTTATATCACATTGGAGATGGTTGCATGATTACATTCATAGTACTTCCAGCACGGCCTTATTTTATTCCGCTAAACTGAATCCAATTATAGGTAGCTTACACGGCAGATATTAGAAAGAACCTTGTTCTCCAGTCTCCCCTAATGTTATTCTTACGGAAATTTAATACAGCACGGGATTTATAGTGCATACAGTGATTACAGCCTACTACTGCTATCTTTACTATGTTTCGATATCACATTTGAGATGTTCACATGATTATTTAAACAGCACATTCAGAAATTCTTTATTCTACTCAACAAAGCTGAATGCAAATGTAGTTTGCTTAAACTGATTATACTACAAAGAATCTTCTTATGAAGTTTCCCCTAATGCTATTGCTAAGGAAATTTCTACCACGTGGGATTTAGAGTGCAGGGAGACAGGACAACTTTCTAGTGAAATATTTATTACGTTTTCAATATCACATTGGAGATTGTAGAATGATTACTTGAATGAAGCATCGCCAAAGGTCTTATTTTACTGAAACTAAACTGAATCCAAATGTAGGATTCTTACATTGCTGATATTAGAAAGAAACTTCTTCTGCACCTTCCCCCAAAGCTATTGCCAAGGAAATTTCGTACCACACGGGATTTAGAGGGCATACATTGAGGAGAGCCTTCTACTACAGTCATTAATATGTTTTGATATCACATTTGAGATGGTTGCATGAATACTTTAATGGGGCATCTCACAAGGTCTTACTTTACTGAAATAACATGGAATCGAATTGGAGGATTCTTACATTGATGATATTAGAAAGAATCCCCCTCTGCTGCTTCCCCTAATGCTACGTTTAAGGAAATTTCGTACCACACCGGATTTAGAGTGCATATAGGTAGGATAGAATTCTACTGCAATCGTTACTATGATTTCGATATCACATTGGAGATGGTTGCATTATTACTTAACAAGCACATCCAGAAATTCCTTAATCACTCAACTAAGCTGAATCCAAATTTAGGTTGCTTAAACTGCTTATATTAGAATGAATCTTATTATGAAGCTTCCCCTAATGCTATTGCCAAGGAAATTTTGTACGACACTGGATTTAGAGTGCATACAGAAGGTCCAATTTCTATTGCAATATTTTATGTGTTTATGATATCATATTGGAGATGGTTACATTATTACTTAAATAGCACTTCCAGTAAGGCCTTATTCTATTCCACTAAACTGAAACCAAATGTACGTAGTTCACACAGCAGATGTTAGAAAGAACCTTCTTCTCTAGGCTCCACTAATCTTATTACTAAGGAAATTTCATACCACACGGTATTTATAGTCCGTACAGAGCTGACAGCATGCTACTTCAATCTTTATTTTGTTTTCCACATCACATTGTAGATGGTTGCATGAACATATAAATATCACAGCAAGGGAGTCTTTTTTCGACCCCAGCAAACTGAATAGAAATATAGGTTTCTTACATTGCTGATATTAGAGAGAACATCTTCTGCACCTTCCCATAAAGCTATGGTTAAGGAAATTTCGGACCACATGGGATTTAGAGGGCATACATGGAGAACAGATTTCTAATGCAATTATACTATGTTTTCCATATCACATTGGAGATGGTATCATGATTACTTGAATGGGGCGTCGGGCATGGCCTTACTTTACTGAAACTGAACTGAATCCAAATGCAGGTTTCTTACATTACTGACATTAGGAAGAATCTTCTTCTGCAGCTTCAACCCATTGCTATTGCTAAGGAAATTTCAAACCACATGGGATATACAGTGCATACAATGAGGACAGCCTTCTATTGCAATCTTTACTATGTTTCTATATCACATTGGATATGGTTGCATGATTACGTAAATAGCACATCCAGAAATTCCTTATTTTACTCAACTAAACTGAATCCGAATGTACGTTGCTTACCCTACTCATATTAGAAGGAAAATTCTTTTGAAGCTTCCCCTAATGCTATTGCTAAGGAAGTTCCTTACCACACGGAATTTAGACTGCATAAAGAAAGGGCAACTTTCTACCGCAATGTTTAATATGTTTTTGATATCACATTGGTGATGGTTGCATGATTACGTAAATAGCACTTCCAGGAATGCCTTATCCTATTCCAATAAACTGAATTCAAATGTAGGTATCTTACATTACAGATATTAGAAAGAACCTTCTTCTCCAGGCTGCCCTAATGTTATTCCCAAATAAACTTCGTACCACACAGGATTTAGAGTCCATACAGAGATGACAGCCTGCTACTTCAATCTTTACATTATTTTCCGTATCACATTGTAGATTGTTGCATGAATACGTAAATATCAGACCAAGGAAGTCTTTTTTACACCCCACGAAACTGAATCCAAATATAGGTTTCTTACATTGCTGATATTAGAAAGAATCACCTGCTGCAGCTTCCCCTAATGCTATGGTTAAGGAAATTTGGGAGAACATGGGACTTAGAGTACATATAGTGAGCAGAGCCTTCAACTGCAATCTTTACTATGATTTTGATAACACATTGGAGATGGTTGCATGATTACTTAAATAGCACATCCATAAATGCCTTCATCTACTCAACTAAGCTGACTCCAAACGTAGGTTGCTTAAATGGCTTATATTAGAAAGAATCTTCTTATTAAGCTTCCCCTATTGCTTTGCTAAGGAAATTATGTACCACACCAGATTTACAGTGCATACAGAAAGGATAGATTTCTATTGCAATGTTTTATGTTTATGATATCATGTTGGTGATGGTTACATGACTACTTAAATAGCACTTCCAGCAAGGCCTTATTCTATTCCACTAAACTGAATCCAAATGTACATAGTTACACGGCAGATATTAGAAAGAACCTTTTTCTGCAGGCTCCCTTAATGTTATTCCTAAGGAAATTTCGTACCACACGGTATTTAGGGTCCATACAGAGATGACAGCCTGCTACTTCAATCTTTACATTGTTTTCCATATCACATTGCAGATGGTTGCATGAATATGTAAATATCACACCAAGGAAGTGTTTTATCGACCACATCAAACTGAATCGAAATGTAGGTTTGTTAAATTGCTGATATTAGAGAGAATCTTTTTCTGCAGCTTCCCCTAATGCTATGGCTAAGGAATTTCGGACCACATGGGATTTAAAGTAAATACAGGAAGGACAGCTTTCTCTTGCAATTATACTATGTTTTTCACATCACATTGGAGATGGTAGCATGATTACTTGAATGGGGCATCTCGCAAGGCCTTATTTTACTGTAACTAAACTGTATCCAAATGTAGTTTACTTCATTGCTGATATTAGAAAAATGTTCTTCTGGAGTTCCGCGAAAGCTATTGCTTATGAAATATCCTACCACACGGATTCAGAGTGCATATAGTGATGACAGCCTTCTACAGCAAACTTTACTATGTTTTCGATATAGCTTTGAAGATGGTTGCATGATTACTTGAATGGGGTATCCCAGAACGAATTATTTTACTGAAGACAAACTGAATACAAATGTAGGTTTCCTACATTGCTGATATTAGAAGGAATCTTCTTCTGCAGATTCCACTAGTTCTATAATTAAGGAAATTTCGTACCACACGGGATTTAGAGGGCATATAGTGAGGACAGATTTCTACTGCAATCTTTACTATGATTTCGATATCTCTTTGGAGATGGTCACATGATTACTTAAATAAAACTTCCCATAATTCCTGATTCTACTCAATAAAGCTGAATCCAAATGTAGTGTGCTTAAACTGCTTATATTAGAAAGAATCTTCTTATGAAGCTTCCACTACTTCTATGGTTAAGAAAATTTCGTACCACACGGGATTTAGAGTACATACAAAAAGGACAACTTTCTACTGAAATGTTTTTATGTTTTCAATACCACATTGGAGATGGTCGCATGATTACTTGAATGGGGCATCATGAAAGTCTTCTTTTACTGAAACTGAACTGAATCCAAAGGTAGGTTTCCAACATTGCTGATATTACAGAGAATCTTCTTCTGCAGCTTCCCCTAATGCTATGGTTAAGGAAATTTCGGACCACATCGGATTTAGAGGGCACACAGGGTGGACACATTTCTATTGCAATTATATTATGTTTTCTAAATCACATTGGAGATGGTAGCATGATTACATGAATGGGCATCACACAGGGCCTTATTTTACTGAAATTAATCTGAATACAAATGTAGGTTTCCTACATGGCAGATATTATGTCAAGCATATGTCAAGCATAACTTTATTTCCTTTGTTTATTTATTCTTTTTAGTGTAGTAGTATTTTTTATTTCTGATCATTGTAGCCATATTGATTTATACTCTTGGTTTTTCACTTAAAATTGATCTTGGGGATGGGGGAAAATGGAGGAAGGTGGTCAAACGATACAAACTTCCAGTTATAAAATAGATAAGTAATGGGTGTGTAATATACACCATGATGAATGCAGCTAACACTGTGTACAATATAAAGAAAGTTAAGGGAGTAAATCCTAAGGGTTTTTTCCTCACAAGGAAAAATTCTTTTTTCCTTTTTTCTTCTTTTTATTGTATCTGTGTATGAGAGGAGAGTTGTCAGGTGAACTTAACTGTGATAGTCATTTCACAATATGTGTAAATCAAGCCATCATGCTGTACACCTTATACAGTGTTGTACATGAAATGTTTTTCAATCAAACTGGGAAAAAATTTAACCTTAAGTATATTACATAGGATTCACAGTCAGTATTTTTTTTTCACAGTCAGTACTTTTAAGTGACTGATATTCCACTGATCGTGTACACAGTAGCTTACTTCAAAATTCCTCTTGTTTTCATTTCTGCTCCAGCATTTTAGGTTGCTTTCAAATATGCTTTAATGACCTTTGTACATTCCTTTTTCCATAGTTAGGGTTATTTAGTAATAACCAAAAGTAGTCAAGGTTATTATCAGGAAACTACTGTGCTTTCTCTTCAGCTCTGATTGTGAATACAATTACTTTGCATCTTTGGTATGTGTATGTGTATGTGTTGGGCCTTCTACGATTCTCAGTAAGGCTTGTAGTGAATTGTAAGGATAAAATTATCTTTGATTGCTTAGATGAGATGACATGCAAGTTGGGCTTAACCCTTTTCTTCTCTCTAGGATATTTTAGAAGAATGTGTGTCTCTTCCCAAGCTCTCTTCTTATTCTGGATGGGTGATAGATCATGTCTTAGCCCATACGCAAGAGAGCCCACTTCCCTCTGAAACTTCAACATCTTCTACATCTACCTGGGACCTAGACCAGCCTTCGTTTGTTCCCACATCTCCTGTCGCAAGCCCTGCCTTCTCCCCAGCCTCCTCAACAACACCAAATGGGACCAAGGTAAGGTTTTTAATCAGCTTAAGACAAAACACAATGGTGGCTGTCAAGCTGAAGTGTTTAATATTGTCTTACAACACTTGATCTTACCCGGAGAAAAACAATGACTGCTGCTTCTTGTAGCTGTTTGTAGGGACAGTGTTTACGGCATCGCCCAGTGCTCTTTTATGGAGACCCAGAGAGAGAAATTCCCCTCTGTTCTTAACACCAAGAATACGAATTAATTTTATGGGCAGTTGGATTGTTTTTTTCTCATGAGCATCGCATCTGTTTAACTCATAAGGTCTCCCTTTTGGTGTTGGCTGCTGGAAGGCTTAGTGCAAAATTTATAACAGCTCTTGAATTTATTTATCATTGGCTCTGTATGAATTTTTACCCGCTTTCTGCTCTTTTGTCCCCGACTTTGTTTCTCTGACTTAAAAAGAGTTAAATTGTTCTCGGTGGTGTCCTTCCTTCCTCCCTAGTACTGGACAGAATTGCTGAGCTCCTCTCCAGGTATATAAAATTCAGGCATTCTTGAGGTTAAATGCAGTTTTGGAGGGCTTTATATAATGGATTATTGTATCGTTTAGGAGAGGTGTTTAAAAAACAGAAAACCAATTTAAACTAACGAGCAAAAACAAGGGAGAGAGAAAGGAATTAATTACATAATTGATTATTAATTAATTTCTAACTAGGCAGTCTAGGAGTGCATTTAGAATCATATTTAGGTGATCTATTTCTGACATGATCTAGTGACCCAGACACAGGCCTTTGCCTCTCCATCTCTCAATTCTGCCTCACTCTTCCTAGTTTATTTTTTCATGTAATCTCTATACGGCAGGATGGCTGTTGGTAGCTCTAGGCACACATCTTCCTAGGTTAACATCCCCAGAAGAAGAGAAAGCCTTCTCAGAAGCTCCATCAGAAAAAGAGAGGTGGACTCCGCCCTAGCTTTGGTCACACGCCTCATTCCTGAAGTAGATACAGGGTGATAGAGTCCTTTGATTGTAGGCTGGTTGTGTGATTGCCCCGGAGGCTAGGAGTGCAGAAGAATTGGGGGTGTTGGTTGGGGTGGCTCCATCCAAATGACCTGAGCACAATCGGATCCTTACCAGAAGGGGGAAAAGTTTTCTGGGCAGATCAAAACAAAATAGTCAAGGGAGAAAAAAAAAAAATCTTCCCAAATCCACAAACATCCAGTTTTTACGGAAAACAATTCGAACAGGGTCAGTATCATGTAAAGCACACTGGTTTGAGCTAAATTGTTTTATTGTTGCTTTTATTAGTTGTTTTTCATAAGTAAGGATATGGTTTTTGTCTAGAGAGGATAACAGCACCTTTACTATCCTAAAAGCTTCATTTTGCCATCTTCTGTCTGTACAGAGCAAACGTGAGTCCCAGCGCACAGGATCTATGGCACTTCAGTCCCCCTGGGGGATGAAAGTGGAAGGCTGCATCCGGATGTATGAGCTGGTGCACAGAATGAAAGCAGTAGTAAGTGACCCCTGAAGTAAGGCAGGTGGGCCACCTAGGGAGCCACATTTAAATGCATTTCCTCAGGGATTATGAATGCCCACCTTGTGCTCCCACTAGCCTGCTCAGGGTGAAATAGAGGGCATGGGAGGATGTCAGAAGATTTGCAAGTCTCTTTTTAAATCATTACAGTACAAGTGCCTGGTATCTTGCCATTTTTCATCTAATGATTTGGGGCAGGGAGCAGGAGTTGACGGTCCATAAACATTCAGCTGATGTCTCTACTTTCAGCCCCATGAGCCCCACCTGATTGCAGACCTGCCATTTCCCAGTCCTCAGCCTCTTGGAGGTTCTGCTGGTGGACTGGCCTCTCCCTGCGAGGCGCAGTCTGAGCGTGGGCCTCCTCCGGCTTCCCCAGCCCCGCTCTGCCCGTCCGTGCTCCTCCATAGGCTCCGCTCTTCCAGAGCATGGTGACAGGTTTGCCCTGCTGATGATCGCCCTCGTGTGCTCTCTGATGCTGTCTTTTATTTTTTTCTTCTCAACTCTTATTTCAACAGAGGCTCTGAGGAGAAGATATATGTGCTTTGTCTAATTTGCCTTCTTGCACTGGAAGCTTTAAAATAAGCTTTAAAATAGAGTAACATAATGTATTTTGACATATCTCCATGCCAGTGTATGTCGTATCTCATCCTCTTGAAAGGCTGCAGAGTATTCTCCATTACGACACACTACAATATATGTAACCAATCCCCATTTGATTTGTTTTAAAGGTATTGCCATTATCAGCAGGGCTGCAGTGAGCAACCTTGTTCATAAATCTTTGCATGCATACGCAAGTATTTCCTTAGGATAAATGCCTGAAAGGGAGCTAGAGTCAAAGTATATGTATTTGCTTCAGATTTTGACAGTTAAGATGTCACATCACCCCTAAGCACCATATGGGAACCCTCCTGAATAATAATAGAAATACCTGGTACCCACAGATATAAAGGAAAGAGACTTAACCTAAGTGGAGGTGGGCAGAAAATCTAGGCAGAATAATAGGACAAGGAAAGGAATGAGATAGGAATGTGCATTGCATGTCAGTGGAATCAGAGCAAGGATTTCTGTAGATTACCCTGAAACCTTCCTAAGATCACAGAGGATGGAGGCTTCAACACTTTGGGGCTATTTGGTACTATGTTGGTGAATTCCTGCCCATTCCCAGCTTATACTGGCATGACATAAAGCGTGGGGCAAATTGGAGGAGTTCACCAAACAGCTGAGTTTTAAGTCTCAGCCCAACGGGGTGAGCTGGCTTGAGCAAAGTTTCTGAGAAGGTAGCAGATGATCCCATGCTCTGGAGTAGCCTTGGCATTGTTGGGGCTGATGGGAGGGCATTCCAGGGGGTGAGGGAGGCGGTAAAGGTGCCCCAGAGAGCAGTGCTGCTTCTCTCCAGGAGAGCCTGAGGCAATGGCAGGAGAATCAGGAGAGGAAGGTGCGAGCCTTCTCTGAGATGGCTTCTGAACAACTGAAGCGGTTTGATGAACGGAAGGAGCTGAAGCGTCGTAAAGAACTTCAGGACCTGCGGAAAATGATGGAGAAGAGGTGGGTTGCCCTGGGGAGTTATGACTGGGGATGTCAGTGTGCTCAACTGGAGCTCTTTCCCAGCCCAAAACCCAAAGGGAAAAGGAGTCCAACTTATTTTGAATCCTTAAAGCATCAAAATAACAGAGAAGCTTATAATGTAGAAAACTGACCAACCTTGGGAAGAGGACCAACATCTGACTGAGAGGGAGGCTGTTAGGAGAGGTCAAACAACCACAGGAAGCATCCCCAGCTCTTCCTTCTTGCCATTTTCCCCTCAGCTCCGTAGAGGCCCTGGGCCACCAAGAGAATCTGAAAGCTGAGCATCGTCACAGAGCAAAGGTCAGAGCCTGGGGAAT
>JAVSCE010002345.1:0-27028 GCA_032199065.1 Smutsia gigantea | reverse complement strand
TCTCTCTAATAACAGGTGTTCCCAGGCTGTGAGGCCACATTCCATCCTTGTAATGAAGTCAGTGTATTTGGTTTCATCTGTAGGAAAATTCCCTTTGCTACCCACTTTTTCCTCTAGTTTGGCTTTATAAAGTACACTATATATTTTTCTCAGTGACTAATGAGAATGTGCAGGTGTTCATTTGGGCTTGGACAGTTTCCTGTCCTTTCCTGATGCATTAGTCCAACTAGAATTCTCTCTTCTAGAATCTCTATTGGTTTGTTTTTTTTCCCTGTTGATAGAAATTTTGTTCACTCCCTCATAGTCCAAGTAATTACATAATGTACAAAATCAGTACCCAAAGATCAGTTAAAATGTTTTCTCTTAGTCTAGTGCTTTTGATTTGTCCAAGGTCTGGATAGGAAAGTGAAAATATAACCTACTATTTGACCCCGTAAGTATGCTCGTACTTCACCAGACTATATATCCTGACTTATAGTTTAGAAAAATTTGGCACCTATGAATCATCTTGGTGAATGAGTCAGATGGGACTTCCTGTGTTAGTTTATTTTCTCATGGACCTTTGATGAGAGGTTCAGTGTGCTCTGTGCTCTTCCATGTTATTGATTGCTTTCATTTGTTGGGAAATTTGGCTAAGAGCATTTGACTTAGCCTTAATGGAGAGAAAGTAAATTGGATATACCTTTGATGGTTTTGTGGGAGAGAGTGTGTGATTTTCTTGGTGATTTTAATGAGGATCTTATTTAAGTGTTTTAATGAAAAAGTGATAGGAAAAGTAAAAAAAAGAAAAGAAACGAAGTCTCAGGTAGTCATTAACAGAAACTTGGAATAAGTTTGAGTGTAGACATTCAGCCAATGTTTGCCATGTAGGCTGAGGAAAAACCTTACAGCAGAATGTTTTATTTTGTTATTAATGTGACTGGTGACACTTATAATTCATTTGAATGCCTTGTAACTCTGGATGGAGCTTCCTGGCCTCTTGTTACTCCTTCTGTCTGTGGAAGACAAAAGGTTATCAGCAGTAGTGGTGTTTTCTGTGCTTTTAGCTAAAGGGCTGAGAAGTTTACAGAGAAATCTTCCACACTGTGTGGCATTTTGCCTGAGGCTAGTTCTATGCAAATTTAACAATTAATAATAAAAATATTCATGGCTATTATCATGACATACCAGGTGACATATTTTCTGCATTATTTCTGAATATTGCAACATTGGTATTTTAACCTACATTTTATATATGAGGAAACTGCGGAACAGAGAGGGGAGATAACTTGTCCCAGGTTACATAGCAAGTGATTCAAGCCCAGGTCTCCCTGAATGCAAAGCACTCTATCTTTTCACTGTGACATAGTGCTTCTCAAGATTCTAGTTTGTTGGTGGTACCATATATGCTTCTTTTCTGTTCCTTATCTTCAAATAGCTACCATTTGCATATCTGCTATATTTTGGGCACTGTGCTTGCTACATATCATTAAGACTCATATTAGTATCCTCATTTTACAGGTGAGATGTTTTTCCATTATGCTGTGCTGCCTCTCCTTGCTCTATTTAGAGAAACATCTTGCCCCAGGGCTAAGGGACCTTTGAGCTGTGGTCTGGCCCTTCCCTCTCTATCCTCATTATAATGTCCCAGAGCCATGTTTCAGGTGGTTCCACCATCTTGTTCCTACAAGCTTGATGGGAGCTAATGATTTCCTATGCTAACTTTTTGGGTTTTTAGCACTCCCTTGGGGACCCAAAGGCTCATTATAAAAGTGTGGACTTCCCCAAGCTTGGTGTTCCTCAGTTATGATGGAAATTCACTGCATGTGTAACAGTTACCTCAGCCCATCTCAAATCACCTCCATGGGATTCATGGACAAAATACCACAGACTAGGTGGCATATAACAAAATGACTCATATAATAAAATATTATAACAAAATACCATAGACTGGGTGGCATAAGCAACAGGCAGTTATTTCTCATAGTTCTGGGAGCTGGGAATTCTAAGCTCAAGGTGCTGGCATGGTTGGATTCTGGTGAGAACCTTTTTCCTAACTTGCAGATAGATGGCTGCCTTCTAACTGTTTCATTGCATGGCAGAGGAAAGAAGAGGAAGCAAGCTCTCTGGTGTTTCTTATAAGGTGACACTTATAATTCATTTGAATGCCTTGTAACTCTGGATGGAGCTTCCTGGCCTCTTGTTACTCCTGCTGCCTGTGGAAGACAAAAGGTTATCAGCAGTAGTGGTGTATCCATCATGGGGGCCCACCCTCCTTATGTCATCTAAACCTAGTTTCCTCTCAAAGGCCCCATCTCCTAATATCCATATTGGAGGCTAGGGCTTCAACAATATGAATTTTGGGAGCACGCAAACATTCAGTTCATGACAGAGAATCAGTACAAATAATTATGTGCATGCTCATGCCACTTGCTCTGTGTGAGCAGTATAGTCGTTTGTCTCTGACCCAGGATTCTTTCCTCCTTTGTCACTATCCATGAAACAATATGTTTAATCTGTTTGTTACTAGTCGGGTAAAATTACAGACTCTTCACAGTTTGTGACACCTCCTCTCTCCAAGGTTTTTTGGTCTAGCTTACAGGAACAGGCTTTCTTCCAAGCTCTATTAGTACTGGCTGCCGTCCCCTCCACTCCTTTCAGGTGGTAGTTTCCCTGCATGCACATTCTAATCAGTACTGTGTTGAGTACTCCAGGTGGACACTCTCTGCTGTTCTCTCCTCTCTGATCATCTGTCCTGCAAACACTAGTCCCCTTGTTCTTGTACTCTCAGTTCCTTCCTTTCTCACCCTGTGCATGCATTAGGCTTCTGTCCGTTTTCTCTTTCCTGTACCCTGCATGTGTCCTGGCAACTCCAGGCAGTGTACCCTTGTTTGTTTCAAGGATCACTGTTCTTTGTTGCTTGGTGTCCTATCGTGGAAATTCTTGTTTCTTACTGTGTCTGTTTTTTGGGTTGTTTGAGGTGAGAGGATAATCCAGTCTCTGTTACTCCATTTTAACTGGAAGTGAAAATTGAATCTTTGTCTTTTGAAAGTGGATTTTATATTTACAGACAGCCCAAAGAAAAGGGTAAGTAACTAAAATGAATGTCTATCAAGCTGGCTGATTCCTCCCAAACCCCACCCCTTAATGAAAAAGGTAGTAAAGTAACCAGTCTTTTTCCCATGTGGTTTTAGTATTTCGGTGCTTTAGAATTATTTTTATGAAGAGGAGTTTTTAGTGGACTTTCTCCCCTTTCCCCTCTCCTGACTTACTAGGCACTGTAATCTATGGAGGAGTAAAAGTTCTGAGAAAAAATATTCTTTCTGAAAAGCACAATTAACGTAGCAGACATATTACATGACTTCCCCTTCCTGATGTTTTTTATAATCTAACTCTCAGTGCCATGATTCAGGCTGAGGCCCTTACTTCTTTTAGTTTGGATTTTTAAACCCCACTCCTAACTGGTTTTCCTCTTTTTCTATCTTTCACATTAAAGACCAGAACAACTTTCTGGAAAAAAAAATCTATGTCATTTTGCTCTTCCAAATGATTCCCCCTTGAATATAGAATAATGTCGAGCCTCTTTATGTCCCCAGTCTTATCTCTGCTTACATTTCTCACCTTAATCTTACACAACAGAATCTCTACCATCTACAGAATTATAATCCACAAATGATAGTATTGTCATGTACTCTAAATTCAGTCCAAGTGAGACAGCTCTGCCGTCCTTGTACAGGTCCAGCTGTGTCCCATGTAGGCACTCTTGTTCTTTCCAGGATTACCCCATTTTGCCTGCCTTCAAAGACATCTCTCAAATAACAACTGCACAAGAACTCCCCAGAGGCCTCCAACTGGAATAAATTCCTTTGTGCCTATTGTCCCATAGCATGTTGATTGCACCTGTATCAGACAACTTAACAGATTCTGGTTTACTTGAGTAAATGACTGTCTCCCTCAGTGGACAGTGAGTCCCTGGACTGCAGGTACTTCTGCCTTATTTCCCTTCATATTTATCATAACATCCATCCCAGGGTCTTATAACTAGTATGTGCTGAATAAATATTTGTTGGATTGAAATTTATTAAATCAGGAAACTTTTTAGCATATAACAATAAATTAGTAATACTTTCATTCTTTGACAGCTGCAATCTGGTCTGAGCTCAGTGAAATTGCAGGTGAGTAATTTGTTTTGGGACCCTATGATGACCCTGTTCTGTCTCCCTGGCAGACCTGTACCCAGAACCTTTATTCTGTCCCCTGGATTCCTACCTTCTCTAGGCAATACTCTTTATAAAATTTTTATTAAGGTATTATTGATATACACTTTTATGAAGGTTTCACATGAAAAAACAATGTGGTTACTACATTTACCCATATTATCAAGTCCCCACCCATACCCCATTGCAGTCACTGTCCATCAGTGTAGTGAGATTCCACAGATTCACTGTTTGTCTTCTCTGTGCTACACTGTTTTCCCCGTGACCCCCCCATACCATGTGTACTAAACAAAATACCCCTCAATCCTCTTCTCCCTCCCTTCCTACCCACTCTCCAACACACCTCCCCTTTGGTAACCATTGTTCCTTATTGGCGTCTGTGAGTCTGCTGCTGTTTTGTTTCTTCAGTTTTGCTTCATTGTTATCCTCCACAAATGAGGGAAATCACTTGGCACTTGTCTTTCTCTGCTTGGCTTATTTCACTGAGCATAATATCCTCCAGCTCCATTCATGTTATTGCAAATGGTAGGATTTGTTTCTTTCTTATACCTGAATAGTATTCCATTGTGTATATGTACCACCTCTTCTTTATCCATTCATCTACTGATGGACACTTAGGTTGCTTCCATATCTTGGCTATTGTAAAAAGTGCTGCAATAAACATAGGGTGCATATGTCTTTTTGAACCCGAGAAGTTGTATTCTTTTGGTAAATTCCAAGGAGTGGGATTCCCGGGTCAAATGGTATTTCTATTTTTAGTTTTTTGAGTAACTTCCATACTGCTTTCCACAATGGTTGAACAAGCTTACGTTACCACCAGCAGTGTAGGAGGGTTCTCCTTTCTCCACATCCTTGCCAGCATTTGTTGTTCTTAGTCTTTTTGATGTTGGCCATCCTTACTGGTGTGAGGTGATACCTCATTGTGGTTTTAATTTGCATTTCTCTGATAATTAGAGACGTGGAGCACCTTTTCATTTGCCTGTTGGCCATCTGAATTTATTCTCTGGAGAAGTGTCTGTTTATATCTTCCACCCATTTTTTAATATGGTTATTTGCTTTTTGGGTGTTGAGGCGTGTGAGTTCTTTATATATTTTGGATGTTAGCCCATTCTCGGATATGTCATTTACAAATATATTCTCCCATACTGTAGGATGGCTTTTTGTTCTGTTGATGGTGTCCTTTGCCATACAGAAACTTTTTAGTTTGATGTAGTCCCATGTGTTCATTTTTGCTTCTGTTTCCCTTCCTCAAGGAGATGCGTTCAGGAAGAAGTTGCTCATGTTTATATTCAGGAGATTTTTGCCTATGTTTTCTTCTAAGAGTTTTATAGTTTCATGACTTACATTCAAGTCTTTGATCCATTTCGAGTTTACTTTTGTGTATGGGGTTAAACAGTAATCCAGTTTCATTCTCTTGCATGTAGCTGTCTAGTTTTGCCAACACCAGTTGTTGAAGAGGCTGTCATTTCCCCATTGTATGTCCATGGCTCCTTTATCATATATTAATTGACCATATATGGTTGGGTTTATGTCTGGGCTCTCTAGTCTGTTCCATTGGTCTAATGTTCTGTTCTTGTGTGAGTACCAAATTGTGTTGATTGCTGGCTTTGTAATAGAGCTTGAAGTTGGGGAGTGTAATCTCCCCAGCTTTATTCTTCCTTCTTAGGATTGCTTTGGCTATTTGGTGTCTTTGGTGGTTCCATATTAATTTTAGAACTATTTGCTCTAGTTCGTTGAAGAATGCTGTTGGTATTTTGATGGAATCGCATTGAATCTGTAGATTGCTTTAGGCAGGATGGCCATTTTGACAATATTAATTCTTCCTATCCATGAGCATGGGATGTATTTCCATTTATTGGTATCTTCTTTAATTTCTCTCATGAGTGTCTTGTAGTTTTCAGAGTATAGGTTTTTCATTCCCTTGGTTAGGTTTATTCCTAGGTTTTTTATTCTTTTTGATGCAATTGTGAATGGAATTGTTTTTCTGGTTTCTCTCTCTGCTAGTTCATTGTTAGTATATAGGAACACAACAGATTTATGTTTATTAATTTTGTATCCTGCAACTTTGCTGAATTCAGATATTAGATCTAGTAGTTTTGGAGAGGATTCTTTAAAGTTTTTTATGTACAATATCATGTCATCTGCAAACAGGGACAGTTTAACTTTTTCCTTACAAATCTGATGCCCTTTGTTTCTTTGTGTTGTCTGATTGCTGTGGCGGGGACCTCCAGAACTATGTTGAATAAAAGTGGAGAGAGTGGGCATCCTTGTCTTGTTTCTGATCTTAAAGGAAAGGCTTTCAGCTTGTCACTCTTAAGTATGATGTTGGCTGTGGGATTGTCATATATGGCCTTTATGATGTTGAGGTACTTGCCCTCTATACCCATTTTGTTGAGAGCTTTTATCATGAATGGATGTTGAATTTTGTCAGATGCTTTTTCGGCAGCTATGGAGATGATCATGTGGTTTTTGTCCTTCTTTTTGTTGATGTGGTGGATGATGTTGATGGATTTTCTAATATTGTACCATCCTTGCATCCCTGAGATGAATCCTACCTAGTAATGATGAATGATCTTTTTGATGTACTTTTTAATTCAGTTTGCTAATATTTTGTTGAGCATTTTTGCATCTATGTTCATCAGGGATATTGGTCTGTAATTTTCTTTTTTTGTGGTGTCTTTGTCTAGGCAATACCCTTTGATAGTGGCTTCTAATCTGGTAATGTCCCAGATTCATTTAGGGGAGTTATGTTTTTGCTTTTTTAAATAATAGTTTCCTGGGTTCTATCCTGGAACCACTGAATTGGAATCTCTGGGGGTAGGGCTCAGGAACTGATTTTTTATCAGGCATGTGGCACTTAAGCAGAGCCAGATTTGAGACCCACTGCTCTCTATACTCTTGAGTCTAGATCATTCTCTGTACTGATCCTCCTGTCGAACTTTATCTACTCTGAGTCTCTTGGTTTTGGGACCCAGATTTCAGCTAGCTGGCATTTTGAAAAGTGGTTTGATGTACTTTCAAACTCCCTTCCTCTAAGTTATTAATGCCTTCTGTCTCTCAAGGGTGTTTACATTTTTTTTAATTAAGGTATCATTGATATACAGTCTTATGAAGATTTCACATGAGCAATATTGTGGTTGCAACATTCACCCATATTATAAAGTCCCCCCACCACACCCCACTGCAGTCACTGTCCATCAGCATAGTAAGATGCTGTAGAGTCATTACTTGTCTTCTCTATGCTGTGCTGCCTTCTCATGACCTACCTATATTGTGTGTGTTAATTATAGTGCCCCTTAATCCCCTTCTCCCTCCCTCCCCACCCACTGCCCCAAACCCTTCCTTTTGCTAACTGCTAGTCCCTTCTTGGAGACTGTGAGTCTGCTGCTGTTTTGTTCCTTCTGTTTTGTGTTGTTGCTATACTCCACAAATGAGTGAAACCATTTGTACTTGTCTTTCTCTGCCTGGCTTATTTCAGTGAGCATAATACCCTCAAGCTCCATCCATGTTGTTGCAAATGGTAGGATTTGTTTTCTTTTTATGGCTGAATAATATTCCATTGTGTGTATGTACCACCTCTTCTTTCTCCATTCATCTACTGATGTACACTTAGGTCCTTTTCATATCTTGGCAATTGTAGATAGTGCATTGATAAACATAGGGGTGCATATGTCTTTTTGAATCAGGGATCTTGTTTTCTTTGGGTAAATTCCTAGGAGTGGAATTACTGGGTCAAATGGTAAGGGCATTTACTTTTTAATAGGGCACTGTCAAAGACAATGTGGAAAACTTTGTCTCTCAGAAATGGCAATGCTTGGACTTTATAGTAGGAAAAAGAGTTGATCCCTCTAAAGAATAGTAGTTTTGCAATTGCTGGGGAAAGTGGGTAAGGATTATAGAAAATGCAAGTTTCATTAAATTATTTTTCTGTCAATTGCTCATGCATTAAAATTAGGATATGGTTGGAAGATGTAATTGGAGAGCAGTATCTCACATCATGCTACAGGAAAAACAGAAAGAAAACAGGGGAAAAAACTGAAGCCCAGCAGACTTTGATTTCTTTTTCTACCAGGGTAAGTAGTTTGCAAATGACTGTGAAAAGCTCACTGTCAGGATTTTAGAGAAATTTAAAAAGTTTCCAAAATGGGAGAGGAGAGAATTCAAAAGTTTTATAAGCAGATACAAAGAAAACCAGAGGAGAAGAAGTTAATTTCCAGTTAACAGTCACAGGGTACCACATGGTAGCACAGAGTTTCTATTTCTTCTAAACTTCAATTTATTACTATTTTTCTTGGCTTCTTTTTTTTGTTAAATCATTAATAGATATCGCTCTTTTTATATGAAGTACTGCTTTTGTAGGGTAAAGCATGTTCATGTCTGATAATATATACCAGGTGTTTGGAGTCTCAGCTAACCATGCTTAAGACCAAAGTATGATTATGAGGCTTATAGGACTCTAATCCAGTTCTCTCCAAACATACTTGATCACCACTCCTGTCAAAAAATGTATGCATCCCAATATACATTTATTTATAAAGTTTTACATATAAAGCTAATATTTAATATATGATGAACATGATGAAATATACAGAAACAGAAATAAAAATAATTATAAATGTATAGAAATTTTAATATTTTCTTCCTAAACCGCAATGGATTGTTTCTAGTATTCATGGGGTATGTGCAAACCTCTTTTGATACCATCACTCTTTCCTATTTGTTTTCAAACTTGGGTTGAGCATCAGAATCACTTTGGGATATTCAAAAGGCAGTTGGATTTTTGTGCCCTACCCAGTTAAGCTTGGGAAATATTGATCTAATGCCAAAGGTCACCTAGTGGCATTATTTCTCTAGGGCTATGATTCTCAACCTTGGATATCCACTGGAACTCTGTGGCGAGCTTGAAAAATGCTGATGCCTAGGTCCCACCTTCAGAGACTTAGTCTGAGGTTAGACTTGGTGTTGGAATTTTTAAAGTTCCCCACGTGAATCCTATGTGCAGCCAATGTTGAGAACCGCTACTGCGATGGAGAGGATAAGACTGGCTCTGAGACAATGTATTAGGACTATTTTGGTTATAAATTGCACAAACTCAATCTAGCTTAAGCCAGAAGGAATTTATTGCTTCACTGACAATCTCCAGGGGTGTGTAATTTTCAGACATGTCTGGATTTAGGGGCTTCAACAATGCTATCAGGGTTATTACTCTTTTTCTGTATCTCTTGGCTCTCCTTTCCATTATTCGGTTACATTCTGGTAAGCTTTCTCCATATTGCTGGAAATATGGCCACAACAGCTGTAGGTTTGTATGATCTTTATAGCTTGTAGTCCTATAGAAAGAAAAAAACACCATTCACTCTCATAGTTTATGTATCAACTCTAAAGGAGGCTGGCTTTTCTAGCTTGCTTCAGGCACTTGTCTCTGAACTAATCATGGTGGTCCAATAGATGGGTGGGATGGGTCACATGCCAACTCATGTAGTCTGGATGGTGGGGATTATGAAATGATGGTCTCACTTAAACCTCATGGAATGGCTTTCCCATAGGATGGGAGGTTTGGTTATAAGGAGAAAGGGGAAAGGAGTATTAGGCTGGCCAAATGATAATTACAATTCTCTACAGAAGTGGACTTTGCCAGTTTTATCCTGGTTTGATGTTGTTAATGGCACTGGTTAGAATATCCATAGAGTCACACTGCCCTCCGACAAAAGGAATGTCTTTCTAAGGGTGGACACTCTGAATAAGGCTAGTCTTGCCCCAAATCAAATTATAGCTTTTTACATAAGCTAAACAATTTCCCTTTCCAATGGAAGTGTAAACCAAACCCTACTTTATGAATTGGTTAATTTTTCTTCTCTGCTGTAGATACTAACTGCTGAGATCTTGGAAGAAACTGAATTCTTTTTGGTGTTTGATGAAAATCTTAAATCCCATGAGCCAGCCATTCAATTGTTTAACATTCAGTTGAGGAGAAATCCTTTTTTAGGCTCTTGGTTTATAGACTGATAAGGCATTGCTCTTGCTACAGTGCTTAAGGTAGTGAAAAGTGTAGAGCTATTAAAATTATGCTATTGTAAGAATTGGTACTTTGTGAGAGCCCAGCTCAGGGTCCCTCTCTGAGACCAGGTAATGTATTCACAGTTGAAGCCCTGGCCCTGGAAATCTGATTCTCAATTGGGAAAAGCACTTTTACAGTCAGCTTTCTCCGTAATTGGTTAATATTATTCTTTCTCCATGGAATCAACTAATAGAAAAATAAATGCAAAGTAAATAGAATTTCATGCTTGTGTAAGTCACTGGCAAAATCATCCTTAGGTCATACAGGAAGAGACATTCTGTGCAGAGGAAAATAGTCTGAAAGGGAAACATTTTATTTTAATCTCCTTTCTCTTATTTACCCTATTTAAAGTTCTGCTTTCAAAATGCTTATTCTTTGCAGAGAGCTGTACTGGGAAAGAGGGGACTTGCACCTGTCCTAGGGATCAGATGAGCTATTGCAGTATTATCAGATGAATGATTTATTTGTACACATTTTGAATACTAGAAAACTCCTCCAAGGTTACTTACATAAAAAGAGAGAAGAACATATTAAAACCAAACTGTTACCTAAAGTGTCTGCTAATTTTATATGTTGGGCAGAATAACAAAGCAGACAAAGTTTGCCTTAGCAGATAAATCACCTTTGTTGAGTGTGTGGGGTGTGTGTACCCCCACACTTACTGTTTCATCTCATCACTTTTCTTGCTGTGTTGCATTAGTTTTCCATTGCTGCCTTAACAAAATAAAGCACCACAGACTTAGTGCCTTAAACAATACAAATATATTATCTTACAGTTCTGGAGCTAAGTCCAGAAATCCAAAGTGGGTCTCAGTGGGCTAAAATTCACAAGGTCTTGGCAGGGTGGAATTTTCTACTGGAGGATCTAGGGGAGAATCTGTTTCCTTCTAGTTTCTAGAGACTACATCCTTGGCTTGTGGCTCCATCCTTCATCTTTAAAGCCAGCAATGACCAGTCAAATCTTTCTTGTGTGACATCATTCTGACCTGCTCTCCTGCCTCTCTTCCACTGTCAAGGACCCTTTTGATTATATTAGACCCACTCAGCTAATCTAGGATAATCTCTCCCCTTTAAAGTCAGCTGATTAGCAACCTCAGTTCCATCTGCAGCCTTAGTTCCCTTTTGCCATATAGCCTAACATGTTCTTAGATTTTGGGGATTAGGATGTGGACATCTTTGTATGGGGGAGTATGTTGTTCTGCTAACACATATGTCAAGTGCTCCAGGCTTTTATTCTATTCACTGGCTGCCCAGAATCCCTGACATTCACATAAGACTGTATTTCCTAAGGATCTTGGGAGTGCAGTGGATAGATAGGAACATCAGAATAGAAAGCAGAAGGCCTGGGGTGGAAAACAGCCTGTATACTTAAGAGGTGTGCAACCTTGGGCCTGTTATTTAACCTCTCAGAGCTTCAGCTTCCTTGGATCCATGGCCTTTCCCCCTTTCCTCTATCAAAGCATACCTACTCTATACATATACTTTGTAGCTGGTCTCAACTGAGAACTCAAGTTAATCTGGAAAATTAATACAAGCTAAGGATTTACAAGTGACAATGGTTTCATGAATCACCACTCCCTATCCTGAGCCCCCATACACATATACCCTCTCAAGTAGCATTTATATTTTATAAGATGAATTCATCTGGAAGGAAATAATTTTCTTAGGTGAGCATTAAAAGTAGAGGATTAGGTTGCTGCCCATTTTTAAAGCTGTCATTTCCTCTGAACACATAAGAAGGTATCTGTAGGATGACCAGAGGGCCTGGTTTATGCAGGATATTCCCAGTTTATGCCTGTTGCCTTGTTTTACTCTCAGGTATACTATTTGAATAATAAATTATGTGGCCATTGTATTTATTTGGCACTTATCAGTGTCTTGAGTGTATTTATTAAATTTCCCTTCTACCTTGGACTTTTGCTTAAATGGGTATTTTAATTGGTTTTGTAGTTTCTATTGTAAGTAGTCTAGAATCTGCATGTCATGGTTTCTGGATAGCTATTTCTGATTGACTATATTCTATATTTCACATTGCAGCCATCATCATTTCTCCAAGCAAAGTTTATAAACTATGTGTTATGAACTGAATTGTGTTCCCTGCCAAATTCCTATGTTGAAGCCCTGTGTAGAGTCAGTTTGACTCTATTTGGAGATAGGATCTTTAAGGAGGCAACTAACATTAAATGGAGTCATGAGGGTGGCACCCTAATTTAAAAGGACTGGTATCATTACATGAAGAGGGAGAGACACGAGGCATGTACCTGCACAGGAAAAAGGCCAGGTGAGGACACAGAAAAAAGACAGCTGAGCCAAGGAGAGAGGCCTCAGGAGAAACCAAACCTACCAATACCTTGGTAGTAGACTTCCAGCCTTCAGAACTGTTAGAAACAAATTTCCATTGTGTAAGCCACCCAGTCTGTGGTAAGTGTATGGCAGCCCTTGAAGACTAATATACCATCTGTATAAGAAGGAGTTAGAGAGCTTGTTAAAAATGCGGTTTCCTGGGCCCTATCCCAGACTTAATCAGAATTTCTCTGGTGGGGCTCAAGGAAGCTCTATCATTGCCTCAGGTGATTCCTTAGCACACTAAACTTGAGAACCACTGAGCCGGGATTTCAGAGCACTAAAAGGGGGGCTTTTTCACATGTGTACATAGTCAAGTCTTTGTCCTCTCTTCAGAGACTTTCGACCTAGGTGTTAGCAGTAAACAGGGATTGATAGCCCTGTTATTTTTGTGGTATCAGGAGTTGTCAATGAAAAATCCAGAAAGCGTGGAGGCTATGGGGACTATATATGAAAGATGAATCCAGAAAGAGAGGAATATATCATTTTAGAAGGAATTTAGTATGAAGACTAACCTAGAAGGAGCCCTTTAAAAAGGTCTTTGGGAAAGCCATTAAAGCTGGATTTGACCATTGCCTGTGTCCCGTCCTTCCTTCTCTGGAGCTACTGATCAATACTTTGAAAAGCGCTTGCCCCTTCCTTGTGGGGACATAAGAAGCTTTAGCTTTCAAATCTTTGTCTCTTGACTGTCTACCTCTAACACAGATGCATTTAGTCCCCAGAGATTGAATCCCATCTCAATGGAGGCTAGATTAGGGACAGGGCAGCTAAGAGATACAGATTTGATCGATAGACATCCTATTCTATAAAGCTTGATGTTCATGCCTCAGAAGTTAGGTGCAACCTGGATATGAGACCTAGTTGTAATTACCATGAACTCCTGCCAATTCCATGGTCTGTGGAAGTCCAAAGCCTTCCTCTTGATGCCTAAGATTTCTTCCAAGTAATCCACTTGCACAAAGTATTTCTAAACAGTGTAGGTTTTTCTGAAATTTTGTACAGGTTATGGAGAATAATTTCCATTGCAGTGCAAATAACTTTAACATGTACTATAGGCACTATAGGCAGTTCTTTACTGTCCATTTGTGACCACAACCCTGTGATGTTTTGCTGGCCTGTCATCTGAACCCACTTTCTACTTTGCCAACTCCTTTTACAATCTTTCATATTTTAAGATAACAACATTCCTTCCCCATTTAATTCAGAGCAACTACTTTCCCACCCTAAGTCCTGGTGCTACCTAGTTATCCAAGTATTTTTGGTGGGGGAGTGGTGAGGAGGGTCACCTTCGATCCTTCTGCTTTAAACACTTAACCAACGCAGTCTTCAATCCAAGACAGTGCTGTTCTTGAGAGAAATTGTAGTGACCAAATTTGTCTCCATCTCATTTTACAAAAATATAACTATTGCTGTATTGACATAGAACAGATACGGATATGGCATAGCTAAAAGAATACTATACCAGATGATGAAGAGAAGGGAACTAAATTTTACTGAACTCATCTGGTATGTCCAGCACAAAGTAGGTGTTTTATATGTGTTTTCTTATTTAGTCCTTAAAATGTGAGGTGTATCATTGTTAGTCCCATATTATGAAGGAGAAAAATAAGGATCAGAGAGGTTAAGTGACTTTGGCTAAGGAAAGGAAAATCCAGTATTTAAATTCAGGCCTGAGTCTTAAATTTATGTAATTTTCACTGTATCACCACATGCCTCTGATCAGGAGTCCTGGGCCCAAAGTTGTACTAGCAGTTTGTGTGCCCTTGGAAAAGTCATGTTCCCTGAATTTCAGTGTTCATGTAGAAAACAGGAAGGCTGGATTGAATGGTTTCTGAAGGCCTTTTGAGAACAGATTAGTATGTTCATTAGTATGATGGTCTGTGACCAGTTGAGCAGTAACAGTGGAAGCTGTAATATGCCTTACTTAATTAAGGCAGGACCTCATTAAGATCTTGATCCTGGGTTTTTTTTGCTTGCCACTGAAGTCGGTAATGTATGCACAAGTTATTTATTTATTCTTATATTGGAGATTGACTGGGCTTTACATACAGGAGGTTCATATCTATATTTTTTAAGTAGGATTAGTTTACTTCAGATTCCATTTTGTTTTCCAAATTGTAAAATATTTTTCCACATTACCCTGAAATGGAAAGGCTGTGGATGGTCCTTCCAATGCTAATGAGTTATATGGTAGCCTTACCTTTGGTTATAAGAAGCAGCATAAGGGATGTTCAGATCAGCAAGTCTCATATACTTAACCTTAGCTGTTAGTCCCAAACTGTGAAGGCTGTTTCTCGCGTTGAGCATCAAGTCCTGAAATGCTGCCATCTCTTCCGGTGGCTGTGCTAGTAATGTAAGGTGGGCCAAAGACAGGACACCCACTGTCATGATGCGTGACCACAGTGGCCAAGGTAGAGGTGGTTATGGGCCTTTAGGAAGCCTGTATATAGTGAAAAAACATGTCACTGTATAAGAAGGCTATTGAATCATGGGTTTGGTGGCTCGGTACAGGTAAAGTCATTATCCATATAAAGGGGAGGAGGTAAGAGGGTGGCATACAGGATCCTATTTGGATTTGATTGGAAAATGGAGGAAGAAAACAAATTTCTCAGGAGAGGTGCTAGGGATTGTGCTTATTGTATAGAATTTAGTTACTTGGGTTATGCTATCTCTGTCTGGCTCATCCTCTTGCAAAAAACATAATGATATAGACACCACTTACATTTATAATGCTTTATGTGCATTATGTCATTTCACTGTCACAACAACCCTAAATAGGAGAGAGAGGTGTTATTGTCCAATTGTACACATGAGGAACCTGAGGCCTAGTGAGAGTCAATGACTTTCCCAGTGTCATACAGCTAGTAAGTACCTGAACTATAATGGGAAGTTCTCTTTCCTGTTTCCTTCCCCTTTACCTACTCTTGTGCCGTTCCCCCTCAGCTTGAATATATAGCAATCACATTGCAAAGTCATTTGTTGAAATAGCTTCCAAGAGAATGAATACTAGTGGGCTAAATACATAAACAAATAACAACAAATGGATTAACTGATGAAGTAATTGAGTATTCATTGAATGCTTACTATGCACAGGTGCTGGGGACAACAGTGTTACAAAACCATCAGAATAACCAACACAGAATCTAATTGCTGACAGCTATCCACAGTGATAGCCATTAGTTATGTATAGCTATTTATTTAAAATTGATACATACATACAGTAAAATGCACAAATCTTTGTGTATAACTCAGTGCATTTTGACATTTGTATTTACACATGTAACCATTACCCAGATCAAGATACTAAACATTCTCACCAGTTTTTTTTCCCTTCAGCTATTTCACCCATCCCCCAAACCTCCTCCCTGACGTAGCAATTTAAATTAGTTAAAATTAAGTACAGTTAAAAATTTAATGTGTCAATTACACTAGCTACATTTCAAGTGCTCAGTAGCCACATGGAGCTAGTGGCCACTGTACTGGACAACACAGAGTATTTCTATTATCACAGAAGGTTCTATAGGACAGTACTTGGACAATAACTATTGTGTTGAGTGAAAAAGAGGACTAACTTGGTGTTTAAAAATTATTTAATGGGTGATCCAGTCTGGGAGGCTTTCCTGAGCAAAGTGACATTTGAGCTGCGCTTTCTCTTAGAAATAATTGAGCTGGTATTTGCAGGGGATGCCCCCTCCACAGATATCCCTGCAGTGAGGTAAAGTAATTGCCAGAGAATGATGGCAGTGAGGTAGATTGGTTCAGTTTGTCCAGGGTGTAAAGGCACCTACTGTCTGCCTGCAATGCATCCCTCCTTGGCTAAGCAAGAAGGAAAAGAATAGAGGAAGGTAGAGAGTCGTCTCACATCTGTGCCTGTTAAAGTCAGGACAGCATTACATGGGGCCATGAATTACTGCCAAGTGAAAGCCTGTATTTGTTTTTGGTGCTTTGTTAAAGCAGTTACATGTCTTTGAAATATTTTGGCGAGATCCAAGCCAATGTGTCAATACTAAGTTTCAACAAGGATATGATTCAAGGTGTCCTGAGTGAAGATAGAGGAAGAGGGTCTGAGCAGGGTAGAAGGTGCCTGTGCTTGGGTGAATGTGCTCTGTGGAGCTGGAGAGGTGAAGGGTATTTAGATACCCATGCATCTGTAGGCAGGAAGTTTAGGTCAAGTTCATAAGTTGGCCAAGATGCAACCTGTGTGGCAATTTGCTGTATCTTCAAATTAATCAGAATGGAATATGATCCCTCCCACCTTGCCCTGCCATCATCATCTATTTCTCATCAATCTCTCACCTATCAATATCACATTTATTACTATCAAATTTACTATATATTTATATCTATTCTCTGGAAGTCGTAAGCAGAAGCTCCAATACTACGTACATCCCAAATCTCTCCTTTCTGTGTGTTCCACTCAGGCCCACATTCTTTGTCCAACCAGGGCACCATGGAGCAAGGGGTGGAAAGCCCAGGCTGTTTTCTCCAATGTCAACATGATGAGCTAAGAATATTTTATATTTACTTTTCAGAGAGAGAAAACAAAATCTCTAAAAGATGAATTTGATTTGGCTGATAGTCATGTCAGTAAATACTGCCAATGGAAATTACCTATTGGTGTCATAGAGATGGGCAAAAAATCAGGTTAGTTGCATGAACTTCTTAAGTCCCAGCCGGCTCTGTTATTATCATGTGGATGATGTCACAGTACTGGGAATTGGAATGACGGAGTACTCCACATACTTTCTGGTATTTAAACCCCAGAACCAGCTATGGCGGCCTCTGCACATCTGGCTGCCGTTTTCCTCACCTGCATTGTAAAGTGCTTTTTTAACGCATCCCATTGCTACTGGGTTTTTTTTGCAGGGGTGGGTAAGTTGTTTCTGGAGATGATAGTCTTTTAAAAAACTACTGCTTCTTCCTCTTGGAGATGTTTCTGAGGATACTAGTCTCTTTAAAAAGTACTGCTTCTTCCTCTTCCTTCTTTCTTTTGGCATCCTGCTTGCAGCCACCCCTCAGAGACCTTGACTCACTGGTTATGGCTGGAAATCATGTCCTGTCTCTCTCAGTTCTCGTTGCATGTATTGAGCTTTGTCAGAGCCATTCTGTATTTGATCTATCTTCTGCCAGGATGGTGGCTCCATATTCACTGTGTGTGCCAAGTGCTTCTGAGGCAGCTTTTCCAAACTAAATAATTTAATTTCTCCATTTTCAGAAAGCAAAGAGCAAGCCACCTTATTAAGTGGAAATGTGCTTATTTGGTGCTGTGTGGGGGCTGGCATTATACCCTTGAATCTCAGGAAGCTCATCTTGTTCCTGAGATTTAATTCTCTTTCCTAAAATCTCTCTGCAACTCCCCACCCCCTTCCCCCACACACATCTTCAGACACACATACATACTTCCGACTCTTCAGGTTCTATTAGTTTTCTGAGGCTCAGTTTGTCTCATCCTCTCCATGGATTCTCCCCCCGTTAGGGAACCTGCATTGCATTTTCTTTTTCTTACAGCATCTGTCTGCAACACACTTGAACATTTGCTTAATATACTTCAAGGTCTCAGTGCATGTCTTAGAATTCTTCTCCTGATGATCACTTTATTCACTCATCTATTCAACAAATATTTATGGAGCACTTAATATATTAGGGTCTGTGCTAGGCATTGGAGCTTCAAAGGTAGTGATGAAAACAAGGTCCCTGCCTTCAAGGAGTGTCCAGTCTAGTAGGGGAGATGAATAAACAAACATGTAAAAAAGTATATTAGAGGTACTATTATAGAAGTCAGTTATAGAGCATAGGGAAAGCACAAAGGAAGAAGTAGGGGCCAGCTCTAGTTAAAGGAAGCAGAAGAGGCTTCATAATGATGATTGATTGAGCTTAGCTTTGAACGTTTAGCCTGTATTTACTTGACAGAAAAGATGTATATTCCAAACAGTAAAGCATCAAAAGAAAAGTCATAGAGGCTTGAAAAAATATGAAACTTAGAGCAATAGTAAGTGGTTTGGCATGAGTAAAAGGCAGCTGGGTAGAGGTGGGTAGAGTAATTCGTGAGTGAGAACTGGAGAAATGTTAGGGACCTGATTATGGAGGTCATTGTCCTGTTAAGGATGTTGAACTTTAGGCCACAGGCAGTGGTGAGCCACTGTAGAATTTTGTCTAGAGGAGTTATGTAATATGCTTAGTGATGAAATAAGATTTCTCTGATAGATGGCATAGAGGCAGATCCAGAAGTCAAGATTAACAGGGACTGCTGGAGTGAGTACCATGGCAATAGGAAGGGAGAGGAAGCACAGTTTAGAGGTGTTAGGGAGCAAAATTGATAGGACTTAGTGATTTATTGCATGAAAAGGGCCAGAGACTGGGAGAAGTCTAGCATGACCCTGCTCAGGTTCCTGGTTTGGCCCACTATGTGGTTGGTAGTGCCATTCAGTGAGGCAGGAAACAGAAGTGAATCCACTTTCTCATGTTCTCTTCCCCTTTTTCCCCTCCCTGCAGTCCCATGTGGGTCCACAGTAGGTGCTCAGAAATGCCATGGTATTTATTTAATTTTACTCTATTAAGAAACAGAAGTAGGTCATACCTTTGCTTTGTGTCCTTCCTTAACTTATGTAAGATACTTCCTGCAGTGGAAGGGATCTTTGCTTCATAGCCTCTGTTGCAGCTACTTCATGACTTTTCTCTCTGCTGCTATGATCTGTTTTTGTATTTCTGTGTCTCCAGTGCGGGATTCACTCCTCAGCTTTCCTTTCTTGTTAGTGCTGCTCACCTCTGATTTTTGTCCATGCATATGATTTAAAAAAAAATGATCACATTTGAAGAGTGATTTGGAATTTACAAGGCATGTTCAGATATCCTTAATCTCCTTTCCCTGTTACTATACTGTGAAAAATAGACAGTGAAGTAGGCTTGAGTGTCCTTGTTTCATAGACGAAGGAATTCAGGCCTTCGTTACCTGTCTATGTTACCTGTCAAAGAGCACAGGTTTAGTAAATGGCATAACTAGGGTTCTGATTGCTGCCACATCCACTCTACTGTAATTGTGCATTCCTGATCCTTGCTTCGCTCTCTGGTACCCATATGTTTTCAGACTCTTCGTGGCCTGTCTGATTTCTACCTTCTGTCATGTTCTGACCTCCAGTGCTTACCTGTGCCTCAAGTCCACCGTGACCTTCTGTCCTTCTGTGTTCAGTTATCTCCCTTGCTTAGGCCTATATATCCATCTATTGGCACTTGAAGGTGGGCATCTTGCCCTCTCTTCAGTCCTTGTACCCACTGTGTTGGCAGTGACACAGCAGGACTTGCAGATGGATTTGTGGCACTAGAACTTTTATTCCCAAGAACATAGAGGAATACCCACTTTCAGTCTGTTGGAAGGAAACCTGACCTGAGGAATTATTAGTCTTTGTTAGTGTTATTTGCAAAATACTTTATTTGTGGGTGTGAGCAGTAAAAGAAGGCATAATGAGCAAGACAGGTTTTCCAACCCACAGTCTGCCTCTTCTCCAATCCAGATCTTGTTTAAGGTTCTCAATGGGCTACGTTGCCTGAGCCTTAGTCTCCTGGTGAGTACATGAATCCCCTGCTTGAAATGCTGGGGACTGAGCAGTTTGGACCACTTTTCATTTAAATGGTAGTGAGAAACAGCTTTCATGATCATATGAATTGTTGGTGGATACCTTCTCCTCAACACTAAAGTGGTTTAATAGGTGGTTCTGTGCACATGAGTGTCTGTAGATCCAGTGGGAGCCAGGATTGCTTCTGCTTCCTCAGCACTTCAGACTTTTAAAAAATATTTTATTAAAGTATCATTGATACACAGTCTTATGTTGGTTTCAAGTACACAGCATAGTTCCTCAGCATTTACCCATATTATCAAGTCCTCACCTCCTCCAGTGCAGTCCTGTCCATCAGTGTAGTAACATGTTATAAAACCATTAACTATATTCTCTGTGCTGTACTGTCCCCATGACCAACCTATATTATGATTGCAAATTATTGTGCCTCTTAGTCCCCTTCCTCCTTCTGCCTTTTCCTGGCCCCTTCCCCTTGGTAATCACTAGTCCCTTCTCAGTGTCTATGAGTCTGCTGCTATTTTGTTCCTTCTGTTTTGCTTTGTTTTTATACTCCACAAATAAGTGAAATTATTTGCACTTGTCTTTCTCCACCTGACTTATTTCACTGAGCATAATACCCTCTAGCTCCATCCATGTTGTTGAAAATGGCAGGATTTCTTTTCTTTTTATGGCTGAATAATACTCCATTGAGTCTATGTATCACATCTTTCCATTCATCTGTTGATGGACACTTAGGTAGCTTCCATATTTTGGCTTTTACAAATAAGCACTTCAGACTTTTATAGTACATTTTATAGTTGAGCAACAAATACTTGTTAAATCCCTACCACATAACAAGGATGTTACACACAGACTCCTTGCTCTTAAACCTACCATCTGTTGGGAAGAGAAGCCTTATATGATTTTTCTGCCGTCACTGAGCAGCACACAACAGTTATAAATCTATGCTAGGAAGATTGGGACAGAAAATGAGATGTGGGCCAGGATACTTAAGCTTCCTAAAAGAGGTAATACTTGAACTGAGCCTTAGAGAATGGTAAGATTTTGATTATAAACTGTATGTGAGTCAGTGTTAGTGCTGATATTCTAGTATGGCAGAATGGCATGATAGAAACCCCATAGTTAATTCATTTTGAGTATTTCCCTTCACCTCAGGTGACAAATTCAGGTAGGGGCCTGTCAAAGCAGGCGTTTGAAGTGATGACAGATCTTATGCTCTAAGTTCCCCAGGTCTCCAGTTCGGTTCTTTTGCAACATGATTTTAGGTTCTGGTGTGAACTTAGCTCAGGAGACTCCTTTCCCAAGTCAGGTTTCCACTTCAGATGAAAACTGAGTTTGTACTTTTGAGATAATTGTTCTAAGAAAGCAGTGCCACTAAAATACAGGCTAGAATAGAAAAGTTAACTGTGTAGCTCTGAGATGCAATTTTCTCTGTTCTTCCTTGGCAAAGATGATGCTGAGACTGGGGAGCCTTCTCAGAGTGACAGATCTGTGTGGGCTGAAGCCCCAGTTTGATCATGAGGGGGTGGGAGATGGCAATTTCTTTCTCTTCCCTAGGACGGGTTCTGATGCAGGCAACTGTATGCTCTGGGAGCTATTGTTGGAAGCAGGGGTATTCTTTGTTTCTCAGGGGAACATGATGGGGTAAACAGCATCTGAAACATAGTTTTGCAAGTGGGGCAGAGGGCAGGAGGTGCTAAGCAAGGAAAATAATAATTTGATGGCTAGAACAGACCTGTTGGGGCTCTGGTCTGCAAAAGTGTTGCATCCAATTTCAAACCCAATTGCCTCATCCTGTATTCCACTTTTTTAAGGATTTTCTAGAAGCTAGGGAGGACTGAGGTAAGATACTCCATTTCTCAGTTTAGGGGAGGGGTTTGTTAAATAAAAATGGGGCAAGATAAAGTTGCCCTTGGCCTACTGTGAACTTGGCAAAATATGTCTATTAGGTTCCCACCTTCCTATTGGTTTTTCCTCTTCCCTCCTGATGTTCTTCCCTGGGGAATCTCCAATCCCCCTCTGTTCTGCAGGAATTGATTGAGTGACTCACTAGTAGGAATCTGGGTTCTTCGGGGTGAGGGGTGGCCCACCTGTTTCTACTGCTGAATAGAGAAGGTATAGACATATTATCAAGAGATAGGAAAATAATGAAAGTGGAAATTAAGAAAAATGTTAAGGAGTAGTTGAGGATGGATTCAAGGGGGAAAAGTTAGTATCTACATGGTAATAAATAATAGCTAACAGTTATTTAATAGCTAACATTTATTGAACCCTTACTATATGCCAAACGTTTTCTATAAAGCTGTCATCTAATTCCTATGATAAGCCTATGAGGTAAGTAATTTTATTATTTACATTTTACATGCAGGTAAAATGAAGTTTCTCAAGGCCACAGAGCTTGTAAGTAATGGAACTAGGATTGATTGATTGATAGGTTGATTTTTTAAATTATGGTAAAAATTCATAACAAAATTTACCATCTTATGCATTTTGAACCAGGATTTATTTTTATTTTATTTAAAATATTGTTCAGTGCAGGTGTCTTTTTTGCTGTACACTTTTATGAGTTCTAACACTTACATAAATTGATGAGATTACCACCACAATGAGGATACAAAATAATTCCATCTCCCTGGAAAACTCCCTTGTGCTCTTCCTTCAGTTACACCCTCTGCTCATTTATAGCCCCTGGAAACCACTCCTCAGTTTTCCACCCCTATAATTTTGTATTTTCCAGAGTGTCGTATATATGGAATCATACAGTATGTAACCTTTTGAAACTGGCTCCTTTCAGCAAAATTCCCTGGAAGTTCTTGCTGCATGTTCATTCCTTTTTATTGCCAATTAATATTCCATTGTTTGTTTATCTATTCATCTGTTGATGGCCATTTGGGTTTTTCTGATTTTTGGCAGTTATGAACAGAACCTCTCTATATATTCAAGTAGAAGTTTTAGTGTGAACACCATTTTTCTTTAGGGTAAATACCCAGGAGTTGGATTGCTGTGTCATCTGATTAAGTGTATGTTTAGTTTTATAGGAAATGGCCTAGTCATTTTCTGGAGTAGCTATACAATTTTGCATTCCTACAAGCATTGTATGAGAGTTGTAGTTGCCTCTATCATCACCACGTCTTGATATTGTCAGTATCTTTTATTTTAGTCATTTTAATAGGTATGTAGTGGTATCTTATCATGGTTTCGGTTTGTGTTTCCCAAGTGGCTAAGGCTGTTGAACATTCTTTTTTTTTCCATTTGCATATCTGTTTCAGTGAAGTATCTGGTCGGTCTTATGCACATTTTTAAGTGGGATTATTTGTTTCCATCCTGTTGTGTTTTGAGAGTTCTTTATACATTCTGGACATAAGTCTTTATATATGATTTGCATGTATATTCTCCTTGTCTATAACTTGTCTTTTTATTCTCTGAAGAGTCTTTTGCAAAAAAAAGAAATTTAGAGGTTTCATTTTAAATTTCATGAAGCCCCCATTATCATTTTTTCTTTATGGATCATGCTTTTGGTATCATATCTAAGAACAATTTATAATAACAAAGGAAATAAGAGATTGCTTAGGAGTAGTGTTGCTACATTAAAAAAAATAACTTGATGGAAGCATATTTTGCATATCATAATTCACCCTTTTAAGTAAAGTTTACAATTCAATATTTTAAAAATTTACTAAGTTCTGCAACCATCACCAGACTTACAGTCTTAGAATATTTTCATTATCCCAATAGATCCCTCATGCATATTTATGTTAATCTCCATTGATCCTAAATCTGCTTTAGGAAATCACTGGTCTACTTTCTTTACAGATTTTCCAGCACCATTTTGAATTAAAAAATTTTTTTAATTGTGGTAAAAAACATAACTTAAAATTACCACCTTACATTTCTGTGTACAGTTAAGTAGTATTAAATATATTCATATTGACCAATCTCCAAAACTTTATCTTGCAAATTTGGAACTCTGTACCTATTAAACAACCCCCCTTTTCCCTCCCCACCAGCTCCTGCCAGCCACCATTCTACTTTCTGTTTCTGTGAATTGGACTACTGTAGATACATGATAGAAGTGGAATTTTACAATGTGTGTCTTTTTGTGACTGATGTACATTGCTTAGCATACTATCCTTAAAGCTCATTTGTGTTGTACAATGTGCCAGCATTTCTTTCTTTTTTAAGGCTGAATTCTGTTCTATTTATGCACCACATTTTGGTTATCCATTCCCCTGTCAATGGGCTCTTTGGTTGTGTTCACCTCTTGACTGCTGCAAATAATGGTGCTATGAACATGGGTGTACAGATATCTCTTTAAGACCTGCAACACCATTTTTCTTGAGAAAATGATACTTTCCCCATTAAGTAGCATTGATGTTTGTTAAAATTCAGTTTTACCGTATATGTGTGGATCTAATTCTAGACTGTTCTCTACCATTGATCTATATGTTTATCTTTTTGCCAATACTAAACAATCTTGATTATTGTAGTTTTATAGTGTGTTTTAAATTTTGGATGTGTGAGTCTTTAACTTTGTTCTCTTTTCAGAATATTTTGACTACTCTAGTTTTGTTTTTTTTTACCTTTCAACATAATTTTAGACTCAGCTTGTCTCCATTTACAGAAGTCCTAATGGGATTGACATAAATTCATCACTTAGGGGAGAACTGACATCTAAACTACATTGGGCTTTTTAATCCTTTAAAACACTATGTCTCTCCATTCATTTATGTCTTTATTGATTTCATTCATCAAAATTTTGTAGTTCTCAGCATACATATCCTGTATGTTTTTTTGTTGGGTTCTTAACTGTCTCATCTTTTGGAGCAATTTGAAGTGATATTATTATTATTACTATTTTCAAATTTCAGTTTCCTATTATACATTGCTACTACATAGAAATGTGATTGATTTTTGTGTGTTGACCTATGTTGCCATCTTGTTAAACTTAGTAACACTAGGAGGGCTTTTTGTATTGCTTTATTATGGATTGTTTGGAATTTTGTACATAGACAAGCATGTTGTTTACAAAATAGGGATCATTTCATTTCTTCCTTTCCAATTGTTTTGTATGTTATTTATTTTCATTACCTTATTGCACTGGCTAGGAAGAGTGAGCAAGGGCAGCCTTGCCTTGTTGCTGATCTTATAGGAAAGCATTTAATCTCTGTATTAGGTACAATGTTAGCTGTAGATTTTGTAGATGCCCTTTTTAAGGTTGGAGAAGTTCCCTATTCCTAGTTTGATGAAGTTTTTTTATATCTTCTATGAATATTGAGTTTTGTCAAATGCATCCATTGATATGACAATGTGATTTTTCTACTTTAAGCCATTTAATATGTGGGATTACATTGATTAATTTTAGAACAGTGAACCAGCCTTATATAGCTTGAATAAACTCCATTTTGTTATATGGTATTATTTTTATTATTATTTTTTTATTAAAGTATCATTGACACACAATTTTATGAAGGTTTCACATGAAAAACATTGTGGTTTCAACATTCATCATGTAACCAAGTCCCCCCCGCAACTCCATTGCAATCACTGTCCATCAGTGTAGTAAGATGCTATAGAGTCACTACTTGTCTTCTCTGTGCTGTACTGCCTTCATTGTGACCTACCTATATTCTGAGTGCTAATTATAGTGCCCCTTAATCCCCTTCTTCCTCCCTCCCTCCCCACACACCCTCTGCAGCTCCTCCCCTTTGGTAACTGCTAGTCCCTTCTTGGAGTCTGTGAGTCTGCTGCTGTTTTGTTCCTTCAGTTTTGCTTTGGGTGTTATACTCCAAAATGAATGAAATCATTTGGTACTTGTCTTTCTCCACCTGGCTTATTTCATTGAGCATAATACCCTCTAGCTCCATCCATGTTGTTGCAAATGGTAGGGTTTGTTTTCTTCTTATGGCTGAATAATATTCCATTGTGTATATGTACCACATCTTCTTTATCCATTCATCTACTGATGGACACTTAGGGTGCTTCCATATCTTGGCTATTGTAAATAGTGATGCAATAAACATAGGGGTGCATATGTCTTTGAATCAGACATCTTGTTTTCTTTGTGTAAATTCCTAGGAGTGGAATTACTGGATAAATGGTATTTCTATTTTTAGTTTTTTGAGGAACCTCCATACTGCTTTCCACAGTGGTTGCACCAATTGACATTTCCTACCAGCAGTGTAGGAGGGTTCCCATTTCTCTGCATCCTCACCAGCATTTGTCGTTCTTAGTCTTTTCAATGGTGGCCATCCTAACTGGTGTGAGGTGATATCTCATTGTGGTTTTTATTTGCATTTCCCTGATAATTAATGATGTGGAACATCTTTTCATGTGCCTGTCGGCCATCCAGATTTCTTCTTCAGAGAAGTGTCTGTTCATATCCTCTGCCCATTTTTTAATTGGGTTATTTTTCTTTTGGGTGATGAGGTGTGTGAGTTCTTTATATATTTTGGATGTTAATCCCTTACTGGATAAGTCACTTATGAATATATTCTCCCATACTGTAGGATGCCTTTTTGTTCTGTTGATGGTGTCCTTTGCTGTACAGAAGCTTTTTAGTTTTATATAGTACTACTTGTTGATTTTTGCTTTTGTTGCCCTTGTTCAAGGAGATGTGTTCAGGAAAAATTTGCCCATGTTTATATTCAAGAGATTTTTGCCTATGTTTTCTTCTGTGAGTTTTATGGTTTCATGACTTATATTCAGGTCTTTGATCCATTTAGAGTTTAGTTTTGTGTATAGAGTTAGACAATAATCCAGTTTCATTTTCTTACATGTAGCTGTCCAGTTTTACCAACACCATTTGTTGAAGAGGCTGTCTTTTCCCCATTGTATGTTCATGGCTCCTTTATTGTATATTA
>JAVSCE010002344.1:0-14207 GCA_032199065.1 Smutsia gigantea | reverse complement strand
GGAATAGAATGGAATTTTGTAGATTGGAATGGAATCCTATGCAATAGAATGGAAAAGAGTGTTTGAAATGGATTGGAATGTTGTGAAATTGAATGTAATATTATGGGATAGAGGGCAATGCTGATTAATAGAAGAGAATTTTAATGAATGGAATGGAATGTTGAGTAACAGAACGAGAATAATGTGTTGGCATGGAATTGAACGTTATGGAATGGAATGGAATGTAGTGGAATTGAATAGAATGTTATGGAAAGGAATGGAATGCTGTGAAATGCAAGGGAATGTTGTGGAAAGTAATAGAACGTTGGGGAAAGTCATGGAGGGGGAACGAATGGAATGGAATTTTGTGGAATGGAATGGATGCTATGCAAAAGAAGGACAAAGACTGTTTTAAATGGAATGGAATCTTTTGTAATGGAATGGAATGTTATGGTATGAAGTGGAATGTTGATTAATAGACCCGAATTGTGAAGAATGGAATGGAATATTAGGTAAATATCAGAATAACGTGTTCGAATGGAGTGGAATGTATTGGAACGGAATGCTAGGTTTTGGAATGGACTGGATTGCTTTGAAATGGAATGGAATGTTGAGGGCAGGAATAGAGTGTTGGTACAGGAATGGAAGTTAAAGGAATGGATTGGAATTTGGTGGATTGTAATGGAATCTTATGCAATAGAACGAAATACAGTATTGGAAATACAATAGAATGTTGTATATACGATTCTTATTTTGTGGTATGAAGTAGAATATTGCTTCATAGAAGTGAATTTTAATGAATGCAATGGAATATTATGTAAAAGATCGAGAATGTTTTTGAAAGGAATCCAATGTTATGGAACAGAATGGAATGCTGTGGAATGCAGTATCATGTTGTGAAAAGGAATAGATCTTTGGGGAAAGGAATGGAATTTTAAAGAATGCAATGGAATTTTGTGGGTTGGATGGGAATCTTATGCAATGGAATGAGATACAATGTTTGCAGTTGAATGGGACGTTGTGTAATCGAATGAATTCTATGCTATGAAGTGGAAGGTTAATTAATAGAGAAGATTTTTAATGAATTGAATGTAATGTTATTTAACAGAACGGCAATAATGTGTTGGAATGGAATCGAATGTTATCGAATGGAAAGGTTTGAAATGCAATGGAAAGTAGTGGAAAGTAATAGAATGTTGGGGAAAGGAATGGAATTGAATGCTGTTGAAGGCAAAGGAATGTTGTTAAAAGGAATAGAACGTTGGAGAAATGAATGGAGGTTAAGTATGGAATGAAATTTTGTGATTAGAGTGGAATCTTATGCAACAGAATGAAATAGAATGAATTTAAAAGGAATGTTGTGTAATCGAATGGAAAGTTATGCTATGAAGGGGAATTTTGATTAATAGAACCGAATTGGAATGAATGGTCTCGAATGTTTTGTAGCAGAATGGGAATAATGTTTTGGGAATGAATTGTATGTAGTGAAATGGAATGTTGTGAATTGAATGGAATGTTGCGAAAGGAATGGAATGGAATTTTTTGGATTGGAATGGAACTTATGCAACAGAAAGAAAAAGAGAGAAATGGAAAGGAATGCTGCGTAATCGAATGGAATGGTATGCTGTGAAGTGGAATGTTCGTTAAGAGGACAAAATTTTAATGAATGGAATGGAATGTTTGCAACAGAATTGCAATATTGTGTTGGAATGAAATCGAATGTTATGGAATGGAATGGAATGCTTTGGAATGCAATGGAATGTTGCAGATAGGAATAGAATGTTGCTGAAAGGAATGAAATATTCAGGAGTGGAATTGAATTATTTGAATTGGAATGGAATCTCATGCAATAGAATAAAATGGAATGTTTGAAATGGAATATAATGTTGTGTAATCAAAGGGACTGTTATGGTACGAAGTGGAATGTCGATTAATAGAACCAAATTAAAATAAATGGAATGGAATATTAAGTTACAGGAAGGGAATAATGTGTTTCAATGGAAACAAATGTTATGGAATGGAATTCAATGTTGGGGAATTGCATGGAAAGGTAAGGAATGGAATGGAATGCTATTGAATGCAATGGAATGTTGTGGAAAGGAATAGAACATTTATGAACAGAATGGAACGTTAAGGAATAGAATGGAATTTTGTAGATTGGAATGGAATCCTAGGCAATAGAATGGAAAAGAGTGTTTGAAATGGAATGGAATGTTGTGTAATTGAATGTAATATTATGGGATAGAGTGGAATGTTGATGAATAGAAGGAATTTTAATGAATGGAATGGAATGTTGAGTAACAGAACGAGAATAATGTGTTGGCCTGTTATTGAATGTTATCGAATGGAATGAAATGAGTGGAATTGAATAGAATGTTATGGAAAAGAATGCACTGCTGTGAAATGCAAGGGAATGTTGTGGAAAGTAATAGAACGTTGGTGAAAGGCATAGAGGGGGAAGGAATGGAATGGAATTTTGTGGCGTGGAATGGAATCTTATGCAACAGAATGAAATAGAATGATTTGGAAAGGAATGTTGTTTAATCGAATGGAAAGTTATTCTATGAAGGGGAATTTTTATTAATAGAACCGAATTTGAATGAATGGAATCGAATGTTTTGTAGCAGAACGTGAATAATGTGTTGGGAATGAATTGTATGTAATGGAATGGAATGGAATGTTGTGGAATTGAATGGAATATTTGAACGGAATGGAAGTTTAAAGAATGGAATGGAATTTTTTGGATTGGAATGGAATCTTATGCAACAGAATGAAATAGAATGAATTGGAAAGAATTTGGCATAATAGAACGGAATGTTATGCTATGAAGTGGAATGTTCATTAATAGGACAAAATGTTAATGAATGGATTGGAATGTTATGTAACAGAAGGGAATAATGTGTTGGAATGGAATCGAATGTATGGAATGGAGTGGAATATTTGGAATGCAATGGAGAGATTTGGAATGAATGAAACGCTGTGGAATGCAATGCATTGTTGTGGAAAAGAATGAAATGTTGAAGAATGGAATGGTATTTTCTGGACTGGAAGGAGTCTTATGAAATAGAATGAAATAAACTGAATGAAATTGTATAGAACGTTGTGTATTCGAATGGAATGTTATGGTATGAAGGGGAATATTGATTGATAGAAAAGAATTTCAATGAATGGAATTTAATGTTAGGTAACAGAACGGCAATAATTTGTTGGAATTGTATCGAATGTTATGGAATGTAATGGAGTGTTGTGAAATTGAATGGAATGATGTGAAATGCAATGGAAAGTAGTGGAAATAATAGAATGTTGGGGAAAGGAATGGAAATGAATGCTGTCGAAGGCAAAGGAATGTTGTTAAAAGGAATACAACGTTGGAGAAATGAATGGACGTTAAGTATGGAATGAAATTTTGTGGATTAGAATGGAATCTTATGCCACAGAATGAAATAGAATGAATTGGAAAGGAATGTTGTGTAATCGAATGGAAAGTTATGCTTTGAAGGGTAATTTTGATTAATAGAACCGAATTTGAATGAATGGTCTCGAATGTTCTGTAGCAGAACGGGAATAATGTGTTGGGAATGAATTGTATGGAATGGAATGTAATGGAATGATATGTTTGAAAGAAATCGAAGTTTAAGGAATGAAATGGAATTTTTTGGATTGGAATGGAATCTTATGCAACAGAATGAAATAGAATGAATTGAAAAGTATGTTGCATAATCGAATGGAATGTTATGATCTGAAGTGGAATGTTCATTAATAGGACAAAATTTTAATGAATGGATTGGAATGTTATGCAACCGATTGGGAATAATATGTTGGAATGGAATGGAATGTGATGGAATGTAATATTTTGGAATGCAATGGAGAGCTTTGGAATGGAATGAAACGCTGCGGAATGTAATGGAATGTTGTGGAAAGAAATAGACTTTTGGGAAAGGAATGGAAGTTAAAGGAGTGGAATGGAATTTTGTGTGTTGGAATGGAATCTTATGGAATGGAATGAAATAGAATGTTTGAAATGAACTGCAATGTTGTATAATCGAATGGAATATTATGGTATGAAGTGCAATCTTGATTAATAGAACAGAATTTTGGAGAATGGAATGGAATGCTTTTAAAAGAATGGGAAAAATTTGTTGGAATTGAATCGAATGGAATGGAAAGGAATGGAATGTTTTGGAATGGAATAGAATGTTATGGAATTGAATGGAATGTTGCAGAATGGAATGGAATATTGTGGAATGCAATGGAATGTAGTGGAAAAAGTAGAACGTTAGGGAAAGCAATGGGAGGCTAAGGAGTGGAATGGAATTTCGTGGATTGGAATGGAATCTTATGCTGTAGAATGAAATACAGTAATTGAAATACAGTAGATTGTAGTAAATTCGATTGGAATTTTGTGGTATGAAGTAGAATGTTGCTTCACAGAAGTGAATTTTAATGAATGCAATGGAATATTATGTAAAAGATCGAGAATGTTTTTGAAAGGAATCCAATGTTATGGAACAGAATGGAATGCTGTGGAATGCAGTGTCATGTTGTGAAAAGGAATAGATCATTGGGGAAAGGAATGGAATTTTAAAGAATGCAAAGGAATTTTGTGGTTTGGATAGAAATCATATGCAATGGAATAAGATACAATTTTTGCAATTGAATGGGATGTTGTGTAACCGAATGAATTCTGTGCTATGAAGTGGAAGGTTAATTAATAGAGAAGAATTTTAATGAATGGAATGGAATGTTATGTAACAGAACGGCAATAATGTGTTGGAATGGAATGGAATATTATGGAAAGGAAAGATTTGAAATGCAATGGAAAGTAGTGGAAAGTAATAGAATGTTGGGTAAAGGAATGGAATTGAATGCTGTCGAAGGCAAAGGAATGTTGTTAAAAGGAATAGAGTGTTGGAGAAATGAATGGAGGTTAAGTACGGAATGAAATTTTGTGGATTTGAATGGAATCTTATGCCACAGAATGAAATAGAATGAATTGGAAAGGAATGTTGTGTAATCGAATGGAAAGTTATGCTATGAAGGAGAATTTTGATTAATAGAACCGAATTTGAATGAATGGTCTCGAATATTTTGTAGCAGAATGGGATAAATGTGTTGGGAATGAATTGTATGGAATGGAATGGAATGTTGTGGAATTGAATGTAATTTTGGGAAAGGAATGGAATGGAATTTTTTGGATTGGAATGGAACTTATGCAACAGAAAAAAAAGAGTGAAATGGAAAGGAATGTTGCGTAATCGAATGGAATATTATGCTGTGAAGTGGAATGTTTGTTAAGAGGACAAAATTTTAGTGAATGGAATGGAATGTTTGCAACAGAATTGCAAGAATGTGTTGGAATGTAATCGAATGTTATGGAATGGAATGGAACACTCTGGAATGCAATGGAATGTTGCAGATAGGAATAGAATGTTGCTGAAAGGAATGAAATATTCAGGAATGCAATTGAATTGGAATGGAATTTCATGCAATAGAATAAAATAGAATGTTTGAAATGGAATGGAATGCTGTGTAATCAAAGGGACTGTTATGGTACGAAGTGGAATGTAGATTAATAGAACCAAATTAAAATGAATGGAATGGAATATTAGGTTACAGAAAGGGAATAATGTGTTTCAATGGAAACAAATGTTATGGAATGGAATTGAATGTTGGGGAATTGCATGGAAAGGTAAGGAATGGAATGAAATGCTATTGCATGCAATGGAATGTTGTGGAAAGGAGTAGAACATTTCTGAACAGAATGGAAGGTTAAGGAATAGAATGGAATTTTGTAGATTGGAATGGGATCCTATGCAATAGAATGGAAAAGAGTGTTTGAAGTGGAATGGAATGTTTTGTAATTGAATGTAATATGGGATACAGTGGAATGTTGATTAATAGAAGAGAATTTTAATGAATGGAATGGAATGATGAGTAACAGAACGAGAATAATGTCTTGGCATGGAATTGAATGTTATGGAATGGAATGGAATGTAGTGGAATTGAATAGAATGTTATGGAAAGGAATGGAATGCTGTGAAATGCAAGGGAATGTTATGGAAAGTAATTGAACGTTGGGGAAAGTCATGGAGGGCTAAGGAATGGAATGAAATTTTCTGGAATGGAATGGATGCTATGCAACAGAATGACATAGAATGTTTTAAATGGAATAGAAACTTTTGTAATGGAATGGAATGTTATGGTATGAAGTGGAATGTTGATTAATAGAACCGAATTGTGAAGAATGGAATGGAATAAAAGGTAATTATCAGAATAAAGTGTTCGAAAGGAGGGGAATGTTTTGGAATGCAACGCTATGTTGTGGAATGCAATGGAATGCTTTGGAATGGAATGGAATGTTGAGGGGAGGAATAGATTGTTGGGACAGGAATGGAAGTTAAAGGAATGGATTGGAATTTGGTGGATTTTAACGGAATCTTACGCAATAGAACGAAATACAGTATTGGAAATACAATAGAATGTGGCATATATGATTCAAATTTATGGTATGAAGTAGAATGTTGCTTCATAGAAGTGAATTTAATGAGTGCAATGGAATATTATGTAACAGATCGAGAATGTTTTGAAAGGGATCCAATGTTATGGAACAGAATGGAATGCTGTGGAATGCAGTGTCATGTTGGGAAAAGGAACAGATCTTAGTGGAAAGGAATGGAATTTTAAAGAATGCAATGGTATTTTGTTGGTTGGATGGGAATTTCATGCAATGGAATGAGAAACAATGTTAGCAAATGAATGGGATGTTGTGTAATCGAATGAATTCTATGCTATGATGTGGAAGGTTAATTAATGGAGAAGAATTTTAATGAATATAATGCAATGTTATGTAACAGAACGGCAATAATGTGTTGGAATGGAATCGAATGTTATGGAATGGAAAGATTTGAAATGCAATGGAAAGTAGTGGAAAGTAATAGCATGTTGGGGAAAGGAATGGAATTGAATGCTGTCGAAGGCAAAGGAATGTTGTTAAAAGGAATAGAACGTTGGAGAAATGAATGGAGGTTAAGTATGGAATGAAATTTTGTGATTAGAGTAGAATCTTATGCAACAGAATGAAATAGAATGAATTGGATAGGAATGTTGTGTAATCGAATGGAAAGTTATGCTACGAAGGGGAATTTTGATTAATAGAACCGAATTGGAATGAATGGTCTCGAATGTTTTGTATCAGAATGGGAATAATGTTTTGGGAATGAATTGAATGGAATGGAATGGAATGTTTTGAATTGAATGGAATGTTGCGAAAGGAATGGAATGGAATTTTTTGGATTGGAATGGAACTTATGCAACAGAAAGAAAAAGAGGGAAATGGAAAGGAATGCTGCATAATCGAATGGAATGTTATTCTGTGAAGTGGAATGTTCGTTAAGAGGACAAAATTTTAATGAATGGAATGGAATGTTTGCAACAGAATTGCAATATAGTGTTGGAATGAAATCGAATGTTATGGAATGGAATGGAATGCTTTGGAATGCATTGGAATGTTGCAGATAGGAATAGAATGTTGCTGAAAGGAATGAAATATTCAGGAGTGGAATTGAATTATTTGAATTGGAATGGAATCTCATGCAATAGAATAAAATTGAATGTTAGAAATGGAATGGAATGTTGTGTAATCAAAGGGACTGTCATGGTACGAACTGGAATGTAGATTAATAGAACCAAATTAAAATGAATGGAATGGAATATGTGGTTACAGAAAGGGAATAATGTGTTTCAATGGAAGCAAATGTTATGGAATGGAATTGAATGTTGGGGAATTGCATGGAAATGTACGGAATGGAATAGAATGCTATTGAATGCAATGGAATGTTGTGGAAAGGAATAGAACATTTATGAACAGAATGGAACGTTAAGGAATAGAATGGAATTTTGTAGATTGGAGTGGAATCCTAGGCAATAGAATGGAAAAGAGTGTTTGAAATGGAATGGAATGTTGTGTAATTGAATGTAATATTATGTGATAGAGAGGAATGTTGATTAATAGAAGTGAATTTTAATGAATGGAATGGAATGTTGAGTAACAGAACGAGAATAATGTGTTGGCATGTAATTGAATGTTATGGAATGGAATGGAATGAGTGGAATTGAATAGAATGTTATGGAAAAGAATGGAATGCTGTGAAATGCAAGGGAATGTTGTGGGAAGTAATAGAACGTTGGGGATAGGCATGGAGGGGGAAGGAATGGAATGCAATTTTGTGGCTTGGAATGGAATCTTATGCAACAGAATGAAATAGAATGAATTGGAGAGGAATGTTGTGTAATCGAATGGAAAGTTATGCTATGAAGGGGAATTTTTATTAATAGAACCTTATTTGAAAGAATGGAATCGAATGTTTTGTAGCAGAACGGGAATAATGTGTTGGGAATGAATTGTATGTAATGGAATGGAATGGAATGTTGTGGAATTGAATGGAACATTTGAAAGGAATGGAAGGTTAAGGAATGGAATGGAATATTTTGGATTAGAATGGAATCTTATGAAACAAAATGAAATAGAATGAATTGGAAAGAATGTGGCATAATAGAACGCAATGTTATGCTATGAAGTGGAATGCTCATTAATAGGTCAATATGTTAATGAATGGATTGGAATGTTATGTAACAGAATGGGAATAATGTGTTGGAATGGAATCGAATGTTATGGAATGGAGTGGAATATTTTGGAATGCAATGGAGGCATTTGGAATGGAATGAAACGCTGTGGAATGCAATGCATTGTTGGGGAAAGGAATGAAATGTTGAAGAATGGAATGGTATTTTGTGGATTGGAAGGAGTCTTATGAAATAGAATGAAATAGACTGAATGAAATTTTACAGAACGTTGTGTATTCGAATGGAATGTTATGCTATGAAGGGGAATGTTGATTAATAGAAAAGAATTTCAGTGAATGGAATTTAATGTTAGGTAACAGAACGGCAATAATTTGTTGGAATGGGATCGAATGTCATGGAATGTAATAGAGGGTTGTGGAATTGAACGGAAAGATGTGAAATGCAATGGAAAGTAGTGGAAATAATAGAATGTTGGGGAAAGGAGTGGAATTGAATGCTGTCGAAAGCAAAGGAATGTTGTTAAAAGGAATACAACGTTGGAGAAATGAATGGAGTTTAAGTATGGAATGAAATTTTGTGGATTAGAATGGAATCTTATGCAACAGAATGAAATAGAATGAATTGGAAAGGAATGTTGTGTAATCGAATGGAAAGTTATGCTATGAAGGGTAATTTTGATTAATAGAACCGAATTTGAATGAATGGTCTCGAATGTTCTGTAGCAGAACGGGAATAATGTGTTGGGAATGAATTGTATGGAATGGAATGGAATGGAATGACATGTTTGAAAGGAATCAAAGTTTTAGGAATGGAATGGAATTTTTTGGATTGGAATGGAATCTTATGCAACAGAATGAAATAGAATGAATTGGAAAGAATGTTGCATATTCGAATGGAATGTTATGCTCTGAAGTGGAATGTTCATTAATAGGACAAAATTTTAATGAATGGATTGGAATGTTAGGCAACAGATTGGGAATAATGTGTTGGAATGGAATGGAATGTTATGGAATGTAATATTTTGGAATGCAATGGAGAGCTTTGGAATGGAATGAAATGCTGCGGAATGTAATGGAATGTTGTGGAAAGAAATAGACTTTTGGGAAAGGAATGGAAGTTAAAGGAGTGGAATGGAATTTTGTGTGTTGGAATGGAATCTTATGGAATGGAATGAAATAGAATGTTTGAAATGGACTGCAATGTTGCATAATCGAATGGAATATTATGGTATGAAGTGCAATCTTGATTAATAGAACAGAATTTTGAAGAATGGAATGGAATGCATTGTAAAAGAATGGGAAAAATTTGTTGGAATGGAATCGAATGGAATGGAAAGGAATGTAATGTTTTCTAATGGAATAGAATGTTATGGAATTGAATGGAATGTTGCAGAATGGAATGGAATATTGTGGAATGCAATGGAATGTAGTGGAAAAAGTAGAACGTTAGGGAAGCAATGGGAGGCTAAGGAGTGGAATGGAATTTCGGGGATTGGAATGGAATCTTATGCAGTAGAATGAAATACAGTAATTGAAATACAATAGAATGTAGTAAATTCGATTGGAATTTTGTGGTATGAAGTAGAATGTTGCTTCATAGAAGTGAATTTTAATGAATGCAATGGAATATTATGTAAAAGATCGAGAATGTTTTGAAAGGAATCCAATGTTATAGAACAGAATGGAATGCTGTGGAATGCAGTGTCATGTTGTGAAAAGGAATAGATCATTGGGGAAAGGAATGGAATTTTAAAGAATGCAACGGAATTTTGTGGGTTGGATGGGAATCTTATGCAATGGAATAAGATACAATGTTTGCAATTGAATGGGATGTGCAATCGAATGAATTCTATGCTATGAAGTGGAAGGTTAATTAATAGAGAAGAATTTTAATGAATGGAATGGAATGTTATGTAACAGAACGGCAATAATGTGTTGGAATGGAATCGAATGTTATGGAATGGAAAGATTTGAAATGCAATGGAAAGTAGTGGAAAGTAATAGAATGTTGGGGAAAGGAATGGAATTGAATGCTGTCGAAGGCAAAGGAATGTTGTTAAAAGGAATAGAACGTTGGAGAAATGAATGGAGGTTAAGTATGGAATGAAATTTTGTGGATTAGAATGGAATCTTATGCAACAGAATGAAACAGAATGAATTGGAAAGGAATGTTGTGAAATCGAATGGAAAGTTATGCTATGAAGGAGAATTTTGATTAATAGAACCGAATTTGAATGAATGGTATCGAATGTTTTGTAGCAGAATGGGATAAATGTGTTGGGAACGAATTGTATGGAATGGAATGGAATGTTGTGGAATTGAATGGAATGTTGGGAAAGGAATGGAATGGAATTTTTGGATTGGAATGGAACTTATGCAACAGAATGAAATAGAATGAAATAGAAAGGAATGTTGCGTAATCGAATGGACTATTATGCTGTGAAGTGGAATGTTTGTTAAGAGGACAAAATTTTAGTGAATGGAATGGAATGTTTGCAACCGAATTGCAATAATGTGTTGGAATGAAATCGAATGTTTTGGAATGGAATTGAACACTTTGGAATGCAATGGAATGTTGCAGATAGGAATAGAATGTTGCTGAAAGGAATGAAATATTCAGGAATGCAATTGAATTATTTGAATTGGAATGGAATCTCATGCAATAGAATAAAATAGAATGTTTGAAATGGAATGGAATGTTGTGTAATCAAAGGGACTGTTACGGTACGAAGTGGAATGTAAATTAAAGAACCAAATTAAAATGAATGGAATGGAATATTAGGTTACAGTAAGGGAATAATTGTTTCAATGGAAACAAATGGTATGAAATGGAATTGAATGTTGGGGAATTGCATGGAAAGGTAAGGAATGGAAAGGAATGCTACTGAATGCAATGAAATGTTGTGGAAAGGAATAGAACATTTCTGAACAGAATGGAAGGTTAAAGAATAGAATGGAATTTTGCAGAATGGAATGGAATCCTATGCAACAGAATGGAAAAGAGTGTTTGAAATGGAATGGAATGTTGTGTAATTGAATGTAATATTATGGGATAGAGTGGAATTTTGATTAATAGAAGAGAATTTTAATGAATGGAATGGAATGTTGAGTAACAGAACGAGAATAATGTGTTGGCATTGTATTGAATGTTATGGAATGGAATGGAATGTAGCGGAATTGAATGGAATTTTATGGAAAGGAATGGAATGCTGTGAAATGCAAGGGAATGTTGTGGAAAGTAATAGAAAGTTGAGGAAAGGCATAGTGGGGGAAGGAATGGAATGGAATTTTATAGATTGAATGGATGCTATGCAACAGAATGAAATAGAATGTTTTAAATGGAATGGAATCTTTTGTAATTGAATGGAATGTAATGGTATGAAGTGGAATGTTGATTAATAGACCCGAATTGTGAAGAATGGAACGGAATGTTAGGTAGTTATCAGAATAACGTGTTCGAATGGACTGGAATGTTTTGGAATGGAACGCTATGTTGTGGAATGGAATGGAATGCTTTGGAATGGAATGGAATGCTGAGGGTAGGAATAGAGTGTTGGGACAGGAATGGAATTCTCTTGCTCCTCATACTGCTCCTGCTCCTCCTCCTGCTCCACCTCCTGCTCCCCTGGTCCTCCTACTGCTTTTGCTCCTCTTCCTGTTCCTCATGCTCCTCTTCTTCCTCCTCTTGCCCCTTCTCCTGCTCCTCCTCCTCCTCCTCCTCCTCATCCTTCTCCGGCTCCTCCTGCTCCTTCTCCTCCTCTTGCTCCACCTCTTGCTCTTGCTCCTCCACCTGCTCCTGCTCCTCCTCCTGTTCATCCTGCTCTTCCTCCACCTCCTCCTGCTCCTCCTGCTCCTGCTCTTCCTGCTCCTTCTCCTCCTCCTTCTCCTCCTCCTGCTCCTGCTCCTCCTACTGCTCCTGCTCCTCCTCCTGCTAATCTTGCTCCTCCTGCTCCTCCTCCTACTCCCCATCCTCCTCCTGCTCCCCCAGCTTCCCGCTTCCTTCTCCTGCTCCTCCTCATCCTGCTCTTCCTCCTCCTGCTTCTCTTGCTCCTGCCTCTCCTCCTCTTCCTCCTTCTCCTCCTGCTATTCCTTCTCTTCCTTCTGCTCTTGCTGCTCCTGCTCCTCCTCCTGCCACACCTGCTCCTCCCCCTCCAACTGCTCTTCCTGCTCCTGCTCCTCCTCTTTATACTCCTGCTCCTACTCCTCCTACTCATTCTGCTCTTTCTATTCCTGCTCCTTCTCTTCCTCTTCCTCCTTCTCCTCCTACTCTTCCTGCTCATGATATTCCTCCTCCTCCTCCTCCTCATGCTTATCATGCTCCTGCACCTCCTGCTACCTCTCCTACGCCTGCTCCTCCTCCTGCTCCTGCTCGTCCTCCTGCTCCTGCTCCTCGTCCTGATCCTTCTGCTATGCCTCCTCCTACTCCTGTTTCTGCTCTCCTGGCTCCTTCTCGTCCTCCTGCTCCTCCTACTTCTCCTGCTCCTCCTACAGCTCCTGCTCCTCCTCCTGCTCCTCCTCCTGCACCCCTGCTCCTCCTACTGCTTGTGATCCTCTTCCTGTTCCTCATGCTCCTCTTCTTCCTCCTCTTGCTCCTTCTCCTGTTCCTCCTCCTCCTGCTCCTCCTCATCCTGCTCCTCCTCGTGCTCCTCCTCCTGTTAATCCTGCTCTTCCTGTTCATCAACCTCCTAATTCTACTCCTCCTCCTCCTCCTGCTCCCTCTCCTACTGCTCCTCTTCCTCCTGCTCCTCTTTCTCCAGCGGTTCCACATCCTTCTCCTCCTCCACCTGGTCCTCATCCTGCTCCTCCTACTCCTGCTCCTACTTCTCCTCCTGCTCCTCCTTCTCCTATTGCTCTTCCTGCTCCTTCCCCTCATCATGCTCCACCTGCTCCTCCTCATGCTCCTCCTGCTCGTCCTCCTGCTACTCCTCCTAAACTTCCTGCTCCTGCACTTCCTGCTGCTGCCTCGGCTCCCGCTCCTCCTCCTGCTCCTGTTCCTCCTCCTGCTTTTCCTGCCCATCCTCCTGTTCCTCCTGCTACTGCTCCTCCTTCTTCACCTCCTAGTCCTGCTCTTCCTGCTCCTGCTCTTCCTCCTGCTCCTCCTACTCCTGCTCCTCCTGCTCCTCCTGCTACTCCTCTTATTCCTCGTGCTACTCCACCTGCTCCTGCACTTCCTTCTACTGCTCTTCTCCTCCTCCTCCTCCTCCTGCTCCTCCACCTCCTGCTGTACCTGCTCCTGCTCATCCTCCTCCTCCTCCTACTCCTCCTTCTCCTACTCCTGCTCCTGCTCCTCCTCCTCCTGGTCCTCCTGCTCCTCCTCCTTCTCCTCCTCCTCCTCATGGTCCAGCTCATCCTGCTCCATCTCCTGCTCCTCATGCTCCTCCTCCTACTCCTCCAGCTCCTGCTGTTCCCTCTCCTGCTCCTCCTCTGCTCTGCCTCCTCCTCCTGTTCCTCCTCCCCTGCACCTCCTCCTCCTCTCTGAACTCGACCTCGTGCTGCTCTTACTGCTCCCTCTCATACAGCTCCTCTTCCTTCTGCTCCTCTTTCACCTGCTGTTCCACATCGTCCTCCTCCTCCACCTGGTCCTCATCCTGTTTCTCCTACTCCTGCTCCTACTTCTCCTCCTGCTCCTCCTTCTCGTCTTGCTCT
>JAVSCE010002343.1:0-54108 GCA_032199065.1 Smutsia gigantea | reverse complement strand
TTGGCATATATGGCCTTCATGATGTTGAGGTACTTGCCCTCTATACCCATTTTGTTGAGAGTTTTAATCATGAATGGATGCTGAATTTTGTCAAATGCTTTTCAGCATCTATGGAGATGATCATGTGGTTTTTGTTCTTCTTTTTGTTGATGTGGTGGATGATGTTGATGGATTTTGGAATGTTGTACCATCCTTGCATCCCTGTGATGAATCCCACTTGATCATGGTGTATGATCCTCTTGATGTATTTTTGAATTCGGTTTGCTAATATTTTGTTGAGTATTTTTGCATCTATGTTAATCAGGGATATTGGTCTGTAATTTTCTTTTTTGGTGAGATCTTTGCCCGGTTTTGGTATTAGAGTGATGCTGCCTTCATAGAATGAGTTAGGAAGTATTCCCTCCTCTTCTATTTTTTGGAAAACTTTAAGGAGAATGGGTGTTATTTCTTCTCTATATGTCTGGTAGAATTCAGAGGTGAATCCATCAGGTCCGGGGATTTTGTTCTTGGGTCGGTTTTGGATTACTGATTCAATTTCATTGCTGGTGATTGGTCTGTTTAGTTTTTCTGTTTCTTGCTTGGTCTGTCTTAGAAGGTTGTATTTTTTCTAAGAAGTTGTCCATTTCTTCTAGGTTTTCCAGCTTGTTAGCGTATAGATTCTCTTAATATTCTCTTATAATTCTTTGTATTTCTGTGGGGTCTATCGTGATTTTTCCTTTCTCATTTCTGATTCTGTTTATGTGTGTAGATTCTCTTTTTCTCTTAATAAGTCTGGCTAGGGGTTTATCTATTTTGTTTATTTTTTCAAAGAACCAGCTCTTGGTTTCTTTGATTTTTTTCTATTGTTTTATTCTTCTCAATTTTATTTATTTCTTCTCTGATCTTTATTATGTCCCTCCTTCTGGTGACTTTGGGCCTCGTTCGTTCTTCTTTTTCCAATTTCAGTAATTGTGTCTTTAGACTATTCATTTGGAAATGTTCTTCCTTCATTAAATAGGCCTGGATTGCAGTATACTTTCGTCTTAGAACTGCCTTTGCTGCGTCCCACAGAAGTTGTGGCTTTGTGTTGTTGTTGTTATTAGTCTCCATATATTCTTTGATTTCTGTTTTGATTTGGTCGTTAACCCATTGATTAATTACGAGAATGTTGTTAAGTCTCCATGTATTTGTGAGCCTTTTTGGTTTCTTTCTAAAATTTATTTCTAGTTTTATACCTTTGTGATCTGAGAAGTTGGTTGTTAGGATTTCAATATTTTTGAATTTACTGAGGTTCTTTTTGTGGCCTAGTATGTGGTCTATTCTGGAAAATGTTCCATGTGCACTTGAGAAAAATGTGTATCCTGCTGCTTTTGGGTGCAGAGTTCTGTAGATGTCTGTAAGGTCCATCTGTTCTAGTGTGTTGTTCAGTGCCTCTGTGTCTTTACTTATTCTCTGTCTGGCTGATATGTTCTTTGGAGTGTGTGGTATGTTGAAGTCTCCTAAAATGAATGCATTGCTGTCTATTTCCTCCTTTAAATCTGTTAGTATTACCCTAAGAATGCAGCAGCCCAATTTGGAAAAGACAGATGCACCCCTATATTGCAGCACTGTTTACAATAGCCAAGAAATGGAAGCAGCCTAAGTGTCCATCAGTAGATGAATGGATAAAGAAGATGTGGTACATATACACAATGGAATATTATTCAGCCATAAGAAGAAAACAAATCCTACCATTTGCAACAACATGGATGGAGCTAGAGGGTATTATGCTCAGTGAAATAAGCCAAGCCGAAAAAGACAAGTATCAAATGATTTCACTCATATGTGGAGTATAAGAACAAAGAAAAAAACTGAAGGAACAAAACAGCAGCAGACTCACAGAACCCATGAATGGACTAATAGTTACCAAAGGGAAAGGGACTGGGGAAAATGGGTGGGAAGGAGGGATAAGAGGAAAAAGGGGGCATTACGATTAGCAGACGTAATGTTGGGGGTCATGGGAAGGGCTGTACAACTCAGAGAAGACAAGTAGTGATTCTATAGCATCTCACCACGCTGATGGACATTGACTGTAATGGGGTTGGTGGGGGGGACCTGATGAAGGGGTAGTTTAATAACCATAATATTGCACATGTAATTGTAGATTAATGATAATAAAATAAATTATATTAATAGAAAAAATCTGTTAGTATTTGTGTCACATATGCCGGCGCTCCCGTGTTGTGTGTGGGTGCATATATATTTATAATGGTTATAGCCTCTTGTTTGATTGATCCCTTTATCATTATGTTATGTCCTTCTTTATCTCTTGCTACTTTCTTTGTTTTGAAGTCTATTTTGTCTAATACAAGTACTGCAACACCTGCTTTTTTCTCCTTGTTGTTTGCATGAAATATCTTTTTCCATCCCTTCAGTTTTAGTCTGTGTATATCTTTGGGTTTGAGGTGAGTCTCTTGTAAGCAGCATATAGATGGTTCTTGCTGTTTTATCCATTCTGTTACTCCGTGTCTTTTAATTGGTGCATTCAGTCCATTTACATTTAGGGTGATTATCGATAGATATGTACTTATTGCCATTGCTGGCTTTAGATTCGTGGTTACCAAAGGTTCAGGGGTTGCTTCTTTACTATCTAACAATCTAAGTTAACTTTCTTGTTAAGTTATTGTAAACACAGTCAGATGTTTCTTTATTTCTTTCCCTTCTTATTCTTCCTCCTCCATTCTTTATTTACTAGGTGTTTTATTCTTTGCTTTTAGTTAGTATTTGGATGGTCTGCTTTCTTTGCTATGATTTTATTTTCTCTGGTGACATCTTTTTAGCCTTAGGGGTGCTTCCCTCTATGGCAGTCTGTTTAAGATATTCTGTTGTGGTGGTTTATGAGATTCAAACTCTCTCAACTTTCGTTTGTCTGGAAATTGTTTAATCCCTGTATCATATTTAAATGATAATCGTGCTGGATACAATATTCTTGGTTCGAGGCCCTTCTGTTTCATTATATTAAATATATCATGCCATTCTCTTCTGGCCTGTAAGGTTTCTATTGAGAAGTCTGATGATAGTCTGATGGGTTTTCCTTTGTAGGTGATCTTTTTTCTCTCTCTAGCTGCCTTTAATACTCTGTGTTTATCTTTGATTTTTGCCATTTTAATTATTATGTGTCTTGGTGTTGTCTTCCTTGGGTCCCTTGTGTTTGGGAGATCTGTGGGCTTCCGTGGACTGCGAGACTATTACTTTCCTCAGTGAGGGAAAGTTTTCAGCAATTATTTCTTCAAAGACACTTTCTATCCCTTTTTCTGTCTCTTCTTCCTCTCCTACTCCTATAATGCAAATATTGTTCCGTTTGGATTGGTCACACAGTTCTCTTAAAATTCTTTCATTCCTAGAGATTCTTTTATCTCTCTCTGCCTCAGCTTCTCTGTATTCCTGTTCTCTGATTTCTATTCCATTAATAGTCTCTTGCATATCATCCAGTGTGCTGTTAAGCCCGTCAATCGTGTGTCTGATTTCTGCATTGTCTTTCCTCACTTTCCTCACTTCCTCCCTCAGCTCTTGCACATTTCTCTGTAGATCCATCATCATGGTTATGACTTTTATTCTGAATTCTTTTTCAGGAAGATTGTGCATTTCCATCCCTTCACGCTCCGTCTGGGGTTGTCTGGTTGATCGCAGTCTGGACCATATTCCTCTGTCTTTTCATAGCTATAGAAGTGGTTGCTGGTAGTTGCCACGTATGTCACCTGGGCTCTTTAAGACTTTAAAAAGAAAAAAAAGAAAGAAAGAAAGAAAAAAAAGAAAGCGAAGAAAAAACAAAAACAAAACAAAACAACCAAAATAAAAAAACGCCCACCAGGAGTAGATTCTTTGGGAATGCTGTAGGTGGCGCTGTTGCTCCACTATTCTCCCTCCATGACTGCGCTGCTCCGCAGGGCCCTTTATAGCTCTGGCCGGGGTGGGAACGACCAAGAGGCTGTTGATCTCAGTGAGAAGTGTAAGTATGGCTACGCTTCCCCAGTCACCAGCTAAGGCGTCTGAAACTCCCCAGGACTCCCAGCCTGCTGGGCTGAGTGTGCTGCGGCGATCCGGCTCCTCTGCTGGGCTCCTGTCTCTTTAAGACCGCTGAAGAAAGCGCGCGCTTTTCTTTTTTTTTTTTCTTTTTCTTTACTTCCCAGAAGCCGGCTGCAGGCACCCTGGCACTTCCCCGCTCAGATCCTGCCCCTCTGTCTCTCCAGTCTCCGCTACACCACGCAATGTGGGTCAGCGCTCCCCACGCAGATCACCAGGGCTGGTTATTTCTCAGGGTGCACTTCCACTCCCTCCCGGCTCTGAATCGTCTCCTCCCGCCGGGGCACTGGGGTGAGTGAGTGCTCGGATCTCGCTGGGTTGCGGCTCCATATCTTACCCTCTTCGCGGGGTGCCGTGTCCTCTCAGGTGTAGCTGCACGCTGTGCGCTTTCCTGTGTATTCTGGTCTCTTTTTTAGTAATAGTTGTATTTGGTGTATTTTCATAGATATATATAGTTTTGGGAGGAGATTTCTGCCACCCTGCTCATGCCGCCATCTTCCCAGAAGTCCTGGGGAAAAATGGAAGGCTTCCTTTTACTTATTCCTGAAGTTCATCCTTTAAAATTCCTTTCAGTGAAGGTCTGTTTTATGTAAATTCTCTCCGTTTTTGTTTTCCAGAAAAGTGAATTTTGAAAGAGCTGATCTGAATGTTATAAATTAAGTTATATTCTGTCAGCATTTTGAAGTTATTGTTATACTGTAATGTATTCTGTTACTACAATGGAAATCTACTGTCAGTTTATTAGTCATTCCTTCAGGGTATTTTGTCTACCCTGGCTGCTTTTAACATCGTTTTGTTTTGGTGTTCTGCAGTTTCAGTATGACATCTTAGATGTGGACTTCTTTTAATTTATCTTGCTTGTGATTCATTGTGTTTCCTCACCCTAAAGGGAGCAGTCATTACCTTTGACTCCTCTCTCCCCCCATTTTTTCTGAGACTCCTCTCATATACCCATTGGACCTTCTCATTCTGTTTACGTGTTTCTGAACTTCTCCTTTGATATTTTCCATCACTTTGTCTTTCTGGACTACATTTTGGGGTAATTTTTTCAGATCTATCTAACAGTTAAAAAAGCTTCCGTTTATTAGTGGCCATTCTGTGGTTTAGTCCATTTCTTGAGATTTAATATTATAGCTCACTTTTTTCATTTCTTGATGTTCTATTTGGTTTTAAAATATAACTGGCCTTTTAAAAATACTGTCATTTTCCTTAAGTTTTGATTATCTAAAAAAATTTCTCAATGACATGTATTTTCTGTTCTGTATCCATTAATTTCAGTATTTCATATCCTTGATCTAATTTTTGATGATTTTATCTGCTCTCTGTGGTGTCTAATTTGATTGTGTGCCTTGTAATTTGGGATTGTGTGGTTGTGTGCATGGGGCTTTATCTATAGAAATTCATGAAGGTGCAGGCCCATGATTCATTCTTTCACAGAAATTTGCATTTGCTTCTGCTAGGCACATCAGGGTGCTACCAATTTAGGGCCACGTTAGGTTAATTTTTTAGCTTGGGATTTTGAGGATCATGCAAAAAGTATAAGTTTAACCACAAACCTGTGTGATGGGCTTGTGGTTTTGAATTCCCAGGGGAGATATTTTTCCATCAACAGGCTAAGTTGGAACAGACAAGAATTATTTTCATCTCCCTTTGCTGGTGGGTGGATTTTTTCTAGTCCACCAAACTTTTTATGCACCCTATATACATTTCTGGTGTATACAAAGTTCTTTCCCTGTTTGGCTCCTAAGCCAGTTTGTTTTTTGATATTAGTAAATCTCTTCTGATCAGCTGCAACTTCAAAATCAGCTTCTCTCTTTGATTTCCACCTTTCTTTCCCTCTCTCCCTCCATCTCCCCTCAGCACCCCCTCCTTGTCTCTGCTCTTTCTCTGCTTCTCCTTCTTCTTCCCCCCATCCTTCTCTCTCCCTTGCTCACTGGCTCTAAAATTTGCTCTCTTTCTTGAGATGTTGAACATGAATATCTTTAACTTTATATTTTGATCAGCTATGAATTTAATAGCATGATTATTATATTTTCTCCAGCATTTCTTGGAGTTCTTAATGGATTTTTTCCAGCTGTCTAATCTTTCAGATTTCTAGGAATAGAAGTTGATGTGCATGACTTTTAAAATAAAAAAATTAAATTAATTAAAAACATATATACTAATGCAGGTCAGAAGCTAAGCAAGTTTTCCTGACTTCTATCTATGTGGTAATAACACCAGGCAGTGGTAGAAGGCCTAAATCTTTTTCAAAGCACTTTCATATTTTGTCTAATTTGATCCTCTCAAAACATTTGTAAGGTTGAATATCTGTACCAGCGAGGTGAACTTAACTTGCCAAGGTCACATAGCAAGTTAACAGGGACTCACACCATTGAACACTAAGACTAATACACTCTTTGCTATTAATTGTTCACAAACTGTGCTGTTTATCTCTCTGCCCGAGAAAAGCCTCCTTTGATGTCTGAAATTCAGAGAGCTACAATGTAAATCTTCCTATTTTAAAGCATGGTTTGGACTCCAAAGTTTGTACTTTGGGATTGGAATATAAAAAAAAAAACTGTTCTAGAAGCCCTGGTTACAGTTTCCTCTGGGTTATGAAGGCAGAACAGTTTGTTTATACTCCTTTTTTGGCATGCAGCATGTCATATCCTATATTATGTGAACAAATAAAACTTGCAAGTGCCAAGAAGCAACCGATCTTCTGTCTCTAAGAACTTTGATCAACAAAATCACCAGGGCTTACTTAGCCTTGTGTCCCCTGCTTTTCAATATGTAAAGGCATCTTTAGGCCCACCTCTCAGTCACAGTGGTGTTCTGCATGGCCTGACATGCAGTCGGGTATTTCTTTGAATATAATCCAGAAGGAATGATGTTTCTTTTTCATCTGAAAACTTAACCCCCTTGGAAGTTAAGCTGATTTAAACACAGGTGGGCAAGACTGAAGATATTTTCTTGTAGGTAAATGATATGAGTTGGTCGCAAGCTAAACAAACCTATGTAGGTGGCCCCTATAAGCTATTTGCTTGAAATGTGTCAGTTTATCTTGTCGGTGCTTGCAGGATGTACATAGGAACAGAATCCTCCCCTTAAAAATGGATGAGGTGACTGGAGGATATCTCTGAAGGCGAATAGGAGGAAGAGGCCTGGAGAACTAGTAGGCAAGAGGGAACAAAGGCTAAACTATTATATGTTTTATTTTCCAGTAGCTTACTGGAATGGGAATAGAGATTAAAACAGTCTTACAGAGTAAATTTATTTCCCTTTAATTGGGAAGCCATTGAATAGGTAAAAGTGGAATATGGATCGCTTTGCTATATGGCTTGTGCAATATGTTCTCTGGACCTTAAATATTGAATTTTGGAACAAGGCTGGTCACATATATTGAGCAGCAATAAAAATATAACAATAGTATATATATATATATATATTTAAATGTTTACATATAAAATTTGCATAAATTTTATTTATATAAAATCAAATTGATTTATATAAAATATAATTAAAAAATATATAGCTTAGTTTATGTTTACATATAAATATATAATATATTAAACAGTAATATTTATTGAGCACTTACTGTGTGACAGACAGTGCCTTAAGTCTTTTACATATGTTAACTAAATTAATTTTCAGATTATTAGTTAGGTAATACTGGTGTCCATATTAATATCCACATTTCACAGATGAGGAAACTGAGTCTCAGAGAGGTTCAGTAACTTGTCAAGGTTACAAATCTAGAAAACAAAGCTAGAATTTGAATGCAGACATGTGGTTTCTGTGTTCTCTGCTATCTCCGTTTCTTCAGAATTCTCATCTTAACTTTCTCTGACCCTTATATGAGACCCCTGCTGCTTCCAGCGATAGAGGTGCTGCGGTGGCCACTCAATGGGGATTAACATTAAACCTGTCTTAGGGAAACTATTGGAAAGTGCTATTAACTGAAAAAGAGTTTCCACATTCCAGGTAAAAGTTTCAGCTGTTCATCAAGAAATCTGTCAAAAATAGCTGAGAATTACAGATCCTGAGGGATGACACTCGTGCCGTAAAAGCCTGAGGTAAGTTATGTCAGTTTGGCCTTTATCTGCATTTGCCTCAAAGAAGAGGGCATGGAGACTTTTCCAGCACAAGGCTCTGAGTTTAGGTAGTCCTTCGTCATTTAGACCTTTTGGGTCCTCCATGCAGCACATATTTGCTGAGTGCCTACAGTTTGCCAGGCACTGTGCTGGATGCTAAGGACACTTTGATGAGCACAGATAGGCCTGTCACATGCTTTTATAGAATCTGTAGGCAAGCAGGGGAAGCAGATGATCTAAGAATCCCACAAATAAATGTGTAATTACACACTGAGGCCTGAGTTATGGAGGAAAGGCATTTTGGACCATAGCAGAGATAATATCATGGGGAGAACATGGCCTCATTAGGAGGGTTAGCAAACACTGCTCTGAGTAAATGACATTCCTGGTACAGGAAGCAGCATGCAAAGGCCCTGTGACCCTTGTTCTTAGAGTCTAGAATGAAAAATGGATTAACCATTTATTTATGGAAAAACTGCTCTGCTGAGAATGTTGTGGGATGTTCATAATTTTCAGATTTAGACATGTACTTTTAGATTCTTGATGGCCAAACAAAAAAAATCACTTTCTTCTGTTAATTGGTAAGGTCACTTTTGGTTTTGGTAAGATCCTCAGATTAAGGAAACTTCCTCATTTATCCATCAGGCTATCTTCTCAAGCATCCTTTTTCCTTCCTCCCTTCTATTCATCCTCATACACAGATTTCTTGGATGCCTGTAACATGCTGGGTACCGGTATTCTTCTCTTCACAGGAATCTACATTTGCTGCCCCCATTTTTCACATTCTTAACTCATTGCATTCTGCAGGATTTCAGAGAGATATTAGTGCACAGTTGGGTACAAGGATTTAGAGCTTAGGAGAAAAGAGGCTTCCATGGTTTCACATTGCCATCCTAAGTGTCTTGCAGTCATACTGTAGTTGCATCTCTACCCCTTCCCTACACTGAACTACTACTCAACCCCAAACATATCTGGGGCCTTTGCATGTGCTGATTTTTTTTTTTTACCTGGAATGCCCCTTTCTCATTTTCCTTTTCCTGCTTAAGTTTCACCTTTTCAATTAATTTTACCTGGCGACTCAAAGGGAAATAATTGGTTTATTTATCATATGTTTATGCTTTCATGGCATGTGGTACAGACTTCTATTGTGGCACTTAGATGTAAACATATGTAAATTTAATAGGAGATCTCTTTCAGTAGACCATGTACTCAAATGCAGGAATAGAATTTTATATTCAATGTGCAAAAAAGGTGGCTCTTGATACACATTTGATATATGAATAAATCTGGGGACTCCAGGAGAGGCCAAATATAAAGCATTAGTTAATTGCCATAGGTTGATTTTGAACAATGAGGATTTTGTTTTACTAGGTTACTTAGACACTTAACTCATCTTGATGATGAGCAAGAATGAACCATAATCACATGAGGTATGTTTCGATCTTCAAGTCATAGATTATCCATTATCACTGATTAATGATTCTTACTATCTATAATTAATAAATAAAAATAGCCCATGATTCAAAGTGATGTCTTGAGTCACATTTTTTCTCTTTTGTCTGAAGTCTAATGAGAGGTAGTCTGCAGCATGGTACAGTGCTCTTGATTTTCTAAGACTTTGCCAGTTTATTAGGGAATTAAAAGGCTATAAAGCATGTAGGTTCTTTGGGGTATACAGTAAAGAGTAGAGTTCTTTTTCCGGGAAATGAAAACATACACATATTATTGAATGTAACTATTGATTGGCATATTATTGAATATTTCTATCAAAGGAACAAAATGCCAAGTACTGTAAATAAAAACAAATTTATTACAAAAGGCACTTACCTGTATACACTATAAAATGATCAGACATTTACAGAAAATAGAGGGACATAAATCTACATTTGTATTAAATTTAACTAAAGGATATACACCTGAAAATTGCATTCAGAAGCCCCAGATTCCATGGTGGAAAGAAAAATGGGGGTTACATATGTTGAAGTGAACCCGTTGTGTCAAATAGGTGTTGAGGAGTACAGCCAACCCTGATCGTAAGGCTGTCTTTTCTCGAAAGGGCTTTTTTTCTTGTATGTTGTTCTATTTTGAATGAGGTGCTGTAATCCTTAATATATCTTAAACTACCTTTGGTAAAAACTGTGCTGACAATTTTAAGACCTTTGACTAGCATTTTGATAGTGTTTAATTCAAATGTAAAGATAAATATAAAGTAGAGAATTTTCTGCCAAAATGATCTAAATATTAGCTAGACGACAATGGATTGGGTGCAGTGTTTCTGTGGGTATTTTCCTCCCTGTTATTTTGGGAGGGAATAAAAGGTGATTTTTGACTGACATGGCTTTTGTAAGCATAGATGATTGGGCATGTTTAAGTAACTGCCTTACATTGAGTCATTCTAAAGAGAAAGATCAATGGGCAAATAAAGGCAAAACAACCCGGTGAGTGGTTCTCAAACATTGTTGCATATTAGCATCAGCAGGAGAATTTCTTGACAATGAGATCCCTAAAGTACTTCCATGGATTCTGCTTCTGTGGTTTTGGAATGGCTCAGAGGAATATGAATTTTTAACAAGCTCCCAGTTGCTCTAATTTCAGAAAATCAGTCCTATTTTCTGTTTCACCAAATTTCTCCTCATTCGTTCAACTACTCTTCATTGTGTGCAATGCCATGGCTTTGCAAAGGCATTCATCCATTCATTAGCCCTCCAAGGCCTTTCTTACCACATTACCACCTGGTAATACTTATTTTTATCTCTCAAGACCCTCTTCACATGTGACTTTCTCTCCAGAGTCTTCACTCAGCACTTTGTACATATCTCTGCTTTAATACTTGCACAATATATTACATTAAAAATATATGTGTATATACATGCACTCATACACACAAACACATGTACATACATATATATATATCCCGCAATACACTAAATTTCTTTTAAGGAGTGAGACTATGTCTCAGTCTTTATGTGTCTAATATGAGAGCTCAGAACAGGGCCTAATACAAAACAGGTGGTCTTCAGACTTTAGCATGCGTAAGAATTATTTGGAGAGTCTGTTTAAAATGGAGATACTTAGCATACGTCCCACTCCCATGCCCAATTCCCAGATTATTATTCAATAGATCTGAAGTTGGTACTAGGAATTCACAATTTGATAAGTTCTCCAAATACTTCATATGTTGATGTATTCTGAATACCAAGGGGACATCACCTAACCTTTAGATAACCATATATATGACCAAAGGGCTACTTCTATTCATCCCATTTACTCCCTAATAAGACAAAATTTTCTTATGCACTTTAATATATTCTGGACACTGTCCTGTGACAACATTCAGGTCTATCTGAATAGTGGTCAGTGACAAGGTAGGCCACTTTACATAGGGTCAGAGAGTTAACAAGTGACGGAGTTAGTGCTCATGAGGCAACCTGGAAGAATTTCAATGGGGATTTTTTTTTACAAAGAGGGCATATCGAGAGTAAAAGTCAATAATTAATTTGTTTTAAAGAGTAAAATTCTCATTTTCATTTGAGACTTTCTAGTAAATGTATTTCTGTATTGGGAGTTTACATTGTTTAATGAAGAATTAGAATTTTTAATTCTAGCTAATTGCAGTAACAAAGATGCAGTTTATCTTCCTCCGTGTAGAAACTAAAACAAACACAAAATAAATGAGTTAACAGTTTTTGAGATAATGGGCATCATGTAATAAATGGCAATAACTGCAGAGATATGGGAAACAAATGAAAGCAGCCTTATGTATGATTGCTTCAACTTTCTGTGCTGAGAGAGTGTCCAGGCATACCAGGTGAGGGGATTTGAGGTGGGGCAAAAGTAATGCAGTGGAGAAGGATAGTTTTTTCAATAAATGGTGCTGGAATGATTGGATATCCAGATGCAAAAAAAGAGAACTTCAATGCATATCTCATACCATATACAAAAACTAATTCAAAATAGGTCACAGTCCCAAGTATATAATCTAAAAGTATAAAAATTCTAAAAGAAAATATAGGGAAAATATTTCTGACTCTGGGGCAGGCAACAGTGTTTTAGTTATGGCACCAAAGGCATGATCAATGCAAAATAAAATTAACAAAATGTACTTCATCAAAATGTAATCTCTTCAAAAGACACTGTAAGAGACTGAAAAGCCTGGCCACAGATGGGAGGAAATCTTGGCCCAGGTTATATCTGATAAAGGGCTTTCATTCAGAGTTTAAAAACAACTCAGAAACTTAAGAAAAGAAACAGCCCAATAAAATGTGGCCAAATATTTTAACAGATACTTTGCCAAAGAATATGTACAGTTGGCCAGTAAACACATAAAAAATATGCTTAACATCACTGGTCACTAGGGAAATGCAAATCAAAATCATAATATGATACCATTACACATTTATTAGAATGGCTAAAATTAAAGCATCTGACCGTGCCAAATATTGGTGAAGATATGGATCAACTGGGACTTCCAGTTGGTGGGAATGTAAAATAGTACAACCACTTTGGGAAACAATTTGGCAGTTTCTTAAAAAGTCAAGTATACATCTATCACGATCCCACCATTCCACTCCTAGGCATATACAAGAGGAAAGAAAGAATATGTCTACATACAGACTTGTACACAAATGTTCATAGGAGCTTTATTTATAATACCTCCAAGTAAAAACAACTAAGATGTCATGCAAAAGGTGAATGGATAAACAAATTGTGGTATAGTCACAAAATGCAATACCACTCATCAACAAAATGAATTATTGATACTATAATTTGAATATATATTCTCTCTCTTTATGTATGTATGTGTAGATGTGTATATGTACTCTCTTTCTACACATATATATTATATATTCTAATATACTATTTATACCATAATATGAAGTAACCTCAAAATAATTTTGAGAACTGCAAGAAGTCAGAAAATTAAGAGCATGTAGATTGTGATTCCATTTATATAAAATTCTAAAGAATGCAAGCTAATCTGCAGTGACAGAAGGAAAGTCAGTGACTGCCTGAGGGGAGTGGCCTTATTAGTACTATGTTGAGTGTTAGCAGTGATGGATATGCTCACTCTTTTGCTTATGTCATTGGTTTCATGAGTGTATAGATATCAGTGTTATTGAACTATACAATTAAAAATATGCAGTTTATATTGTTTTTACCTCAGTAGAGCTTTTAAAATGCAATAGACCTTTTCCTTCAAATAAATTCTTACCTGCAAGCTCAATAAATAAAATAGAAAACAGCGAAGTGGCCCCCTACCATCTTATTTCTGAAGAGATCCATGGAAGTCTCATTTGAAAACCTCTGATATAGAACATGATTTCCAGAAATATATTTGGATGTATAGATAGATATGAGATGATATTTTACTTTAATTCAAAGCCTCTTATCCAGAAACCTTGGGTTGCCAGTAGTCTTAGGTACAGTGGCAGTAAAATCTGAGCCATTTAGAAATTCTCTGAAAATGAGCTGTTTTGGGTACTTGAATTTACCTTGCATGTTGGACATATTCCTTTAAAAATATTAAAAAAATATTTTCAAAATATCTTTTAATAATGTATGACCCACGTTTCCATATCTTAAAGAGAATATATATACCCTTTTATTTAGTCTACCTTTTATTAATGATTTGGGGCCATCGTTGTTAACATCAAGCTTACATTATGCTGGAATGTAGCAATATCCTCCGGACTTCATTAACTGTGCATCCATGTTTGTTCCAGTAATAAGTAGCTTAAAACAACAGCATTCTTTTTTTTTTTTTTTTTGTGGGAGTAATGGTGGTTAAATCTGCCACTTCTATATTCTGTCTCCTCCTGTGCTGTCATCTGTCACTTCTTACAGAGTGTGACTTCCTGGATAAATATCTCTTCCTTCATTTTAATATGTGGACTCTAATTGGTAATACACATAACCAAAGCTGTTATAATTGTATAGACATGAGCTATGAATAGAGGACTGGAGAGTTTTCCTTTGAGTAAAATATATGATTTTAGTAATGGACTATTTTCACTGAGTGAAGCAATTCATTTTTTATCCCCTGGTTCTCAGCCTTGTAATGGATAATTTGGTTTGCTGCAGAACTCAGTTCCAAACAGGTGAGATATTATTGTATTACATGTACAAAGACCTGCAATAGAGAGGCTATAAAATAGCACTTTCACCACCAGAGTCCTTGCTGAAAATATTTATTACTTCAACTATCTGTAAAAGTCAGGACATATTTTAGGATCTGACAATTTGCAAGTTGCACTCTGAGAAAATATGGCTGATGAATTTCTTTGTCTTGCTAGCTGTCAAGCCAGTAGGTAGTGCTCTAAGTTATGCTCTTGGTCAGTATTTTGTTTTCCTGTCTCTCATATTATCAGCTGTTAGAAGAGATGAACAAAATATGGATGATTCTTAAAGTTTAAAAACAGATTAACTTTTTCTTCTTCAAATTTCCTTTTTCAAAATAAGTCTGGCCTTGTATTTTAAAAGAAATTGCCCTTTCTGTTCCTCAATCCTAAAGGAAGCTTCAAAAAGCACTGACAATAGTCAATGGCTGAGTTCAGCAACTCGTTTGGTAAAATTCTATTTTTCTATATTGAGGACTCTGAGTAAGCTTTTTTAAAATTCTTTTTTTATTACAATTTTTTCTATTAAGGTATTATTGATATACACTCTTATGAAGATTTCACATGAAAAACAAGGTAGTTACTACATTCACCCATATTATTGAGTCCCCCCCATACTCCATTGCACTCACTGTCCATCAGTGTAGTAAGATGCCACAGAGTCACTACTTGTCTTCTCTGTGCTACACTGTCTTCCCCATGATCCCCCCCACACCATGTGTACTAATCATAATACCTCTCAATCCCCTTCCCCCTCCCCTCCCCTTTGGTAACTGCTAGTCGTTTCTGGGAGTCTGGGAGTCTGCTGCTGTTTTGCTCCTTCAGTTTTGCTTTGTCATTATACTCTTCAAATGAGGGAAATAATTTGTTACTTGTCTTTGTCTGCCTGGCTTATTTCACTGAGCATAATACCACCCAGCTCCATCCATGTTGTTACAAATGGTAGAATTTGTTTCTTTTTCATGGCTGAATAGTATTCCATTGTGTATATGTACCACCTCTTCGTTATCCATTCATTTACTGATGGACATTTGGGTTGCTTCCATATCTTGGCTATTGTAAATAGTGCTGCAATAAACATAGGGGTGCATATGTCTTTTTGAATCTGAGAACTTGTTTTCTTTGGGTTAATTCCTAGGAGTGAAATTACTGGGTCAATTGTATTTCTATTTTTAGTTTTTTGAGAAATCTCCGTATTGCTTTCCACAATGGTTGAACTAGTTTACTTTCCCACCAGCAGTGTAGGAGGGTTCACCTTTATCCACATCCTCACCAGCATTTGTTGTTGTTGTCTTTTGAATGGCGGCCATCCTTACTGGTGTGAGGTGATATCTCATTGTGGTTTTAATTTGCATTTCCCTGATGATTAGCGATGTGGAGCATCTTTTCATGTGCCTGTTGGCCATCTGAATTTCTTCTTTAGAGAAGTGTCTGTTCAGATCCTCCACCCATTTTATAATCAGGTTATTTGCTTTTTGGTTGTTGAGGCTTGTGAGTTCTTTATATATTTTGGATGTTAAACCCTTGTTGGATATGTTGTTTACAAATATATTCTCCCATACTGTAGGATGCCTTTTTGTTCTGTTGATGGTTTCCTTTGCTGTACAAAAACCTTTTAGCTTGATGTAGTCCCATTTGTTCATTTTTGCTTTTGCTTCCCTTGCCCAAGGAGATGCATTCAGGAAAAAATTGGTCATGTTTATATTCAGGAGATTTTTGCCTATGTCGTCTTCTAAGAGTTTTATGGTTTCATTTACATTCAGGTCTTTGATCCATTTTGAGTTTACTTTTGTGTATGGGGTTAGACAGTAATCCACTTTCATTCTCTTGCATGTAGCTGTCCAGTTTTGCCAACACCAGTTGTTGAAGAGGCTGTCATTTTCCCATTGTATGTCCATGGCTCCTTTATCATATATTAATTGACCGTATGTGCTTGAGTTTTCATCTGGGCTCTCTAGTCTGTTCCATTGGTGTATGGAACAAGTTCTCAGATTACTGTGGCTTTGTAGTAGAGCTTGAAGTCAGGGAGCATAATCCCCCCTGCTTTATTCTTCTTTCCCAGGATTGCTTTGGCTATTCAGGGTCTTTTGTGGTTCCATATGAAATTTAAAACTATTTGCTCTAGTTTGTTGAAGAATGCCATTGGTATTTTGATAGGGATTGCATTGAATCTGTGGATTGCTTTAGGCAGGATGGCCATTTTGACAATATTAATTCTTCCTATCCATGAGCATGGGATGTATTTCCATTTATTGGTATCTTCTTTAATTTCTCTCATGAGTGTCTCATAGTTTTCAGGGTATAGGATTTTCACTACCTTGGTTAGGTTTATTCCTATGTATTTTATTCTCTTGGATGCAAATGTGAATGGAATTGTTTTCCTGATTTCTCTTTCTGCTAGTTCATCATTAGTGTATAGGAATGCAACAGATTTCTGTGCATTAATTTTGTATACTGTATCTTTGCTGAATATTAGATCTTATAGTTTTGGAGTGGTCCTTTAGGGTTTTTTATGTACAATATCATGTCATCTGCAAACAGTGACAGTTTAACTTCTTCATTACCAATCTGGATAACTTTTATTTCTTTGTGTTGCCTGATTGCCATGGCTAGGATCTCCAGTACTATGTTGAATAAAAGTGGGGAGAGTAGGCATCATTGTCTTGTTCCTGATCTTTAAGGGAAAGCTTTCAGGTTCTTACTGTTAAGTATGATTTTGGCTGTGGGTTTGTCACATATGGCCTTTATTAGGTTGAGGTACTTCCTCTATACCCATTTTGTTGAGAATTTTTATCGTGAATGGATGTTGAATTTTGTTGAATGCTTTTTCAGCATCTATGGAAGTGATCATGTGGTTTTTGTCCTTCTTTTTATTGATGTGGTGGATGATGTTGATGGATTTTCTAATATCATACCATCCTTGTATCCCTGGAATAAATCCTTGATCATGATGTATGGTCTTTTTGATGTATTTTTGAGTTCGGTTTGCTAATATTTTGTTGAGGATGTTTGCATCTATGTTCATCAGTGACAGAGTAAGGTTTTTATAAAGAATAGTTGGAAAATATTCTAAGCCAGTGAGAGGGATTTAAGTAAGGACGATACATATCAATTTTGTTGCTCTAACATCCTTCTACAAAACACTAACAGACATTTTGATTGAGTGCTGAAAAGCCTTACAACTTAGTATTTACCTTGGTAAATTCAGTATGGTTGAAGATCTGGCCATGAGAAATTTGATTCTTGTAGCAACTCAAGCATGGTTGTTTTTTGGGAAGAAAAGGAGGAGGGGAAGCTTGGATTAACAAGCCAATGTAATAAAGATGGATATATACAACAGAATGTGTATTTACTCTGAGAAATAAAACCATCAAGGAGGCTAAAATGCATCTTTTCCAAGATCTAGGTAGTCTCTTCCTGTTGTCAACAAATTGTCAGGTAGAAAGTTTTTTGTGTGAGTATGGAATCATAGAAATTGGAATGCCACAGAAATTCTCTTCCCTGAACAATATTTGGGTAGATGGTGCCCACATTTGGCTCTCTGGGCTCTATCAATTCTGTAATTTCAGATGATTTTTCTGCAGAAACTACAGGCCAGAAGGGAATAGCATAATATATTCAAAGTGCTGAACAGAAAAAACCTCCACCAAAGAACACTCTATCCAGCAAGGCTATCATACAGAATTAAAGGAGAGATTAAGAGTACCACAGATAAACATACGTTAAAAGACTTCATTGCTACTAAAGCAGTCTTACAAGAAATGTTAAAATGACTTCTTTAAGAGTAAAAGAAAAGACCCTAAATAGAAGGAAGAAATTTAGGAAAGGGAGTGCTTTCCACTGGTAAAGCAAACATAGAGCAGAGGTAGCCAATCAAATTACTTAAAAGTTAGTATGAAGGGCAAAAGGGCAAAAGTAGCAAAAGCAATTACATCTAAAAGTTAATTAAGGAAAACACTTAATAAAAAGGTGTAAAAGAAGACATTATATACATAAAACATGGAGAAGGGGAAATAAGAAATTTAGTGCTTTTAGAATGCATTCAAACATAAGTGACAGCTTATTATATATTGCTATGTTCATATGGTAACTACAAAACAAAAACTTATAATAGATACATTCACAGAAAAGAAAGAGAAGGGAACCCAACCATAACACTAAAGAAAGTCATAAAGCACAAAAGAAGAGAGCAAGAGAGGAAGAAAGGTTCAGAGAAGGAAACAGACAAAACCATGAAACATTTAATAAAATGGCAATAAGTACTTACATATTGTTAGTTTTTTTAATGTAAATAGCTTAAGTGCTGCAATAAAAGACATGGGGTGACTGAGTGGATAAAACAAGACCCGTCTCTTTGTTGCTACAGGAGACTCAATTCATACCTAAAGACACACACGGACTGAAACTGAAGGAATGGAAAAAGATATACCATGCACATAGAAACAAAAAAAAAGCTGGAGTTGAAATACTTATATCAGACAAAATAGGCTTCAAAACAAGGAAAGTAACGAGACAAGAAGCACATTACACAATGATAAAGGGATTAGTTCAACAAGAGAATTTAATGATTATAAACATTGATGCACCCAACATAGGAGCACCTATATATATAAAACAAATACTAACAGACCCAAAGATAGAAATTGGCAGCAACACAATAATAGTAGAAGACTTCACACCCCACTTACATCAATGAATAGATCATCTATAGGAAACAGAGGTACTGAATGACACATTAGACCATATAGTCTTAACATGTATACAGAACATTCTACCCAAAAGCAACAGGATACACATTTTTGTCAAGTGCACATGGAACGTTCTCTAAAATAGATCACAGGACACAAAACAAGTCTCAACAAAAATTCTATCAGTCATCTTCTCAGACCATAATGGTATGAAACTAGAAATAAATTACAAGAAAGAAAACCTGAGGTAAAAAAAAAACACGGAAACTGAATGACATGTTTCTAAATAATGAATGGACAAGGAACAGATCAAAGAGGAAATCGAACAATACATAGAGACAAATGAAAACAAACACAATGGTTCAAAATATATGGGATGCAGCTGAAGCACTTCTAAGCGGAAAGTTTATAGCAATACATGCCTACCTCAAGAGAGAACAATCTCAAACAATTTAACCCTACAAATGAAGGATCCAGAAAAATAAGAATAAACAAAGCAGAAAATTAGTAGAAGGAGGGATAGAATAAAGATCAGAGTGGAAATAAAGAGACTAAGAAAATAATACGAAAAATGAATGAAACCAAGAGCTGGTTCTTCAAGAAGATAAACAAAAGAGACAAACTTTTAGCTAGACTTATCAAGAAAAGAGAGAGGACACAAACATGAGAAACAAAAATGGAAAGTAACAACCAACACCACAGAAATTCAAAGAAAACTACAAGAAAATTCTATGAAAAATTATATGTCAATAAATTGGACATTCTAGAAGAAATGGATAAATTCCTAGAAACATAGAATCTTCCAAGACTGAACCAGGAAGAAACAGAAAATCTGAATGGACTGAGTACTAGTAACAAAATTGAACTGGTAATCAAACAACTCCCAACAAACAAAAGTCTAGGACCAGATGACTTTATGGGTGAATTGTACCAAACAAAGAGAAACTAATACCTATTCTTAAAGTATTCCCCAAAATAGAAGAGTAAGGAATACTTGAAAACTCATTCTGTGAGGCTAATTTAATATCAAAACCAGGTGAAGACACTACAAAAAAAGAAAACTACAGACCAATATCCCTGTTGAACATAGATGAGAAAATCCTCAACAATGTATTATGAAACCAAATTCAAAAATACATCAAGAGAATCTTCATCACAACCAAGTGGGTTTTATTCCTGGATGTAAGGATGGTATAATATCCACCAATCAATCACTGTGATACACCACATTAACAAAAGGAAGGACAAAAGCCATATGATCATCTCAATAGATGCTGAAAAAGCATTTGACAAAATCCAACATCCATTCATGATCAAAACTCTCAAAAAATGTGTATAGAGGGAACATGCTTCAACATAATAAAGGCCATATATGACAAACACATGTACAACATCATACAAAAAGCTTTTCCTTTAAAATCAGGAACAAGACAAGGATGTCCACTCTCACCACTTTTATTCAACATAGTATACTTGTAGTCCAAGCCATGGCAGTCAGACAAGAAACAGAAATAAAAGGCATCCAAATTGTTAAGGAAGAAGTAAAATTGTCACTATCTGCAGATGATGTGATACTTAATATAGAAAACCCTAAAATCTCCACCAAAAACCTGAGAACTAATAATTGGCTTCAGCAAAGTCGCAAGATTCAAAATCAATATACAGACATATGTTGCATTCCTATATACTAACAATGAATTAGCAGAGAGAAATCAGAAAAATAATTATATTTATAATTGCATCAAAGGAATAACCCTAACCAACCATGTAAAACACCTGTACTCTGACAACTATAAGACACTGAAGAGAGAAATTAAAGAAGGCACAAATAAATAAAATCTATCTCATGCTCATGGATAGGAAGAATTAATATTGTCAAAATGGCTATCCTGCCAAAGCAATTTACAGATTCAGTGCAATCCCTATCAAAATACCAATCAAATTTTTCAATGAATGAGAGCAATAATCCTAAAATATATATGGAACCATAAAAGACCCTGAATAGCCAAAGCAATATTGATAGAGAAGAACAAAGCTGGGGGTATCACCCTCCCTGACTTCAAACTACATTGTAAAGCTACAGTGATTAAAACAGTATGGTACTGTCATGAGAAAAGACCCATAGATCAATGGAACAGAATAGAGAGCCCAGAAATTAACCCATGCATATATGATCAATTAATATATGACAAAAGAGGCATGAATATACAATGGAGAAAAGACAGTCTCTTCAGTAAATGATGTTGGGAAAACTGGACATAACATGTATGAGAATAAAACTTAATGTCTTACACAGCACACAAAAGTAAACTCTAAATTGATTAAAGACTTAAGTGTAAGACATGAAACCATAAAACTTATATGACAACATAGGCAAGAATCTCCTGAACATCAATCAGCATGAGAAATTTTTTTCTGGATATGCCTCCCTAATCAAGGGTAACAAAATCAAAACTAAACAAGTTGGGGGCCACATCAAGCTAAAAACCTTCTGTACAGCAGAGGAAACCCTCAATAAAACAAAAAGGCAACCTACAATATGGGAGAATATATTTGTAAATGATATATCTGATAAGGGGTTAATATCCAAAATATATAAAGAATGAGAAACTTAACACTAAAAAAAAAACAAATAATCCAATGAAAAAATGGGCAGAGGACCTGAATAGACATTTTCCAAAGAAGAGATACAGATGGTCAACAGGCACATGAAAAGATGTTCCACATCAGTAATCATGAGGGAAATGCAAGTCAAATCCACAATTAGGTATCACTTCATACCAGTCAGAATGTCTGCTATCCAAAAGACAAGAAATAACAAGTGTTGGCAAGGATGTGGAGTACAGGGAACCCTCCTACACTGTTGGTGGAAACGTAAATTTGTCTGGACACTGTGGAAAACAATATGGAGGTTCCTCAAAAACCTAAAATTAGAAATACCATATGACCCAGTAATTCCACCTCTCAGAACATACCTGAAGAAAACAAAATCACTAATTCAAAAAGACATATGCACACCTATGTTTATTGCAGCATTATTTACAAGAGTAAAGGTATGGAAGCAACCCAGGTGTCCATAAACAGATTAATGGACAAAGAAAATTTGGTACATATACCTAATGGAATATTGCTTAGTCATAAAAAAGAATGAAATCTTGCCATTTGTGACAACATGGATGGACCTAGAGGGTATCATGCTAAGTGATATAAGCCAGGCAGAGAAAGACAAATACCATATAATTTCACTTATATGTGGAATCTAAAAAACAAAACAAACAAAGAACAAGAAATAGACTTATAAATATTGACAACAGACTCTTCGTTACTATAGGAAGGGATGATAGGGGTGTGGATGAAATAGGTGCAGGGGATAAAGAGGTACAAACTGCAAATTGTAAAATAAGTCAGTCATAGGAATGGAAGTACAATATAGAGAATATAACCAATAATATTGTAGTTTCAAAAAAAAGGAAAAAATAGTCACTGTCTTTGCTTAAATGCATTCAGTGAAGAGAAACTTACTCCTTCATTAAGCAACCCATTCTACATATTTAACTGTCAATAGTTTTACTTCTTTTTAGCTGAAAATATACCTCTTTGTAAATTTCATCTGCTGGCACCCATTCTGTAGTCTAGAATAATATAGAAATAAAGTCCAACGAATTATTTATATCTTAGAAGTTAGGAATACAAAATTTGGGGAAAATGAATATATTAATTTGAAAATCAATAAATAATATTTGCAGTTATCTGACACTTTGGATAATCAAAACCACTAATGTCTTTAAAAAGTTAAAGCATAATAGATATATTTAAAAAAGCAATGGTAGAAACATATATATGTGATAGTAGCTGTCATATAGAGAAATACACATACATGGTAAATGATCTCCATTAGAAGAAGGATGAAGATGGGGCTCCATCAGGGTAGCTGGGGAGACCAAAACCAAGTAAGACTATCATATAAATATAATATTCAAGAGCTGTTAGAAATCTTAGATATAACCTAATATCTAATTTTATTTTATGGATGAAGACACTTTGGACCAAAGAAAGGGAGTCACTTATCCAGTGACTCTTAGTTAGCATGTGACATAGTTTGGGCTAGAATCCAGGGCTGGAATGCTTCCTATAGAAGGAAGTTTAGGTCTGCAGGACATACTTTATCAAGGCAGTTATGGAGTCATGTTAAAAAATGTGCATAATAATCTACTCATCTCAGGAAGAGAGCATAAGATAGGTTATGGTAACAAGTGAGAGTATGAGGTGAGGAGGGTTGGGGCAGATGTCCTTGATCCCCCCAAACAAGAATTTATATTTGAAAAGATATTAGGAACCGCTGTAAGGTTTAGAAGATCTTTGTATACAAGTGAAGTGAAGTTGTTAATAGTTTAAAACAGACTTCTATAAGATATTTTATGTAAGCCTCCTGATAATCACAAAGAAAATACCTGTAGAATCTACACAAAAGAAAAAGAGAAAGGAATCAAAACCTAGCAATTCAAAGAAAGAAAAATACTGGATCACAAAGGAAGACAGAGAGAAAGAGAGGGACAAAAGAAGTATAAGACAAACAGAAAACAGTTTACAAAATGGCAATAGTAAGTCCTTCCCTATCAATAATTACATGTAAATGGAATAAACTGCCCAGGAGGAAGATACAGAGTGGCTGGATCAATAAAAATCCACGATCTACCTGTATGCTGTCTATAAGAAACTCAATTTAGAGTTGAGGACACACATAGGCTGATGGTGAAGGGATGGAAAAAAATGGTAACTAAAGAAAGCAAGAGTGGCTATATTTATTTTAGACAGAATAGACATTAATCCAAAAACTATCTCTAGAGACAAAGATTATTGCATAATAGTAAGTGTCAATTCAACAGAAGATATTTCAGTTGTAAATATATATACACCCAAAATCAGCACCTATAAGCATATATAGCAAATATTGACCTATCTGAAAGGAGAAGTTGACAGCAATGCAATAATAGTAGGAGACTTCAGTACCCTACTTTCAATAATGGATAGTACATTCAAAAAGAAAATCAATAGAGAAAGACTTGAACAACACTAGAGACCACATGGATCTAACAGATATATACAGAACTTTCTACCAAATAACAAAAGGAAACATGTTCTTCTCAAGTACACACAAAACATTCTCAGGTTAGATCACAAGTCAGGTAGAAAAATAAGTTTTAACAAATTTAAGATTAAAATCCTATTTAGTATCTTTTTCATCCACAATGGAATGCAACTAGAAATCAACAGCGAGAAAACAGGAATATTCACAAATATTTGAAAACTAAATAATATACTGTTGAACAACCACTACATCAAAGAGGAAATCAAAAGGGTAATAAAAAAAATCTCAAGGCAAATGAAAACACAACTTACCAAACTTTTGGGATGCAGCAGAAGCAGTAATAAGAGGGAGTTTTATAGTGTTAAATGCCTACATTTAAGAAAGAAGAAAGGAGTAGTGGGGAGAAGGGGATCAAGATGGTCAGGTAGTAAGACCCTGAGCTTATGTGCTCCCATGGACACAACAAAATCTACAACTGCATATAGAACAACTATATCTCAGAATGAACTGAAGGCTAGCAGAACAGATCTTACACAACAAAAGATACAAAGAAAAAGTCGCATTGGAGTGGGTGGGAGGGGCAGCGATGTCTAGTTAGGACCCATACCCACAGCAAAGAGACCCAGAAGTAGGAGGGATATCACAATCATAGAGGCCTTTCCTGAGGAATCAGGGGTCTCAGCCCCATATCAGGCTCTTTAGCCTGGGGAATTTGCACAGAAAAGATGAGCCCCCATAACATTTAGCTTTGAAAAATCAATGGGGCTTATGTCCAGGAAAGCCAGAGTGCAGTAGGAAACCAAGACTCTACTCATAAAGGATGCAAGTGCAGTCTCACTTGCTCTGTCTCCTCAAAACCTAATTGTCCATTGATGGATGAAGGGATGAAGAAAATGTGGTATATACATACAATGGTATATTATTCAACCATAAAAAATAGGGGGATCCTGCCATTTATGACAACATGGATGATCCTAGAGGGCACTATACTAAATGAAATGAGCCAGATGCAGAAATAAAAAATACTGTATGATCTCACTTATATATGGAATCTAAAGAAGTTGAATTCATACAGGCATACAGTGAAATCAGTGGTTAACTTGGGCAGGGAGGTGGGGCAAGAAGTAGGTGTTGGTCAAAGTGTCCAGAGTTGCAATTATGTAGGATGAATAAGTTCTAAAGATCTAATGTACAGCATGATGACTATAGTTAATAATACTGTACTGAATACTGGAAATTTGCTAAGAGAGTAGATTTCAGGTGCTCTCACCACACAAAACAAATAGTAACTATGTGAGGAGATGGATATGTTAATTAGCTTGCCATAATAATAACTTCAGTATGTATATATGTATCAAATCATGATGTTGTACATCTTAAATTATACAATTTTTATTTAAAAAGAGGATTAGAACTGTCCAGAATCCCTATTCCTCTATCTGGACTATAATCCCCATTATCTGTAGAGCCTTGGCCTATGTTGTTCACATAAAAAGGGCTACGTAGAACCAGAGTAAAGGACAGATACTCAGTGCTATTCCAAGGAACAGAAATCTTAAACCTTTTTATATTAAAAATAGTATTGTAAATGCAGATAACATAACAGAGTCCAGACAGATCAAATAAAGCCAGCCTCTGTGTGGCACTGGAAAGTTGTTGGGATGATACAATGCAGGCAGGCAATTCTCAGGTCTAGTTAATTATTGCTATACATGCATGTATATTCAGTGTTGCCAGATACTCCAGCTTTTCAGAAAAGATAGAAGTCTTAATTTTTTTGTGACTTGTTCAGATTATTCAATGTTGGCACCTCGTTTTGGAAAAAAAAAGCCCAACATTGTGTGAAGCCAAATAAAACACATCTGCAGGCTGGATTTAGCACATGGATAGCAAGTTTGTGACTCTTGATATAAAGGACACAAGGAGGCAATTTCCTAAATATATGATGATAGGAAGTGAAAGCATGGTTTTGCCATATGAGAACTGGAATTGGAAAGTTAGGGACTGAGGATATTCTGTCTGCCTTTTATAGAGTCAGATGATCTTTTCTCTGTATCTCTTCTCTGTATATAAGCTCTGTTTCCCAGTGTTGCATGGCAAACTTGATTTTTTTTGTTTACTAATAACTTTGATCTCATGTGACTGGTTTGTCATTTTATCTATTCTGGCCTTAAGCAGCCAGTCCATGAACATGGGATGTGTTTCCACTTGTTTAGGTCTTATTTAATTTCTTTAAGCAATGTTTTGTAGTTTTTCGTGTGCAAGTCTTACACTTCCTTGTTTAAATTTATCCCTAAGTATTTTATTCTTTTTGATGTTATTGTAAACAGATCCCTAATTCCCTTTTTGGATTATTCATTGTTACTTGTAGAGACACAACTGATTTTTGAGTGTTGATCTTGTATCCAGCAACTTTGCTTCAATTTGTTTATTAACTCTAATCAGTTTTTGGTAGATTTGTTAGGGTTTTCTATATATAAGATCATGTCATCTGGGAATGAGGATAATTTAATTTCTTCCTTTGCAATTTAGACACCTTTTATTTCTTTTTCTTGCCTAATTTCTACGGCTAGAATTTCCAGTACCGTGTTGAAGAGAAGTAGTGAAAATGGGCATCCTTGTCTTGTTCCTGATTTTAGTGGGACAACTTTCAGTCTTTCACCATTGGGCATGATGTTAGTGTGTTTTTATTAATGCCCTATATCAGGTTGAGGAAGTTCTCTTTTATTCCTAGTATATTGAGTGTTTGATAGTGAAAGCATGTTGTATTGTTTAAAGAGGTGGTGGATATTAGAAGGAGAAAGGTGTGTCTTATGAATGTTTTTCTCTGAGACTGGAGAGGGACACCATTTCTTCCCTTCCCTTTCTTCCCTTTATGACTTACAGGACCTAAACTAATAGCGCATCCCCCTGCCCTTGCCTATGAAGGGAGAAACTAGATGCAGCTAGTTATCTAACAGTGAAAACCAGAGGTTTTGAAAGAGGAGGAGGAGGAAGATCTGTACTCTAGAGGGAAGTGTAGAGAAATAACAAAACCAATGAATCATAGGGGAGGAAGAAAAGAAGAACAGAGAATATAGAGGAGGTCTCCTTTCTCTAATGCCCATCAGAAGTGGACTAGATATAGCTTGATTGACAACTGTATTTGAAATGTAAATAGTATTTTGTACTGTCTAGACCCTATATTTAAGCTTGGCCATCTAAAAGCAAGGTTTTCTACCTGGTAATAAACTGTATTTTAACAGCCCTTCCAAGTATTAGTTACATCACTCAGAGATTATAGTTGGCTCTGGGAGGTGGGGAAGAATTCGTAGTTATATGTTACACAGTGCTACCATTTGCCCTCTTACGTGATTCATGATGCGTGAGTGAGCTACCAATGTTAAGTTTCAGAAGCCTAGTGGACATTCAGATACAGGCAGCTGGCATTCAAAAAAGATGTCAAGGCTGAGAATATAAATTTGAGGTCCTCAGCATACAGATAGCTGTCAGTTTGCAACCTTGAGAAGTTCCCGGGAGTAATCTGAAACTGGCCCCCACACACGGAAGGTAGGGAGAGATCAAAGAAAGAGGCAGACCACGCCAGACTGGTAGGTGGGAGGCTTAATAAGCAAGGGAACTTACACACAAGGACAGAGGAGGGGGTGAGAGTCTCCAGTTGCCCTGATCCATCTCATAAGTCAATGAGTGATCACATCCTCACAGTGACATCCTTCAACAATAGCATACACTCATAAGACTGGATGATATCACCAAGGAGGTGAGTGAAAGAGGAGAAAGAAATCTAAGGACTAAGTCCTGGGACTCTCCAGTATGAAGGAGGTATCAGCAAAGAAAACAGAAAAGGGGTGACTGAATAATGAGTTGGGATAAAAACCAACAGAGTATGGTGGTCTGGCAGCCAAGGGAAGAAACTGTTTCAAGGAGGAGTGAATGATTTACTCTCTTAAATGCTGCTGATAGTTTAAGATGACAAGTAAGAATTGATTTTTGGATTTAGCAACATAGAAACATTGATAACTTTGACAAGACAGTTTCAGTGGAATGGTGTGAATGCAGTTTGAATGGTGTATTGGTTTCCTAGGGATGCCATAACAAATTACTGCAAACTGGGTGGCTTAAAACAACTTTATCCTCTCATAGTTCTGGAGGCAGGGAGTTTGAAATCCAAGTGTGGGAAAGTTCAGTCCTTCTGGAGGTTCTGAGGGAGAATTTGTCCCCTGACTCTCTCCTAGCTTTCAGTGGCTGCTGGCTATCCTTGATATTTCTTGGCTGGTAGGCACAACACTCCAATCTCTGTCTTTACCTGGTGGTGTTCCCCCTATGTCTTCTGTCATCTTACCACTGTCCATTTGTCTCTGTGATTTTTCTCTTTTATGGACTTAAGTCATATTGGATTAGGGCTGACACTAATCACCTCATCTGAGCCTGATTACACCTGCAAAAACCCTTTTTCCAAATAAGGCCACTATCACAGCTAGCAGGGGATGGGATTCAACGTATTTTGGGGGGGTATGCAATTTGGCTCATAACAAATGGGTTTTAAAAAGTATAGGAAGATGAGAATTTAAAATACTGATTAGTAAATACTTTCACAAGTAGGAATAGAGGAGCAAATGAGACCAGGAGAGTGTTTTTGATTCTGTTATTCACTTGTTTCTTGTTTTTTGTTTTTGAGATGGTAAAAATAACACATTTAAATTTGGTGGAAATGATACGGTAGAATGAAAAACTGGTGGTACAGGAGAGAGAAAGAGAATTGGTAGATCAATGCCTTTGAATAAGTGAGTAAGTATTAGGATGGGATCTAGTAAATGAGTAGAGATTGGCCTTAGCTAGGAATGTGGATAACTCGTCCACAGTAATAGAAGGGAAGCCTGAGTATATAAGCATTGTTGCTGGTAGGTGGGTGCATTTGCTAATGGAAGCTTGTGAAAGGTCTCTTCTGATTGCTTTAGCTTTTCATTTCCCCACGATATTCTCTGATGTGCAACATTGTGAATGTACTAACAATTTTAGATGTCCCTAAAAGTAAATTTTGTTGTATTAGTTATCTATTGCTGTGTAACGATTTTTTTTTCAGTTTCTGTGGATTAAGATTTTCTCACAAGGCTAAAATCAAGGTGTTAGTCCAGGCTTTCATGGCAAAGTATTCACTTATGTAGTAATATTTGTCAGGATTCCTTTTTTTTGTGGGTTGTTGGATTGAAGGCCTGGGTGTTTCACAGGTTGTTGACCAAAGTCTGTCTTTAGTTCCTTCCCATGTGGGTATTTGCTTCATCAAAGCATGTAGGACAAAAAGACAACAGCGAGAATTTGCTGGCAAGATGAAAGTCATAATCTTTTTAACTCATGAAAGTGACACCCCATCACCTGTGCTCTATTCTCTTGGTTAGAAGAACCCTCAAGGGGAAGAGATTACACAAGGGCACAAATACCAGGAGGCCAGAATCATGGGGGCTATCTTAAAAGTCTGCCTAGCACTGTTGCTTTTCTTTCTTAATCTTTGTGCTCTCACTTTTGTCCTCCCATTCTGCCTACTTTCTGGTTGATGGCGCAGTTTGACTACAAGCTCTGAGTTGTGTTGACTATTGTATAGAGTAGTAATAATATTTCTGTACTCAGTGTCTCAGCAGATAGGGCAAAGTGGAAACTGCCTGTAGACAATCTGATCATAGTAGCCATATATGGGCCTACCTCAGAGATACTGCTGTTTTGGTCCCAGACCACTGCAGTAAAGCAAATATCACAATAAAGTGAGTCAAATGAAATTTTTGGTTTCCTAGTGCATATAAAAGTTACGTTAATGCTGTACTGTAGTCTATTAAGTGTGCAATAGCATTATGTCTAAAAAATGTACATACCTCAATTTAAAAATACTTTATATTGCTAGAAAATTGCTAACCATCACCTGGGCTTTCTGTAAATTATAATCACTGATCACAGATCATCATAACAAGCATAATAATAATGGAAAAATTTGAAATATTGAGAGAATTACCAAAATATGACAGTCATGAAGTGAGCAAATGCTGTAGGAAAAATGGTGCCCATAGACTTGCTCAAAGCAAGGTTGCTAAAAACCTTCCATTAGTAAAAAACGCAATTATCTGTGAAGTGCAATAAACCAAAGTACAATAAAATGAGGTATGTCTATATTATTTCAATTTGCTAAACAGCTACCAAAGTGTTCAAGTTAACCAAATGGGGAAGTTTCTTTATGTAGTCTCTTTTATATTCTTCTATTTTTTCTCAACTTCTATCCATTATATAGGATTTCTACACAAGTGAGGAAACATGGATCAAATGGGATTTTCTTTCACAGGCTGACTTTGTGGCTTTTCACAAGCTAAGTTAAATAGATAAGAAGGTTAATTTTTCTTTTGCAGATAAGGTGTTTGTCACAGCAGTTTCCAGGCAAATAATGTGATTTGACTGCGGAGAAACTCAGTCTGATCAGTCAAACCATATCTTTCAACACATCAAGACTGAGCCTCTGTGAGTACTTAAGAATTTGGTTTCCTGCAGACTGCTTTTTGTCCTCTAGGGAAAAGATTTTGTTTATTATTCGTTTTTATTTTCCATTATCTAAACATTAATGGTCTGATTTTGCTTTCTTTTCCTCATGCTGATAAGTAATTCAAATAGAAAGTTATTTATTGCCTGTGTGGAAGAAAACATAAATAAAATGTCAGGAAGCTTGTAATTTTTACAAATACCACCCTGTGAGGAAAATCTTGTCCTTAAATCTCAATGGTTCATTCATTATAAAAGTACTCTCTCGTTTCCTTGAGGTTAGGCATACTGAAAGTAGTCTATTATTTTTGCTTGCATATTCTTGATGGAATCCATCTTCTCTCTCATCTCCTCTTAAGTAGTGTTTTCACAACAGAAACTTTTACAAAACTGTGAATATTGTAGCTTGTTTGGCTTGTAGATCTTCTATTAGTTAGAAAGGCAAAGCCCTTTTTTTGTGCCTCTATCCCCTTCACCTGTTTCACCCACCCCCATGGTAACCACCAATCACTTCTCAGTATTTATGAGAGTTTATTGCTGTTCTGTTGAAAAGCAAAGTCTTTTAGCTCTGTTTTCTTAGGCTAGGGTTCCACCCAGAGCAATTGACCTTGTAGCTATTTAAAAGCTCTCTAAAGGACGGTGAAGATGTAGTAAATCTAGAAGATATTTTCATAGAAAGTAGAATAAAGACAGTCTGTAATCAAAGCAGTCCAGATAAGTCACCAGGCTCTAGTGCAGGATCTTGCTCAAGGAAAATGAGGGATTTTGAAGAAGAGGACAATTAATGATACTATTAGTGTTTTTGCTCTTTCAATGTTTATGACGTACATGTAAAGTCTAGCTCATAGAAGCCACAGATGCTGTCCTGAAGAGAAAGGTAGTTCAGTGCCTGTGCTTTAGCTAAGTTTGCCTTTCTTAAAAATTAGCCAGAAATAAACTAAACTAAGAATCAAGACCCTATGGGGTTTTTGCCTCTGCTCAAAAGCTCTATCACTTCCTGTGATAGGAAAACTTGCTTAATCTCTTTGTGCACTGTTTTCCTCATTGTTTGATGCTGTATCATAGGTTCAGATAAGATGGGAAAGAGCTATGGAGATGTAAAACAGTGTGTGCTCAGGTATGGGAGTGGGAGTTGATGTAATCACTCAATATGAACCTGTTCCATTGCCAGGAAGTCAGTTTCCTAAGGAGAAGCAAGTCACATGGAGGCAGAGTTGGCCTAGAATCAGAGTTGAATGGAACAAACCCAAATTAAAAAACTTTTTCATGGTGAACTGAAAATAAAGTCTAATTCTGAATTAGAAAAAGTTAGTTGTTTTACTAAAAAAATTAAAAATAGAATAAAAGAAAAGAAAATCATACGCTTTAATAAAGTGAAAATCAAGCCATGGTTAAAATACAGTGGACTCTCCAAACAGAGACATCATCAGGTATAAACAAACCCCAGAGGCAGGAATATGCTTAATGTGTTCAGAGACCAGAAAGAAGGCCAAAGTAGTTGAAGTAGAGTGAAAGAAGAGAGGAAGAGCTGGAAATTTGTTTGGAGAAATATCCAGGGTCTTAATATATAGGGCCATATTTAGGTCTTGGCATTTCATTTGAAAAGTTATGGGAAGGCATTTTGAAAAGTTATGGGAAGGCATTTGAAAATCGTTAGCAGTGGAGTGACATGGTCAGATTTATGTATTAAATGGAACATGTTGGCTATTGTGTGGATGGTGGACAAAAAAGAGCAGACAAAGGAACAACAGGAAAGAGGTTAGTGTTATAGTTTAGACCAGAAATAATGGTGACTTGGAATAGTGTGGATGTATTAGAATGGGTGAAAAGTTAGTGCACAATCGATTTCAAAGAGAGAGAATGGATTGTATTTGCTGGTGGACTCTATGTGAAATATGAGAGAACGAGAAGTCAAGAATGTTGCCAAAGTTTTTGGCATGAGCAACTGGGTGAATGGTGGTCTCATGTAGTAAGATAAGAACCACTGTAGGAGTTGCAAATTCTAGAGGGAGGGATTAAAAGTTATGCTTTGTATGTATGATATTAGATTCCAATTAGACATCCAGGTAGATACAAAAGGTAAGCAGTTGGATATGAGAATCTGGATTTCAGAGGTGAGATTAGAGCTGGTGACACGTATTTGTCAGGTACTGGCAAAGCTACCTACCCGTCAGTTCTAGTTCCTTCTCCTTCCTTGAAGGTACATACTAGGCTATGCTCAGTGTACATCCTTCCTCTGAATTTTTTTTTCATTTGTTTTCCATTTTCCTATGTAGCCATATCAATATATGATATTATTTTCTGTGCTTCAAAATTAAAAGAAATGCTGTATATATAATTTTTTTCTTTTTTTTATTATGGTATCATTGATATACAATCACATAAGCAACATTGTGGTTACTACATTCCCCCCATTATCAAGTCCCCACCACATACCCGATTGTAGTCACTGTCCATCAGCAGAGTAAGATGCGATAGTCACTACTTGTCTTCTCCGTGCTGTACTGCCTTCCTTGTGCCCCACCTACATTATGTGTGGTAATCATAATGTCCCTTAGCTGATTATATAATTTTTGCAATTTTGTTTTGTAGCTCTATTTCATTTTTAAGATTTACTCAGTTGATACAAGTATCTATGGTTCATTAACTGTTCTCTAGTAATTTATTGTTTGACTAAAGAAGGTTTAAATTATCATTCCTTCTCTGAAAGAGAATTCCTAATTTTTTCTTAATGCAGTCAGTGCGACAATGAACATCCTTTTCTCATGTACCCATGTGCAAAAGTTTCTCTTGGGAATATAAATAAAAATGCAATTGCTGAATAATAGGATATTCCCATATTCACTTTTACAAGATGTTTTCAAATTTATCTCCAAAGCAGTGCACCAATTTACATCCTATAGCAGGACTCTAAAGTTCCCTCTCTCAGTATCTGAAATTAGAATAAGCATAATTATGATGTTTACATTATGTTTTGTTAGATACATTTCATTTAGCTAAGAAACTCTCCATTCTGATTTGCACATTTTATCAAGAATCAATATTGAATTTTATCAACCACATTTTCTACATCTATTGAAATGGTCATTTTTTTATTCTTTCAATCTGTTAACATGGCGATTTGTAATAGTTGATTCCTTATGTTTTTCTTACTTGTATTTTGGGGTAAATTCTACTTGATATCTATCTACTTATTCATCCATCCATCTGTTCATCTAACCTATCTATTTAAATATCTTCAGGTAGGTGTCACTGTTCGTGTGGGGCGTAGGTTTCCCTCCTGTTCTCTTATCAGAAACACAGTGATTAAAATGGGGATTATCCACTAGTTTGGTGGGCTAACCTAAAAAAACTCTGAGCCTGATACCTTGTGTGAAAGGTGTTATTAGTATTCTCATATGACTTGTAAACTTTTTATTGTGTCTTATGTTCTCCTTTACGTTTTTAATGACATGCTTATTTTTGCCTTCTTTCTTCTATTCTTGATCAGTGGGGCCAGTAGTTTGTCTTAAGTTAGTAGTTTTTTCCAAAGAAGATTTTGGCTTTGCTAATCCTTTCTATAATTTCTTTGCTTTCCTATTTCATTAATTTCATATTTATTATTATTTACTTATTTTTGTGTTTATTCTTTTTTGAAAAATTAATGAGTTGAATGGTTAGCTCGCCAATATTATATTGTGAATTTGATATATTCATATATGTTTAAATATATATTTTATAAAGTAAATGTCATATTTATAAGAATATTTGAAATACATATGTGAATTATTAGGCATAAAATAATAAAATTATCATCTTTGGATACACTATTCAAACAAATAGAAATAACCAATAGTGTTGAAAATAAACTGTATCCTCCATAACTCATTAACTATTTATTAAGAAATATTTCAAACATTCAAAGATATAGACTTATATATTTATTTTTTCCAGCTTTATTGCAATATAATTAACATATAACACTGTGTAAGTTTAAGGCATATGATGTGATGATTTGATACAAATATATATTGTGAAATATTTATCAAAATAAGGTTAGATATCACACTCTTCACCTCACATAACTACGATTGTTTATAGTCATTGTTATGGTGAGAACATTAAAGTGCAACTCTCAGAGCAACTTTAAAGTATACGATAGAGTATTATTAACTATAGTCACCATGCTGTTCCTTAGATTCCAAACTTATTTATCTTATAACTGAAAGTTTGTAACCTCTAATCTTCGTCCCATTTCCAGCACCCCTCAGTCCCTGGCAACCGCAATTCTACTGTCTGTTTCTGTGAGTTTGATATTTAAGATTCTACATATAAGTGAGATCATACATTTATCTTTCTCTGTGTGACATGTCACTTAGCATAATGCCCTCAAGTTCCATCAATGTTATTGCAAATGGCAATATTTCCTTTTCTTCTATGGTTGAATAGTATTCCATTATATGTATATATAATGATGCATATGTACAATTTCATTTCGTTTGGATATATACCTAGAAATGGGCTTGCTTAATCATACAGTAATTCTAGTTTTTATTTTTTAAGGAACATCCATATTGTTTTCCATAGTGGCTGCATCAATTTACTTTCCCACCAGTAGTGCACCAGGGTTCCCTTTTCTGTACATCCTTACCAGCATTTGTTATATCTTGTTTTTCTTAGAACAGCCATTCTAACAGCTGTGAGAAGATAGCTCATCATGGTTTTCATTTGCATTTCCTTAATGTTAGTGATGTGCACCATTTCATCTACATCCATTTTTATGTCTTTGAAGAAATGTGTATTCAAGTTCTCTGCCCATTTCTTAACTGGATTGGTGTTTTTGCTATTGAGTTGTAAAAGTTCCTTATGTTTTGGATAGTAGCCCCTTATTAATATGGATTGCAAATATTTTCTCCCATTCTGCAGGTGTCATTTCATCTTGTTGATTGTTTCTTTTGCCATGCAGAAAATTTTAGTTTGGTGTAGTTCCACTTGTTGGATTTTGCTTTTAATTGTGCTTTTAGTGTCATTTCCAAAAAATCATTGCAAAGACAGACATCACAGAGCTTTTTATCGTGAATGGATGCTGTATTTTGTCGAATACTTTTTCTGCATCTACTGGCATGATCATATGATTTTGTCTTCCATTCTGTTTATGTGGTGTATCACATTAATTGATTTGTATGTATTGAACCATCCTTGAATCCCAGGGATAAATCCCACTTGATCACAGTATGTGATCCTTTTACTGTGCTGTTAATTGAGTTTGCTAGTATTTTGTTGAGGACTTTTGCACCTATGATCATCAGAGATATTTTCCTATAGTTTTCTTTTCTTGTACTATCCTTGCCTGGCTTTCATATTAGTGTAGTGTTGGCCTCATAAAATGAGTTGGGGAGTGGTTCCTCTGATTCAATATTTTGGAAGAATTTGAGAAGAATTGGTATTAAGTCTTTTAATGTTTGATAGAATTCACCCTTGAAGCCATCTGTTCCTAGACTTTTCTGTGTCGGGAGGTTTTTGAATAGTGATTTGATCCTTTTTCTTGTTTATTGGTCTGTTCAACTGTTCTGTTTCTTCATGATTCAGTCTTGGTAGATTGTATGTTTGTAGGAATTTTTCCATTTCTTCTAAGTTGACCAATTTTTTGAGATTTAATTGCTCATAGTAGTCTCTTGTGATTCTTTGTATTGCTGTGTTATCAGTTATGTTGTCTTTTGTTTATAATTTAATAGGTCTCTGTTGAATTTCTCAGTTCAATCATTATATTCTTCAGGATCAAAATTTCTGCATGGTTCTTTTTTGTGTTTTCTATCTCCTTGTTGACCATCTTATTTTGATATTGTATTCCTGATTTTATTAAACTGTTTTGTGTGTGTGTGTGTGTGAGCATCTTTAGAACAATTATTTTGGATTCTTTGTAGGGCAATTCATGTATCTCCATTTCTTTAGGGTCAGTTTGCTAGAAGTTTACTGCATTCCTTTGATGGCATCATGTTTTTCTGATCCCTGTAGTCTTGCACAGTCTGTGCAATTGAAGAAGCAGTGACTTTTCTGGACTTTTTGGACTGACCTTGTAAAGAAAGACCCATCTTCATGTCCAGGTATGATAAAGTATGCTTTAACCCCAGATCTACTGGTGTAGCGTACCAAGTTTAGGGGTGTATGGTGGCTCTGGTTCTGGGAGGTGTGATATTTTGTTGACTCACACCACTGGGGTTTATATCATTGACTATTGTATGGTCTTTGATAAGTGTTCAGGGCTTCCACAATGGCTGTAAGTTCTGTTGGGGTCCTCAGCAGTGCTCTGAGGTCCAAACGCTAGGGACCAGGCAGTGGTGGGCAGAGCTAGTGGTGTGTACACACTTGGCTGCAGGGCCAACTGCAGGATCCTGTGTAGTGACCGGCTATTTACAGACACATATGTAATGGTAGGGGGCAAGGTCAGCAGCAAAGGCCAGGGCCAACTATGGGTATATTGTTAGTTCCTGAGGTCCTGGATGTTGGCATGCACCCCTGTGGCTTCAGGGTCTTGCCTTGGGCACATGCACAGCAGTGGGCTAATGACAGGGTTTAGAATGGCAGGGTGCAAATGTGTAGTTGTAGGGGTAGTTGCGAGCAAGCCCAGCAGTGCAGTCTATTGACAGGAGACAGGGCCAGAGCGGGGCCCACAAGCAGCTGTGGGAACTCTGGCTATCAACATGCACTCCTGTAGCTGCAGGCTTCCCACGGACATGCACACTGCTATGGAGGCTGGTGAGGGGGTCAGGCCAGGTGTGTGCAGGTACACAACTGGGAAGCTAGCTGCAAGTGCTCACAGGGGCATAGACCAGAGACTGGAGATAGGGCTGCATCTGGTCCCACAACCAGTTGTGCAGGCCTTGGCTCTCAGTATGTACTTCTGAGGCTTCAGGATTTTACCCTGTTGTGCACATAGCAGTAGAGGCTGGTGATAGGTGTTAGGCCAGTGGTATGCAGGTGTACAGGTGAAGGGACTAACCTCAAGTGCATGCATGGTTTTAGGAGTGAGCTGCAGGGGCCTAGGCTGGCATCTTGTTCTCATGCAGCTGCAGAGGCCTTGGCTGGCTACTGGTGAAGACCCTGGGCTTTGCAGGAGATGGGGTAGGAGGGAGCAGGAAGGGACTTAGGCAGCTGGTATCTGGGAATGCAAATACCTGTGAGATGAAAGCCCATGAGATCTGTAGGGGTTCCTGATAGCTGTGCTGGTCCTTGATTTCTTCAGTGGTGAAAGCTGCTGGGTTCTTCTGCAGAGCAGGTCCTGGGACATACACTTGCACTTGCTGCCTGTCTGATAATTGGGAGCCCTTTCTTTTCTTGCACGTTCCTTGCCATTTCTGTATGTCTCCGCTTTGTCAGCCTGTAGGTGGGGCAAAACAAAAGTAGGTCCTTCATGCTGTGCCCCAAAAGGTTACTCACCCCATTCTTCCTTTCTCAGAGAGGGCAAATATTTCTACCTGGGACGCTCCCCTTTGGTAGTGAGCTGTGTTGGCCTGAGAGATGGATGATGCAGGCCACACCAAACTATTCTTCCTCCCCATTTTGTGCAGTAGTTCTCAGGTTTTTTGTTCTATTGTGTTGCTGAAGTTTCTTAAGTGGATTCCTGAGCTCTCCAGAGCTATTTTGTTTGTGGATAGCTGTCTAATTGCTGATCTTCATGGGGGATGAAGGTTGGGATCTGCTACTTAGCCATCTTGGACATTATTCCCTCTATCCTGTTTAAAAAAATCCCGTTTCATTCAGGTCTGGTGAGGCCAACAAATTATGAAATAATTCCCATTGAAAATATAGGTTATCACTATAGTTCTCAAGAGGAGGGGGGCATGACACACTACATAGGATCACGAGAGAACCATGGAGCCAGTTGCAGGCATAGAGAGTGAGGAGAATTGTGGGAAAGCCTGCATTGTAGTTTTCTTGGGAAGGAATGGGCAAGGCAGTATAATTTGTCTAAAAAGATCTAGGATTGGCTAGTTTGAATAATTTCAGTGTGCTTAGAAGCTGCCTCTAGTGGTTTTATGCCTGATGTTAGTGTGATTAGGGCAGGAGGTTTAGTGTCTCACATGTGTTAGTACATGATAAAGCAGGCATTTGGGGCTTTGGGTTCTGGATTGGATGTTTGTTTATGAAAGCCATGCTCACTGGGTAGCTGCTTGCTATTTGTAGGACTCTGCTCATCCTGGGAAAGGTTGTCCCTCTCTTGTTAGCAAGGCTCCATGAGGACTAAAATCATGGTTAATACACATTCCAGTACACTCTCTAGATTTTTGTTTTTATTACTTTATCTTTTATGCTATATATACCAAGATAGAATTTGTATAATTCTCAAACAATAAAATTAATCAATGTATCATTTAGGTACATATACATATATAAATCTATTTAATTTTTTAAATCTTTTTTCTAATATATACATTTAAGGCTATATGTTCCTAATTGTAGCCATACCTGTGCATCTGTGTTTTTTTCCATTTTGTTTTTAATACAATTCAGATACAAATTTTTTATATTTTTATGATTTCTACGTTGGCACATGAGTTATTTAGAAGTTTTCTCCTTTTCTGAAGGTAATAGATTTATTTGATTATATTTTTCATTGTTTAATAATTTAAGGAAATTGGTCTTCACTCCATACATTCTTTATCAAGACCTTTTATATATTTATATTACTGCATCTCAAGCTCTTCTTGGAAATTCAATTTCCCTTTTTGCTAAAGTATATTTGTTAATAGCTCTTTCTGCAAGGATTTATAAGTGATAAACTAAGCCTTTGTTTTAAAATGTCTGTTTCACTCTCACTTTTGATTGGTAGTTTAGCTGGTTGTGGTATTCTAGGTTGACATATTTTACTTCAGCATTCTGAAGACATAATTTCACTCTCTTCTGGCTTCTGTTGCTGCTAAAAAGTTGGATGTGACTCTAGGAATTGTTTCTTCATAGGTAATCTGTTCTCCCTCCCTTGTTAAGATTTTTCTCTTTTGATTTTATTTAGTGTTCTGGAGTTTCACTAAATTTTACTTAATGGTATTGTTATTGTTGTTGTTATTAACTATTATTATCATTTAAATCCTACTTGGGAGTTAGCATACTTCAGTTTGAGGATTCATTTTTTTAAATCAGTATGGGAAATTTTTAGCCATCTTTTTCCCAAATTTTTTTTCTATTTTTTCCTTCTGGGACTCCTAATAAGAATATTGTATGTTTTCATTTTGTATTCCATGTATTTTAAATTCTCTTTCAAGTTTTCTATCTCTTCACTTCTCAGTGCTTCATTTTGGTGTTCTTTTTCCAAATTATTTTCTAGTTTTAAATTTCTCTTTAATTTTGTCTAATTTTCTATTTACTCATCTGTTGACTTTTTTTATTACAATGGCAATATTTTTTAATTTCCAAAAATTCTGTTTGGATCTGTTACCAATCTATATGTTTTTGTTTTTCTTTTTCATTGTATTTTTTTCTTCATAGCCTGTATGTTTTTCTATAATTTAACCACATTTACTTCATAATTTATCTATGTTCTATTTGTTCAATTTATTAGAATCTAATTCTCCTATTTTCTGGGCCCATCACAGTGGGCCATTTTCTTCATGTGCTTCTATTTTTTATTGTAAGCTATATTGGTAAATACTTTTTTTATTGCTGGTGTCCATGTGCTCTGAGTTTTAGAAAAGTTCTGAGAAAGCAGACTTGTATTTGCATGCTACAGATGTCTTGAAATTTCACCATCTTGGAACAAAATTTATATTAATCTCCTTACTTTGTATTCTGCACAACATACTTTTAGATTCAGACTATCTATCTCCAATACCTGGTATTTTGATTTCTCACAGGTGTTTTATCTAAATTAAAATTCTCATATATAAACACATTACCTTGTTACTTCCATGTATATATGAGGGAGTCACGCTTTTCACTGACCTAGCTTTATTCAGTCATTTTGCTTAAACTCCAAATCTCAAGAGGCCCATATGTGGACTTTAAAACCTTATTTCCTGACTATTAGGGTGTATATCTGTGTCTTGAGACTTTCCATACTACTAAGACAATATCTACTATCCAACTTAGCTTCTGCCACCTAGGAATTTCCCTTTCTTTTGAGCTTATTCAGTGTGTAAACTTATTTCGTGATAATTCATCCAGCATTTCTAGATCTGTAGAGGGAAGTTCTTGTTCACTCAATGTATAGGTTTTCACTTATTAAGTATTTGACCTATTGTCCATTCAGCTTCCACTGCCACCACTCTACTGAAATGATTTCCCAATCATTAATTTCTTTATTAATTAATAAATGATTTTATTGCTATGATCTGTTATTTGATATTATTGACCCTTAGATCTTTGAAATAGTCTCCTTTTTTCTTGAATTCTTTAAAAGCTTTCTCTTTTATTTCTCTGACTACTTTTTGGAATTCTGTCAGTCTTTTTTACCTGCTCCTTTTCCTTTTCTTAAAAGGAAAAAATTTTAAGAAATAATTAAAATATTTATAAAGTATAAAAAGAATACAATGAACACCAGACTATTGAATGTTGAGTTTAAAACATAAAGCATTATCAAGACATTTGAAACATCCTGTGTTCTGTCATTGGTGGCCTCTCCCTCATTTTCTCCCAGAGGGGACCATTACTTTTAATTAGATGTTTATAATTCCTGTATATTTATTTATATTTTATTACATATATATGTATTCATGAAAAATGTGTGGTATTTTGTGTTCTTTTAAGCTTTATATAAATTATTATACAGTATATGTACTATAACTTCACTTAATATTTTTGAGTATGATACCCATAAATCTAATACATTAATTTTGCTATACAGTGTTACATTTCATGAATATGTCACAATTGATTTAGTGTTGACTGTAGTGCCCTTAGTTTTTTGTTGTTTTCAGCATGTCATGATGTGATGCAGTTTACATGTGCCCAGTTAAGTGGATTGATGGACAATATAATCTAGTATTAAATAAATTCAACTTCACAAAATGGAAAAGTATCTTAATAATATTCTAGTGAAAACATCTTGGATTTAAGGCAGTGTTAATAATGTAAACTTAAATGTATAAGCAGAATATGGTAGAGTTTACAATTACACACCTAGTACAAGCCTTTTGTTAGCCATACAAAACAATATGAAAATATATGATAATATATATCAACAATATTGCAGTATTTTATATCATTAAATTATCTTACATTTTCTCATTCTTTTAAATTTCTATTTTTTTAATTCTTAATATATATAATGTTTAGCAGAGTAGAACATGAATAATTTAGAAATAAATAAACATGTTTTTAGAGGATACATCATTGATTTTTTTTCTGATAAGAGCGGTAATAAAAAATGATGGAGACCTTTGTTTTAGAGGATAATTATTAAACTCATTAGTATTAACAAAGTCTTACTTTTAAGTCCCTGACCTTATCTCTTCATCTGGAATGCCACCTTAGTTCCTGCTCTCTTCCCTTCACCCTTGTCCCTGAGTGTTTTAGAGTCACCTTAAAAGTAGCATTTTCTAAACATACTGTATTCCTCCACAGATTTCTCTTTAATCCAACTTTTCATGTTCTGCCAGGTGAACACTTACTTTTCTTTTAAGACTCAACTCAAATTCTACCTTTTCTTTGAAGGCTTTGACTTAGAGTTAAGTGCTATGTTAGTATTACAATTTTCACATTGCAAGCACTTAATGGAGGGTATTTAATGTGTTTGTTCCCTCTTTGTTTCTACACTTGTTTGGAATTTGTTTATTTGTATTTTGATTCCTTTTACTCATTACCATTAAATGTTTAGCATACATACTTCACTTAACACTGTGTAATATTAACCAGTATTTCTATCTTGAACAATACAGGGTCCTTATACTGCTTTAGCTTAGATCACTTGTCTCACTTCTTCCATGTCATGCCTAGTATTTTAGTTCAGTTTGCTTTTATAACCTCTGAAGTTATTATTTTTGCTCATTTTAGGTATTGCTTTTTCATATTTGACTAGATTTACTTATTTCTTTACTCACTGTTCTTTTTTTTTGTTTGTCTGAACATATGGGTTTTTTTGCTCCTTATTCTTGAATATTGCTTTAGCTAGATATAAAATGTATAGGTCAGTGTTTATTTTCCTTAGCATTTAAGGCTACTATATCTCTGTCTTCTGGTCCATTCTTGCTGTTCAGAAGTCTGCTTTCACTCCAACTGACAAACCTTGGAAGTTAATATGTCTTTTTTCTCATTAGTTACTTTTAAGGTCTCGTCTGATTTTCTTTAGCTTCAGTATGATTCCCCCACCCTGCCCCTGCCACCTACATTCCAAACTCTGACTGAAACTTCACATTCATCTTCATTTTGAAGATAAACTTCTTAACAAATTATGGAAAGTTCTCTTTGTTATACTTTATCAAACACTTTCAGGTGTTTTGTAGAGGGAAAGATTTAAAGTTATATAATCTGCTTTACTGCCAAATACTGAATTGGTCTATATACTTTATACTACAAATTCTGTTGAAACATTTTTCTTCTGCTATACTATGAGTTCCTTTATGGTGGGGAGGATGTTATATACTTTTGTGTATTCCTGGCATCTGTCAGAGTACCAGGGGATAGTGAGGTTCAGTTGTTCATTTAATTAACATTTATTGGGAGAATTTAAAGCAAAATCATCCTTTTTTCTGAATTACTTGAATGTTTATAAGTCAAAGTAGGCTTTCTTTTGTTATCAGTTACTTGGACCATTTCTCTAATCACACATTTTATTTTGGCTGTAAAGAACTTGCTTTAATTCCTTTTCTTCCCTATTTTTATCTAAATGTAACAAAGTTGTTACATGGCTATAAGTAGAATTGATAGTTCCTTCTCTGTTTAATGTTATATTTCAGCTTCATAGAATACCCAAAACTTATTATAAAACTTAATTGGCAAATAGGACCTTCATTTATTTTAGAGACCAAAAAGAAGACAAATTTATATTTAAAATAAACAAAAGAAGCTAGATTTTAGAAGCTCCTTCTTATATCATTCAGAAATTATTATGATGCACCAGCCTCTTCTTTAAAACTGTGGTGCTCCATGCACATACCCAGAGATTTTTGATAACTAGAAAAACTCATGTCAGTATTTATCAGCAATAATAGTTCTCTGTGCCAATGTGTTCCAAAGTCTATTACATCAAATGCCATTTGTGGAAACCATTGTCTAATGACCCCTCTTTATGTTTCCATTAGTTACTACTCAAAGGAAATTATTCATTGAAATGAAAATAAGGAAATAAAATTCATGCATGGTAGCAGCTGATTCAGTACTGCATCAAGGCTTTAGCACATTTACAAAATCCATAAAACCTTTCTAAATGGCAATATTTTCCAGAGCTCTAATAGCAAATTAAATGACACAGATCTCTCTTTCATCATGCCAGTTAGGGATACATTATTTTCCAGGTGCTTTTCTCTATTTTCATCAAAATATGATATTCAATTTGAACTTCCATATGGGTGAGTAATTAAGAAATTGAAATGTGAGTAGGTCTATTTTTCTTGCCTCAAATTTAAATGAAGTTCCTCTATTTTCTTCAGGTGAAGAGAGAATATATGTGCAAGAAAGACATCACTTGTGAATTAACAAAATCTTACCAGTTGTATACCCTTGGTGGCAGAACCAATATAGAAAAAGCCTTGCAACTATAACTTTGGTCAAAATAATCACCTACAATCTGTTTACGGAAAGGTAAAAATGGCAAGGACATAGATATAGAAAAAGTTATATGATAGCAGTAGAAAACTAGTTCATCCAACAGGTATTCACTAAGCTCTTTCAATATGCCCAACAAAATGTTATCCACTTGGGAGGACATAAAATGATGGTTTCTTCAAAGATATTGAGGTATCATTAGAGGGAAAAAAATGTTAGTGTATGCCATTAAGTATAAACTTAGGAGGATATATGTGTGTGATATTACCTATGAAAGTTCAGTGAGAAGCCATATGAAAGGGAGCTGATGCGATTGGGAATGGCATCTCAGAAGAGGTAGTAATGTGAGGATGCAGTGATACATCAGAAGTGAGAAAGAGGTTGGTGCATTGTGCACAATGTGTGGAACAGCATGAATGGAGCAGAAAGCTTTATGAATTAGAGAGCTAGATTTCCACTAGATCAGATGGAGCATATAGTAGCTGACAAAATGAGTCAGAACATGGTGATGTAGTCAATGGCAAGCCATGAAGGGTTTTTTTTGAGGTTTTAGTATGTAATATTGTCAGGATTCCTTTGTTAAGAACTGGTCTCATCTTGGTCTTTAAAAAAAGAAATCTTGAAGATCAGGAAAAGATGGTGGTGTGAGTAATGTGGCAGAAATCTCCTCCAAAAACCACATATATTTTGAAAATACAACAGATAAAACTATTCCTAAAAGAGTGACCAGAAGTAATAGTACACCAGCTAGTCTACATCTGGGAGAAGTCAACATCTCATGGAAAAGGGCAAGGTAAAAAGCCGCGACATGGAGGGACACGAGCACTCCTCCAGCCCCAGCTCATGGGCAGGAGGAAAAGAATCAGAGCAGGGAGGTAGTGGAAGCACAGGACTGCTAAATAACCCACCCTAGTTATCTGCCCCAGTAACATGGACCAACATTGCATGGTGCTCTGGAGATTGGAGGGGCGGAAGAGCAAAGTCTGAGACTAAGACTGTGAACAGGTTCTCACAACCAGCAGCCACGGGACAAAAGAAAATCAAGCACTTTAAAAGTCTTAAAGGGGCAAGGGTTTAACAGGTGGACAAAATTGTCCTGGCACACTCAGCCTAGCAGTCTGGGAACTTTCAAGAGCTTCAGACACCCTATCCCCCTGGTTGGCAACACAGACCCAAGGCCCCTCACTGTGATAAGCAGCCTGCCATTCCTTCCTTTGCACCAGTACCTGCATGTGAACTGGCTATCCCCTCCATCGCTACAGACCAGCCAGAGGGCAGCCCCACCTACAGCAACTACACAGCTTAATGTACAGGCTTCTCCCTGCGAGTGGCCACCCAGTGCAGATCCAGAGGCTGCTACCTACATGCAGTTGACCAGCACAGACAGTGGAGACAGGTGCTGATACCGGGAGCCACAAAAGGATGTTGTCCTCTCAGCAGACAAATGTGCCACTCAACTGCAACCCCTGCCATCACCCTATGCTATCCCGAGGGCCGCTCTGCTCATGGCAGCTTAGGGGATTAACCCAGAGGCTGCTTCCTGAGCGTGGGTAACTGGCACAGACAGTGGAGACAGGCATGGTGACCAGTAAGCAATAAGGGATTTTGTCCTCCCAGCTGACACCCATGCCACTTGCCAGCAACCACTCCCATCACTCCAGGACTATGAGAAGACAGAAGAACCTTGTTCAATCCAAAATGCATTAGACACCAGAAAGAGGTCTTGGTAAGACTAAAATCACCAATCTTCCTAAAAAAGAATTCAAAATAAAAGTCATAAACATGTTAATGGAGCTACAGAAAAATATGTAAGAGCTAAGGGATGAATTCAGGAGGGAGATAACTGAAATGAAACAAACAATGGAGGGATTTAAAAGCAGATTAGTTGAGGTGGAGGAGACTGTTAATGAAATAGAAATCAGAGAACACATATAAAGAGAAGCTGAGGCAGAGAGAGAAAAAAGGATCCCTAGGAATGAAAGAATATTAAGAGATTTGTGTAACCAATCCAAACAGAACAATACTAGCATTATAGGGGTACCAGTAGAAGAAGAGAGAGAAAAGGGATAGAAAGTGTCTTTGAAGAAATAATTGCTGAAAACTTCCCCAATCTTGGGAAGGAAATATTCTCTCAGACATTGGAAGTCCACAGATCATGCAACACAAGGGACACAAGGAAGACAACACCAAGACATATAATAATTAAAATGGCAAAGATCAACGACAAGGACAGAGTATTAAAAGCAGCCAGAGGGGACAAAAGATCACCTACAAAGGAAATCCCATCAGGATATCAGACTTCTCAGCAGAAACCTTACAGGCCGGAATGGAGTGGCATGAAACAGAAGGGCCTTGAACCAAGAATACTCTACCCAGCAAGATCATTATTTAAATTTGAAGGAGGGATGAAACAATTACCAGATAAGCAAAAGTTGAAGGAATTTACCTCCCAAAAACCATCTCTACAGTGTATTTTAAAGGGACTGCTCTAGATGGAAGTATGCCTAAGGCCAAATAGCTGTCACCAGAGAAAATGAAACCACAGCAAAGGAAGTAGACCAACTAAATACTAACCAAATGCAAAATTAAATCAGCTACCCACATATTCAGTCAAGGGATACATAAAGAGTACAGAATGTGACACCTAACATATAAAGAGTGGAGGAAAAATAAAAAGAAGGGAGAGAAAAAAATCATTTGACTGCATTTATAATAGCGTAACAAGTGAGTTAAGGGAGACTGCTAGATAGTAAAGAAGCTGTCATTGAACCTTTTGTAACCATGAATTCAAAGCCTGCAATGGCAATAAGTACATATCTATCAATAATCACCCTAAATGTAAATGGACTGAATGAACCAATCAAAAGACACAGAGATTTAGAATGGATTAAAAAATCAATACCCATCTATATGCTGCCTACAAGAGACTCACTTCAAACGCAAAGACATACACAAACTAAAAGTGAAGGGACGGAAAAATATATTTCATGCAAACAATAGGGAGAAAAAAGCAGGTATTTCAGCACATGTATCAGACAAAATGGGCTTCAAAACAAAGTAACAAGAGATAACGACGGACATTACATAATGATAAAGGGGTCAATCCAACAAGAGGATATAACCATTATAAATATCTAGGCACCCAAAACAGGAGCACCTACAATGTGGAACAAATACTAACGGAATTGAGGGGAAATAGAATGTAGTGCCTTCATTTTAGGAGACTTCAACACTCCACTCACTCCAAAGAACTGATCAACCAGACAGAAAATAAGTGAGGACACAGAGGCACTGAACAACACACTAGAACAGATGGACCTAACAGATATCTACAGAACTCTACACCCAAAAGCAGCAGGATACACATTCTTCTCAAGTGCACATGGAACATTTTAAAGAATATATCATCTACTAGGCCATAAAAAGAGCCTCAGCAAATTAAAAAAGATTGAAGTTGTACCAACCAACTTCTTAGATCACAAAGGTACAAAACTGGAAATAAATTGTACAAAGCAAACAAAAAGGCTCACAAACACATGGAGGCTTAACAACATGCTCCTAAATAATCAACGGATCAATGTCCAAATTAAAACAGAGATCAAACAATATATGGAGACAAATGAAAACAATAGCACAATGCCCCAACTTCTGTGAGATGCGGCAAAGGCAGTTTTAAGAGGAAAGTATATAGCAATCAGTCCTATTTAAAGAAGGAAGAATAATCCCAAATGAATAGTCTAAACTCACAATTATTGAAATTGGAAAAAGAAGAACAAATGAGGCCCAAAGTCAGTAGAAGGAGGGATATAATAAAGATCAGAGAAGAAAAAAATAAAATTGAGAAGAATAAAACAATATAAAGAATTAATGAAACCAAGAGCTGGTTCTTTGAGAAAATACACATAATAGAGAAACCCCTAGCCAGATGTATCAAGAAAAGGAGACTTTACACACATAAACAGAATCAGAAATGAGAAAGGAATAATCACTGTGGACACCAAAGAAATACAAAGAATTATTAGAGAATACTATGAAAAATTATTTGCTAACAAAAGGATAACCTAGAAGAAATAGACAACTTTCTAGAAAAATACAACCTTCCAAGACTAACCAAGGAAGAAACAGAATATCTGAACAGACCAATTACCAGCAATAAAATTGAATTGGTAATCAAATACTACCCAAGAACAAAACCCCTGGATGAGTTAGCTTCACTGCTGAATTTTATAAGACATTTAGAGAAGACAATACCCATTCTCCTTAAAGTTTTCCAAAAAATAGAAGAGGAGGGAATATTTCCAAACTCATCACTCTTAATTCCAAAACTAGGCAAAGACATCACAAGAAAAGAAAACTACAGACCAATATACCTGATTAACATAGATGCAAAAATACTCAATAAAATATTAGCAAACCAAATTCAAAAATACATCACAAAGATCATCCATCATGATCAAGTGGGATTCATCTCAGGGATGCAAGGATGGTACAACATTAAAAAATCCATCAACATCATCCACCACATCAACAAAAAGCAGGACAAAAACCACATGATATTCTCCTTAGAGGCTGAAAAAAGCATTCAACAAAATTCAACATCCATTCATGATAAAAACTCTCCACAGAATGGGTATAGAGGGCAAGTACCTCAACATAATAAAAGCCATATATGAAAAACCCACAGCTAATATCATACTTAACAGTGAGAAGCTGAAAGCTTTTCCCTTAAGATTGGGAACAAGACAAGGATGCCTACTCTCCCCACTTTTATTCAACATAGTACTGAAGGTCCTAGCCACGGCAATCACACAACACAAATAACAGGCATCCAGATTGGTAAGGAAAAAGCCAAACTGTCTCTGTTTTCAGATGACATGATATTGTACATGAAAAACTGTAAATAACCCATTCCCAAACTACTAGAACTAATATCTGAATTCAGCAAAGTTGCAGGATACAAAATTAATACACAGAAATCTGTTTCATTCCTATACACTAATGATGAACTAGCAGAAAGAAAAATCAGGACAACAATTCCATTCACAATTGCATCAAAAAGAATAAAATACCTAGGAATAAACCTAACCAAGGAAGTGAAAGACCTATACCCTGAAAACTACAAGGCACCTTAACAAAAATTAAAGAGGACAATAATAAATGGAAATTTGTCCCATTCTCTTGGTAGGAAAAATTAATATTGTCAAAATGGTCATCCTGCCTAAAGCAATCTACGGATACAGTGCAATCCCTATTAAAATACTGACAGCATTCTTCAACAAACTGGAACAAGTAGTTCTAAAATTCATATGTAACCACAAAAGACCCTGAATAGCCAAAGCAATCCTGAGAAGGAAGAATAAAGTGGGGTGAATTACGCTTCCTGACTTCAGGCTCTACTACAAAGCCACAGTAATCAAGACAATTTGGTACTGGCACAAGAACAGACCCATAGACCAATGGAACAGACTAGAAAGCCCAGATATAAACCCAAGCATATATGGTCAATTTATATACGATAAAGGAGCCATGGATATACAAAGGGGAAATGACAGCCCCTTCAACAGCTGGTGTTGGCAAAGCTGGACAGCTACATGTAAGGGAATGAAACTGGATTACTGCTTAACTCCATACACAAAAGTAAACTCGAAATGGATCAAAGACCTGAATGTAAGTCATGAAACCATAAAACTCTTAGAAAAAAACATAGGCAAAACTCTCTTGGACATGAACATGAGCAACTTCTTCTTGATCATATCTCCCTGGGCAAGGGAAACAAAAGCAAAAATGAACAAGTGGGACAATATCAAACTAAAAAGCTTCTGTACAGCAAAGGACACCATCAGTAGAACAAAAAGGCATCCTACACTATGGGAGAATATATTCATAAATGACAATCCGATAAGGGGTTGACATCCAAAATATATAAGAGCTCACACACCTCAACAACTAAAAAGCATATAACCCAATTAAAAAATGGGTGGAGGATCTGAACAAACACTTCTCCAAAGAAGAAATTCAGATGGCCAGCATGCACATGAAATGATGTTCTACACTGCTAATCTCATCAGAGAAATGCAAATTAAAACCACAGTGAGATATCACCTCACACCAGTTAGGATGGCATTCAAAAGACAGACAACAACAAATGCTGTTGAGGATGTGGAGAAAGGGGAACCCTCCTACACAGCTGGTGGGTATGTAAACTAGGTCAGCCATTGTGGAAAGCAATATGGAGGTTCCTCAAAAAACTAAAAATAGAAATACCATTTGACCCAGGAATCCCACTCCTAGGAATTTACCCAAAGAAAACAACTTCTCAGATTCTAAAAGACATATGCACCCCTAAGTTTATCACAACACTATTTACAATAGCCAAGAAATGGAAGCAACCTAATTGTCCATCAGTAGATGAATGGATAAAGAAAAGGTGGTACATATACACAATGGAATATTATTCAGCCATAAGAAAACAAATCCTACCATTTACAACAACATGGATGGAGCTAGAGGGTATTATGCTCAGTGAAATAAGCCAGGTGGAGAAAGACAAGTACCAAATGTTTTCACTCATTTGTGGAGCATAGGAACAAAGCAAAAACTGAAGGAGCAAAACAGCAGCAGACGACTCACAGAATCCAAGAATGGACTAACAGTTACCAAAGGGAAAGGGATTTGGGAGGGTGAGTGGGAAGGGAGGGATAAGGGGATTAAGTGGCATTATGATTAGCACAGGTAATGTATATGGGATACTGGGAAGGAAGTATAGCACAGAGAAGAGAAGTAGTGACTCCATATCATCTTACTATGCTGATGGAAACTGGGTGTAATGGGGTATGTGGTGGGAACATGACAATGGGGGGAATCTAGTAACCATAATGTTGCTCATGTGATTGTATGTCAATGATACTGTAATAAATAAATAAATATGTAGCAGCCAAGTCATTAAGCTTACATATTGACAGAGAGATGATGACAACAAATGAAGCTAGTAGAATGAAGAGTCCAAATTTCTCAACATGGCTGACAATTTCCTGTATAATCTAACCTCTACCTCCTTTTTGCCATTCTTTATATCCTAATCTACATTATAGCCAAATTTGATAGATTTCAGTTCTTAGAATATATCATTCTCTCTCTGGCCTAGACATTTGTACAAGATTCTTCTTGCTACCTGAAATGTTCTCCCTGTCCCTTCTTTATCTAACTAGTTTCTTTTTATCCTTTAGATTTCATCTTAAACATCCCTTCCTCAGGCACATATTCCTCAGAGTACATATTATGCACTCTAGGTACATAAGAAGCCCCATGGCTGTGTGCTCCCTTAGCACCCTGTCATTCTAGTATTTTCCCCATCATATATTATTGTAATTATATCATGTATTTATTGCCTGTCTCTACAAATAAACTAAAAGCACCAGTGATCAGACACTGAAAATGTCTTGTTCACTGCTTATTCCCAATGCCTAACACAGTGGCTGGCACATGGTAGGTGCAGAATAAACAAGTCTATGAATCATAGAATCATATTAGCCCCAGAAACAGTCTTGTGTCAGCAGTACTGCTCATTTGCTCCATAAGAATTTCTGATGAACAGTAACTCTATATACACAGTCACTAGGTGATAACTCAGAGAGTCAGATTTTTTATTAAACAACATTGTTATGAATGCTTAGCAGTAGCATCATTCTCCTAAGCAGTTTCTTCAGTGCCATGGAACCCAAAGATAAAAGGGCTCAAGAGAAACATTTGCAAATTGAGAATCAAATTCCTTTAACATCTAAATGACCACAAAGCATGACATATGGTGTACAGAATGATTATCTCAGGTAAACCTTATTAAGTTTCAAGAGATATCCTGAAGGCTCATTCCAGATGGGTCTCTAAGGCATTGAGCCAAGCTGCGGTTGGAGAACAGGAAGCAGGCCCTGTAGGCTGCCATCTTTATCTCTCTACATGGGAGCAAATAGTTTCCTAGAAACATCCATGTTTGAAAAAAGGCAGAGTAGCCTACTTCTTTTTTGATTTAAAAGGTAGGAGTGTGTTTCTGGAGCTTCTTTTTAGATATTCAAACTCAAGTTTCTAGCTATGTAAATCAGTTGCATCAGTGAGATTTGAGAATACTGCTCACTTCCTGTTCATATGAATTCAGTTTCATATAACTTTGCCAAAAACACCATGAGAGTTTTCAGGACAGGTTTTAGGATGTAAGAAGGTTCTCAGCTGTTTTCCACTTGAAAAAGCATTTTAAGCATTTGTAACAATATTCCTCATTGGGTTTTTATATAGATAAAAAATGTATTATAAAGGCTTTGGGGAAAAACATTGCTGTCATTGCTCTTTTCCTGTGTAAAAAGTAAATTCTTATCAAAGCTGCACTGCAACTTCATATCTATTATGATGGCAATAGCAATAATTTAAAAATGGACAGTAACAAGTGTTGTTGGCTAGGATGTAGAAAAAATTAGAACCCTCATACATTGCTGGTGGGAATGTAAAATGGTGTGACCACTATGGAAAAACAATTTTGCAGTTCCTCAAAAAGTTAAACATAGAATTTCCATGTGACCCAGCAGTTCCACTATTAGTTATAGACCCCAAAGATTTGAAAATGGATACTCAAATAGATACTTGTACAGAAATGTTCCTGGTGAGTTTTCAGAATAGTCAAAAGGTGGAAACAATTCAAATGTCCATCAATTGAGGGTATATCCACACAAAGGAATATTATTCACCCATAAAAAGGAATGAAGTTCTGAAAGAAGCTACAATGTAAATGAACCTAAAAAGAACACACAATGTCAGTGAAAGAAATCAGCACAAAGCTTCACATATTGGTTAACTCCATGTATATGAAATGTCCAAAATAGGTAAATCCATGGAGTCAGAAAACAGTTCATTGGTTGCCAGAGCCTGGCATGCAGGAGAAATGGTGACTGACTGCTTAATGGGTATGGGGTCACATGTGGGCCATTTAGCAGTTCTGGAACTAGATAGAGGTGATGGTTGCACATGAAATGCTTTGTTGCACTTATATTTTTTTCTTTGAAGGGGAAAACATTCAAAGAAAAAAATATAAGTGCAACAAAGCATTTCATGTTCTATAGCAGATGTAAAAGCAGAACATTTGGGATTAAAAAAGAAGCAAAAATTTACCTGGACAGTGGAAATGAAAGGAAAAAATGGTTTAGATGTGTTCTGGAAAGACTTCAAAGAGGATATGACCTTGTAATTTATTCTTGAAAGAGGTGTAAATGTATGCCAAATATAGTGTAGAAAGGGGCATTCCAAAAAGGAGTGGAGGGAAAATGCAGAGAGCTATGAAATAGCATGATATATTTGCAAAACTGAAAGCACTTCAATATGCCTCAAGTCTAAGATGTCAGAGGCTGAAGTGGATATGGTGAGGTACCCACCATGACAGAAGACCAGAGGCACAGAGAGAGCAGATCATGACTTTTGATTCTCTCCTAATGCTAAAGAATGAATGTAAACTGAAGGATTATAAACAATAAGCAACTGTCATGGGTTGAATTGTGTCTCCCAAAGATGATGTGCTGGAGTCCTAATCCCCAGTACTGGAGAATGTGACCTTATTTGGAGATAGGGTCTTTAGAGAGGTAGTCATATCAGGTCATTAGGGTTGGCTCTAATCTAATCTGACTGTCTTTATAAAAGGGGGGAAATTTGGTCATAGAGCCATATGCATAAAGAGGGAAGATGATGTAAAGAAACAGAGGGAGAAGATGGGTATCTACAAGCCAAGGAGAGAGGCCTAGAACAGATTGTTTCTCACAGCCCTCAGAAGGAATCAATCCTGCAGACACCTTGATTTTGTACTTGTAGTCTCCAGAACTACAAGACAAAACATTTCTGTCTTTAAGCCTCCTAGATTGTGGTATTTTGTTATG